>CP092878.1:31852410-31903200 GCA_030710605.1 Cordylochernes scorpioides
CTGATTTGCCGGCTGAGGCAGCTGCGGCGGCGGCGGAGGCAGCAGCTGCAGCTTCAGACCGAGAGCCTTCCACTGTTGAAGAGATATTGATTAGAACAAAATTGAGAATTTACTTCACGAATACTCACCTTTGCGAGATTTAGCAGCAGATGCAGCGGCGGCGGCTGCAGCAGCGGCAGCAGCTCCATCGGAATCGCCTGAGGAAGAGGAAAGAAGACCAGAGCCAAGAGAAGATAGATCTGAGTGACGGCCTCTGTGACCTTAAACAAACGAAATTGCGCAATGAAAATTTCACATCACTAGCTTTCAATATTGTCCTTCTTACCACCAGCACCTGCAGCAGCGGCAGCAGCGGCAGCAGCAGCGGCGGCGGCATAAGCGCCTGTGTCTTCGGAAGATGATGAGGAACCTTTAAAATAGACATAATTAGATTTTTTAAAAATTTTCTCACCGCATCCAAACTCAAACTTACCACTAATACCTGATTTGCCAGCTGCGGCAGCTCCAGCAGCAGCAGCAGCTGCTGCGGCGGCTCCCCCACGCCTTAATTTTTCCTTTGAATCTGAAATATAATTTATTTCATTATCATCGATTATTTTCTCTTTTTCTTTACAACTTACCTCCAGAAGATCCTTTAGTAGCTGCGGCTGCTGCTGCGGCGGCAGCGGCTGCAGCTTCTGACCGAGATCGTTCCTCTGTAGAAGAGATATTGATTAAAAGAAAAATTGAATTTTCTCCACGAAGACTCACCTTTGCGAGATTTAGAAGCAGATGCAGCGGCGGCGGCAGCTGCTGCAGCAGCGGCAGCAGCTCCATCCGAATCGCCTGAGGAAGATGAAAGAAGACTTGAGCCAAGAGAAGATAGATCTGTATGACGGCCTTTGTGACCTAAAACAAACGAATTTGTGCAATAAGTATTTCATATCACTATCTTTCAATATTATCCTTCTTACCACCAGCACCTGCAGCAGCGGCAGCTGCAGCAGCAGCGGCGGCGGCGGCAGCAGCTCCTGTGTCTTCCGAAGATGATGAAGATCCTTCAGAATAGAAATGGTTTGATTTTAAAAAATAATTATTCAAGCAAACATTTAAAACTTACCACTGATATCGCGCACAGCTGATTTGCCGGCTGCGGCAGCTGCGGCGGCGGCGGAGGCAGCAGCTGCAGCTTCAGACCGAGAGCGTTCCACTGTTGAAGAGATATTGATTAGAACAAAATTGAGAATTTACTTCACGAAGACTCACCTTTGCGAGATTCAGCAGCAGATGCAGCGGCGGCGGCTGCAGCAGCGGCAGCAGCTCCATCGGAATCGCCTGAGGAAGAGGAAAGAAGACCAGAGCCAAGAGAAGATAGATCTGAGTGACGGCCTCTGTGACCTTAAACAAACGAAATTGCGCAATGAAAATTCCACATCACTAGCTTTCAATATTGTCCTTCTTACCACCAGCACCTGCAGCAGCGGCAGCAGCAGCGGCGGCGGCAGCAGCGCCTGTGTCTTCGGAAGATGATGAGGAACCTTTAAAATAGACATAATTTGATTTTTAAAAAATTTTCTTACCGCATCCAAACTCAAACTTACCACTAATACCTGATTTGCCAGCTGCGGCAGCTCCAGCAGCAGCAGCAGCTGCAGCGGCGGCTCCCCCACGCCTTAATTTTTCCTTTGAATCTGAAATATAATTTATTTCATTATCATCGATTATTTTCTCTTTTTCTTTACAACTTACCTCCAGAAGATCCTTTAGTAGCTGCGGCAGCTGCAGCGGCGGCAGCGGCTGCAGCTTCTGACCGAGATCGTTCCTCTGTAGAAGAGATATTGATTAGAAGAAAAATTGAATTTTCTCCACGAAGACTCACCTTTGCGAGATTTAGAAGCAGATGCAGCGGCGGCGGCGGCAGCTGCAGCAGCGGCAGCAGCTCCATCCGAATCGCCTGAGGAAGATGAAAGAAGACTTGAGCCAAGAGAAGATAGATCTGTATGACGGCCTTTGTGACCTAAAACAAACGAATTTGTGCAATAAATATTTCATATCACTATCTTTCAATATTATCCTTCTTACCACCAGCACCTGCAGCAGCGGCAGCTGCAGCAGCAGCAGCGGCGGCGGCAGCAGCTCCTGTGTCTTCCGAAGATGATGAAGATCCTTCAGAATAGTAATGGTTTGATTTTAAAAAATAATTATTCAAGCAAACAATTTAAAACTAACCACTGATATCGCGCACAGCTGATTTGCCGGCTGCGGCAGCTGCGGCAGCTGCGGCGGCGGCGAAGGCAGCAGCTGCAGCTTCAGACCGAGAGCGTTCCACTGTTGAAGAGATATTGATTAGAACAAAATTGAGAATTAACTTCACGAAGACTCACCTTTGCGAGATTTAGCAGCAGATGCAGCGGCGGCGGCTGCAGCAGCGGCAGCAGCTCCATCGGAATCGCCTGAGGAAGAGGAAAGAAGACCAGAGCCAAGAGAAGATAGATCTGAGTGACGGCCTCTGTGACCTTAAACAAACGAAATTGCGCAATGAAAATTCCACATCACTAGCTTTCAATATTGTCCTTCTTACCACCAGCACCTGCAGCAGCGGCAGCAGCGGCAGCAGCAGCGGCGGCGGCGGCAGCAGCGCCTGTGTCTTCGGAAGATGATGAGGAACCTTTAAAATAGACATAATTTGATTTTTTAAAAATTTTCTCACCGCATCCAAACTCAAACTTACCACTAATACCTGATTTGCCAGCTGCGGCAGCTCCAGCAGCAGCAGCAGCTGCAGCGGCGGCTCCCCCACGCCTTAATATTTCCTTTGAATCTGAAATATAATTTATTTCATTATCATCGATTATTTTCTCTTTTTCTTTACAAATTACCTCCAGAAGATCCTTTAGTAGCTGCGGCAGCTGCAGCGGCGGCAGCGGCTGCAGATTCTGACCGAGATCGTTCCTCTGTAGAAGAGATATTGATTAGAAGAAAAATTGAATTTTCTCCACGAAGACTCACCTTTGCGAGATTTAGAAGCAGATGCAGCGGCGGCGGCGGCAGCTGCAGCAGCGGCAGCAGCTCCATCTGAATCGCCTGAGGAAGATGAAAGAAGACTTGAGCCAAGAGAAGATAGATCTGTATGACGGCCTTTGTGACCTAAAACAAACGTTTTTGTGCAATAAATATTTCATATCACTATCTTTCAATATTATCCTTCTTACCACCAGCACCTGCAGCAGCGGCAGCTGCAGCAGCAGCGGCGGCGGCGGCAGCAGCTCCTGTGTCTTCCGAAGATGATGAAGATCCTTCAGAATAGAAATGGTTTGATTTTAAAAAATAATTATTCAAGCAAACAATTTAAAACTAACCACTGATATCGCGCACAGCTGATTTGCCGGCTGCGGCAGCTGCGGCGGCGGCGGAGGCAGCAGCTGCAGCTTCAGACCGAGAGCGTTCCACTGTTGAAGAGATATTGATTAGAACAAAATTGAGAATTTACTTCACGAAGACTCACCTTTGCGAGATTTAGCAGCAGATGCAGCGGCGGCGGCTGCAGCAGCGGCAGCAGCTCCATCGGAATCGCCTGAGGAAGAGGAAAGAAGACCAGAGCCAAGAGAAGATAGATCTGAGTGACGGCCTCTGTGACCTTAAACAAACGAAATTGCGCAATGAAAATTCCACATCACTAGCTTTCAATATTGTCCTTCTTACCACCAGCACCTGCAGCAGCGGCAGCGGCAGCAGCGGCAGCAGCAGCGGCGGCGGCAGCAGCGCCTGTGTCTTCGGATGATGATGAGGAACCTTTAAAATAGACATAATTTGATTTTTTAAAAAATTTTCTCACCGCATCCAAACTCAAACTTACCACTAATACCTGATTTGCCAGCTGCGGCAGCTCCAGCAGCAGCAGCAGCTGCAGCGGCGGCTCCCCCACGCCTTAATTTTTCCTTTGAATCTGAAATATAATTTATTTCATTATCATCGATTATTTTCTCTTTTTCTTTACAACTTACCTCCAGAAGATCCTTTAGTAGCTGCGGCAGCTGCAGCGGCGGCAGCGGCTGCAGCTTCTGACCGAGATCGTTCCTCTGTAGAAGAGATATTGATTAGAAGAAAAATTGAATTTTCTCCACGAAGACTCACCTTTGCGAGATTTAGAAGCAGATGCAGCGGCGGCGGCGGCAGCTGCAGCAGCGGCAGCAGCTCCATCCGAATCGCCTGAGGAAGATGAAAGAAGACTTGAGCCAAGAGAAGATAGATCTGTATGACGGCCTTTGTGACCTAAAACAAACGAATTTGTGCAATAAATATTTCATATCACTATCTTTCAATATTATCCTTCTTACCACCAGCACCTGCAGCAGCGGCAGCTGCAGCAGCAGCGGCGGCGGCGGCAGCAGCTCCTGTGTCTTCCGAAGATGATGAAGATCCTTCAGAATAGAAATGGTTTGATTTTAAAAAATAATTATTCAAGCAAACAATTTAAAACTTACCACTGATATCGCGCACAGCTGATTTGCCGGCTGCGGCAGCTGCGGCGGCGGCGGAGGCAGCAGCTGCAGCTTCAGACCGAGAGCGTTCCACTGTTGAAGAGATATTGATTAGAACAAAATTGAGAATTTACTTCACGAAGACTCACCTTTGCGAGATTTAGCAGCAGATGCAGCGGCGGCGGCTGCAGCAGCGGCAGCAGCTCCATCGGAATCGCCTGAGGAAGAGGAAAGAAGACCAGAGCCAAGAGAAGATAGATCTGAGTGACGGCCTCTGTGACCTTAAACAAACGAAATTGCGCAATGAAAATTCCACATCACTATCTTTCAATATTATCCTTCTTACCACCAGCACCTGCAGCAGCGGCAGCTGCAGCAGCAGCGGCGGCGGCGGCAGCAGCTCCTGTGTCTTCCGAAGATGATGAAGATCCTTCAGAATAGAAATGGTTTGATTTTAAAAAATAATTATTCAAGCAAACAATTTAAAACTAACCACTGATATCGCGCACAGCTGATTTGCCGGCTGCGGCAGCTGCGGCGGCGGCGGAGGCAGCAGCTGCAGCTTCAGACCGAGAGCGTTCCACTGTTGAAGAGATATTGATTAGAACAAAATTGAGAATTTACTTCACGAAGACTCACCTTTGCGAGATTTAGCAGCAGATGCAGCGGCGGCGGCTGCAGCAGCGGCAGCAGCTCCATCGGAATCGCCTGAGGAGGAGGAAAGAAGACCAGAGCCAAGAGAAGATAGATCTGAGTGACGGCCTCTGTGACCTTAAACAAACGAAATTGCGCAATGAAAATTCCACATCACTAGCTTTCAATATTGTCCTTCTTACCACCAGCACCTGCAGCAGCGGCAGCAGCAGCGGCGGCGGCGGCAGCAGCGCCTGTGTCTTCGGAAGATGATGAGGAACCTTTAAAATAGACATAATTTGATTTTTTAAAAATTTTCTCACCGCATCCAAACTCAAACTTACCACTAATACCTGATTTGCCAGCTGCGGCAGCTCCAGCAGCAGCAGCAGCTGCAGCGGCGGCTCCCCCACGCCTTAATTTTTCCTTTGAATCTGAAATATAATTTATTTCATTATCATCGATTATTTTCTCTTTTTCTTTACAAATTACCTCCAGAAGATCCTTTAGTAGCTGCGGCAGCTGCAGCGGCGGCAGCGGCTGCAGCTTCTGACCGAGATCGTTCCTCTGTAGAAGAGATATTGATTAGAAGAAAAATTGAATTTTCTCCACGAAGACTCACCTTTGCGAGATTTAGAAGCAGATGCAGCGGCGGCGGCGGCAGCTGCAGCAGCGGCAGCAGCTCCATCCGAATCGCCTGAGGAAGATGAAAGAAGACTTGAGCCAAGAGAAGATAGATCTGTATGACGGCCTTTGTGACCTAAAACAAACGAATTTGTGCAATAAATATTTCATATCACTATCTTTCAATATTATCCTTCTTACCACCAGCACCTGCAGCAGCGGCAGCTGCAGCAGCAGCGGCGGCGGCGGCAGCAGCTCCTGTGTCTTCCGAAGATGATGAAGATCCTTCAGAATAGAAATGGTTTGATTTTAAAAAATAATTATTCAAGCAAACAATTTAAAACTAACCACTGATATCGCGCACAGCTGCTTTGCCGGCTGCGGCAGCTGCGGCGGCGGCGGAGGCAGCAGCTGCAGCTTCAGACCGAGAGCGTTCCACTGTTGAAGAGATATTGATTAGAACAAAATTGAGAATTTACTTCACGAAGACTCACCTTTGCGAGATTTAGCAGCAGATGCAGCGGCGGCGGCTGCAGCAGCGGCAGCAGCTCCATCGGAATCGCCTGAGGAAGAGGAAAGAAGACCAGAGCCAAGAGAAGATAGATCTGAGTGACGGCCTCTGTGACCTTAAACAAACGAAATTGCGCAATGAAAATTCCACATCACTAGCTTTCAATATTGTCCTTCTTACCACCAGCACCTGCAGCAGCGGCAGCAGCGGCAGCAGCAGCGGCGGCGGCAGCAGCGCCTGTGTCTTCGGAAGATGATGAGGAACCTTTAAAATAGACATAATTTGATTTTTTAAAAATTTTCTCACCGCATCCAAACTCAAACTTACCACTAATACCTGATTTGCCAGCTGCGGCAGCTCCAGCAGCAGCAGCAGCTGCAGCGGCGGCTCCCCCACGCCTTAATTTTTCCTTTGAATCTGAAATATAATTTATTTCATTATCATCGATTATTTTCTCTTTTTCTTTACAAATTACCTCCAGAAGATCCTTTAGTAGCTGCGGCAGCTGCAGCGGCGGCAGCGGCTGCAGCTTCTGACCGAGATCGTTCCTCTGTAGAAGAGATATTGATTAGAAGAAAAATTGAATTTTCTCCACGAAGACTCACCTTTGCGAGATTTAGAAGCAGATGCAGCGGCGGCGGCGGCAGCTGCAGCAGCGGCAGCAGCTCCATCCGAATCGCCTGAGGAAGATGAAAGAAGACTTGAGCCAAGAGAAGATAGATCTGTATGACGGCCTTTGTGACCTAAAACAAACGAATTTGTGCAATAAATATTTCATATCACTATCTTTCAATATTATCCTTCTTACCACCAGCACCTGCAGCAGCGGCAGCTGCAGCAGCAGCGGCGGCGGCGGCAGCAGCTCCTGTGTCTTCCGAAGATGATGAAGATCCTTCAGAATAGAAATGGTTTGATTTTAAAAAATAATTATTCAAGCAAACAATTTAAAACTAACCACTGATATCGCGCACAGCTGATTTGCCGGCTGCGGCAGCTGCGGCGGCGGCGGAGGCAGAAGCTGCAGCTTCAGACCGAGAGCGTTCCACTGTTGAAGAGATATTGATTAGAACAAAATTGAGAATTTACTTCACGAAGACTCACCTTTGCGAGATTTAGCAGCAGATGCAGCGGCGGCGGCTGCAGCAGCGGCAGCAGCTCCATCGGAATCGCCTGAGGAAGAGGAAAGAAGACCAGAGCCAAGAGAAGATAGATCTGAGTGACGGCCTCTGTGACCTTAAACAAACGAAATTGCGCAATGAAAATTCCTCATCACTAGCTTTCAATATTGTCCTTCTTACCACCAGCACCTGCAGCAGCGGCAGCAGCGGCAGCAGCAGCGGCGGCGGCAGCAGCGCCTGTGTCTTCGGAAGATGATGAGGAACCTTTAAAATAGACATAATTTGATTTTTTAAAAATTTTCTCACCGCATCCAAACTCAAACTTACCACTAATACCTGATTTGCCAGCTGCGGCAGCTCCAGCAGCAGCAGCAGCTGCAGCGGCGGCTCCCCCACGCCTTAATTTTTCCTTTGAATCTGAAATATAATTTATTTCATTATCATCGATTATTTTCTCTTTTTCTTTACAAATTACCTCCAGAAGATCCTTTAGTAGCTGCGGCAGCTGCAGCGGCGGCAGCGGCTGCAGCTTCTGACCGAGATCGTTCCTCTGTAGAAGAGATATTGATTAGAAGAAAAATTGAATTTTCTCCACGAAGACTCACCTTTTCGAGATTTAGAAGCAGATGCAGCGGCGGCGGCGGCAGCTGCAGCAGCGGCAGCAGCTCCATCCGAATCGCCTGAGGAAGATGAAAGAAGACTTGAGCCAAGAGAAGATAGATCTGTATGACGGCCTTTGTGACCTAAAACAAACGAATTTGTGCAATAAATATTTCATATCACTATCTTTCAATATTATCCTTCTTACCACCAGCACCTGCAGCAGCGGCAGCTGCAGCAGCAGCGGCGGCGGCGGCAGCAGCTCCTGTGTCTTCCGAAGATGATGAAGATCCTTCAGAATAGAAATGGTTTGATTTTAAAAAATAATTATTCAAGCAAACAATTTAAAACTTACCACTGATATCGCGCACAGCTGATTTGCCGGCTGCGGCAGCTGCGGCGGCGGCGGAGGCAGCAGCTGCAGCTTCAGACCGAGAGTGTTCCACTGTTGAAGAGATATTGATTAGAACAAAATTGAGAATTTACTTCACGAAGACTCACCTTTGCGAGATTTAGCAGCAGATGCAGCGGCGGCGGCTGCAGCAGCGGCAGCAGCTCCATCGGAATCGCCTGAGGAAGAGGAAAGAAGACCAGAGCCAAGAGAAGATAGATCTGAGTGACGGCCTCTGTGACCTTAAACAAACGAAATTGCGCAATGAAAATTCCACATCACTATCTTTCAATATTATCCTTCTTACCACCAGCACCTGCAGCAGCGGCAGCTGCAGCAGCAGCGGCGGCGGCGGCAGCAGCTCCTGTGTCTTCCGAAGATGATGAAGATCCTTCAGAATAGAAATGCTTTGATTTTAAAAAATAATTATTCAAGCAAACAATTTAAAACTTACCACTGATATCGCGCACAGCTGATTTGCCGGCTGCGGCAGCTGCGGCGGCGGCGGAGGCAGCAGCTGCAGCTTCAGACCGAGAGCGTTCCACTGTTGAAGAGATATTGATTAGAACAAAATTGAGAATTTACTTCACGAAGACTCACCTTTGCGAGATTTAGCAGCAGATGCAGCGGCGGCGGCTGCAGCAGCGGCAGCAGCTCCATCGGAATCGCCTGAGGAAGAGGAAAGAAGACCAGAGCCAAGAGAAGATAGATCTGAGTGACGGCCTCTGTGACCTTAAACAAACGAAATTGCGCAATGAAAATTCCACATCACTAGCTTTCAATATTGTCCTTCTTACCACCAGCACCTGCAGCAGCGGCAGCAGCAGCGGCGGCGGCAGCAGCGCCTGTGTCTTCGGAAGATGATGAGGAACCTTAAAAATAGACATAATTTGATTTTTAAAAAATTTTCTCACCGCATCCAAACTCAAACTTACCACTAATACCTGATTTGCCAGCTGCGGCAGCTCCAGCAGCAGCAGCAGCTGCAGCGGCGGCTCCCCCACGCCTTAATTTTTCCTTTGAATCTGAAATATAATTTATTTCATTATCATCGATTATTTTCTCTTTTTCTTTACAACTTACCTCCAGAAGATCCTTTAGTAGCTGCGGCAGCTGCAGCGGCTGCAGCTTCTGACCGAGATCGTTCCTCTGCAGAAGAGATATTGATTAGAAGAAAAATTGAATTTTCTCCACGAAGACTCACCTTTGCGAGATTTAGAAGCAGATGCAGCGGCGGCGGCGGCAGCTGCAGCAGCGGCAGCAGCTCCATCCGAATCGCCTGAGGAAGATGAAAGAAGACTTGAGCCAAGAGAAGATAGATCTGTATGACGGCCTTTGTGACCTAAAACAAACGAATTTGTGCAATAAATATTTCATATCACTATCTTTCAATATTATCCTTCTTACCACCAGAACCTGCAGCAGCGGCAGCTGCAGCAGCAGCGGCGGCGGCGGCAGCAGCTCCTGTGTCTTCCGAAGATGATGAAGATCCTTCAGAATAGAAATGGTTTGATTTTAAAAAATAATTATTCAAGCAAACAATTTAAAACTTACCACTGATATCGCGCACAGCTGATTTGCCGGCTGCGGCAGCTGCGGCGGCGGCGGAGGCAGCAGCTGCAGCTTCAGACCGAGAGCGTTCCACTGTTGAAGAGATATTGATTAGAACAAAATTGAGAATTTACTTCACGAAGACTCACCTTTGCGAGATTTAGCAGCAGATGCAGCGGCGGCGGCTGCAGCAGCGGCAGCAGCTCCATCGGAATCGCCTGAGGAAGAGGAAAGAAGACCAGAGCCAAGAGAAGATAGATCTGAGTGACGGCCTCTGTGACCTTAAACAAACGAAATTGCGCAATGAAAATTCCACATCACTAGCTTTCAATATTGTCCTTCTTACCACCAGCACCTGCAGCAGCGGCAGCAGCGGCAGCAGCAGCGGCGGCGGCAGCAGCGCCTGTGTCTTCGGAAGATGATGAGGAACCTTTAAAATAGACATAATTTGATTTTTAAAAAATTTTCTCACCGCATCCAAACTCAAACTTACCACTAATACCTGATTTGCCAGCTGCGGCAGCTCCAGCAGCAGCAGCAGCTGCAGCGGCGGCTCCCCCACGCCTTAATTTTTCCTTTGAATCTGAAATATAATTTATTTCATTATCATCGATTATTTTCTCTTTTTCTTTACAACTTACCTCCAGAAGATCCTTTAGTAGCTGCGGCAGCTGCAGCGGCGGCAGCGGCTGCAGCTTCTGACCGAGATCGTTCCTCTGCAGAAGAGATATTGATTAGAAGAAAAATTGAATTTTCTCCACGAAGACTCACCTTTGCGAGATTTAGAAGCAGATGCAGCGGCGGCGGCGGCAGCTGCAGCAGCGGCAGCAGCTCCATCCGAATCGCCTGAGGAAGATGAAAGAAGACTTGAGCCAAGAGAAGATAGATCTGTATGACGGCCTTTGTGACCTAAAACAAACGAATTTGTGCAATAAATATTTCATATCACTATCTTTCAATATTATCCTTCTTACCACCAGAACCTGCAGCAGCGGCAGCTGCAGCAGCAGCGGCGGCGGCGGCAGCAGCTCCTGTGTCTTCCGAAGATGATGAAGATCCTTCAGAATAGAAATGGTTTGATTTTAAAAAATAATTATTCAAGCAAACAATTTAAAACTTACCACTGATATCGCGCACAGCTGATTTGCCGGCTGCGGCAGCTGCGGCGGCGGCGGAGGCAGCAGCTGCAGCTTCAGACCGAGAGCGTTCCACTGTTGAAGAGATATTGATTAGAACAAAATTGAGAATTTACTTCACGAAGACTCACCTTTGCGAGATTTAGCAGCAGATGCAGCGGCGGCGGCTGCAGCAGCGGCAGCAGCTCCATCGGAATCGCCTGAGGAAGAGGAAAGAAGACCAGAGCCAAGGGAAGATAGATCTGAGTGACGGCCTCTGTGACCTTAAACAAACGAAATTGCGCAATGAAAATTCCACATCACTAGCTTTCAATATTGTCCTTCTTACCACCAGCACCTGCAGCAGCGGCAGCAGCGGCAGCAGCAGCGGCGGCGGCAGCAGCGCCTGTGTCTTCGGAAGATGATGAGGAACCTTTAAAATAGACATAATTAGATTTTTTTAAAATTTTCTCACCGCATCCAAACTCAAACTTACCACTAATACCTGATTTGCCAGCTGCGGCAGCTCCAGCAGCAGCAGCAGCTGCAGCAGCGGCTCCCCCACGCCTTAATTTTTCCTTTAAATCTGAAATATAATTTATTTCATTATCATCGATTATTTTCTCTTTTTCTTTACAACTTACCTCCAGAAGATCCTTTAGTAGCTGCGGCAGCTGCAGCGGCGGCAGCGGCTGCAGCTTCTGACCGAGATCGTTCCTCTGTTGAAGAGATATTGATTAGAAGAAAAATTGAATTTTCTCCACGAAGACTCACCTTTGCGAGATTTAGAAGCAGATGCAGCGGCGGCGGCGGCAGCTGCAGCAGCGGCAGCAGCTCCATCCGAATCGCCTGAGGAAGATGAAAGAAGACTTGAGCCAAGAGAAGATAGATCTGTATGACGGCCTTTGTGACCTAAAACAAACGAATTTGTGCAATAAATATTTCATATCACTATCTTTCAATATTATCCTTCTTACCACCAGCACCTGCAGCAGCGGCCGCTGCAGCAGCAGCGGAGACGGCGGCTGCCGCTCCTGACCGAGAGCGTATCTCTGTTGAAGAGATATTGATTTAAACAAAATTAATTTTTACAGAATTCAAAAATTTATATGTTCAAAAAGTTTAAAATAGTACAAATGTTTTATTGTACTGGTATAAGGTGCATAAATTATGAAAAAGGCATATCCTTCAATATCAAGTTCATCATCAACTTCAATTGCACGAAAAGGAGATGCCTTTTTCATAATTTATTTGTTCAGTTTTTGGGGGATATAACACTAAATACTTAATACTAGCATGTCAATTCTTCTATCTGCATTAGATTTTTAAAACTCTTTTTTTACAAGAAAATTCACTTAATAAACTTTTATCTTCAATCGATAAATTATTCTGAAATTCAAGACGTGACTTATCGCCTTCACCATTGTTCTCTTTGAAAATAATCTATAAGGAACATTTGTACAGTGAAGTTCACAAGATAAATTTTATTGAAAACTAGTAAATCAAAAATATCTTCGCTTAAATTCTATTCTCCTCAAAGTATTTAACTATTTAATGATTTTAAAATAATCTGTGTTTTGAGATATCTTTTTAATTTTTTTATTGCTGAAGATTGAGAGGTATAGATGGGAAAGTCTATATTTTTCTATTGATATGATATTTATATTATGTCCAACTTTCTAAAAAATATTTTCAGTATGTCTAGGTTATTGTCAAAGATAAACTCTGTTATTTCAAGATCAGGAATTCGACCTTGTTTAACTGTGTGATCGGATATGTGTTAAAGAGAACTTTGGTTTCAAAGGGTCTTGTGTTGCTTTACAATTTCTTTTAATTTTTCAATTTCTCCGCTGTGAAAGAATGTATAAGATTTTCTTCCTTTTATATATGAGGTTTATTTTATTTTTATTTTTTAAGATTATAATCTGTGACCGAATAGTTGAATATTTTACTCAAATTGATTGCATTCTGATGTAACTATGTTTTATACTTTATTTTCAAGGGTTCTTTTTCTTTTGTTCCCAAAACTGTAGGGAGGTATTCATTATTATTTTTGATTTTTGATATTGCTAGCAGCTAAATCTATTTTTATTAGGTAAGCCTTTTTCTTTACATAGGCCAGTAACTTTTTTATTGTAGGTTCTTGAAGAGTATCTTTTTTTCTAGTTGCTGCACTTAATCGGCAGTGTATGAAAAATCCTTTAACACCCTTTTCCAAAGATATTTTAAGTTAATTGGTCGAAATCATTTTAAAACAGTTATATGTACCACTCCAATATAGAGACACTTAAGAGAGAAAAGGTCCATACTCTTTAAAAGATCACCAAACAATAGATCCCTACCAATGTTCATTGAAATTCATTTATGTAAAATTATAATTCATCATCTATCAAAAGTCAAATTGGAGCATATTTTGCATTCCTCTGTACAGTGAATCGGATAAAATGAATAGCCAGAACCCTCAAAGGTATAGCATAAAAACTAGGCACACCACACCTCTACAAATTTAACATAGTTCTTCTGCCATTTAGATACACACCACAATCCTTAAAGAGTAACCAAATCGAATCTCATATATAGATCTTCATTAAAATCTCTTTTAAAGTCCCTCCTTTATCTGAGAAACATAAAACCCATAGAAGAAAGGGAAAATAACGCCTTCCACATGAAATGGAAAATTGAATATATATATATATATATACATATCAGAACTCAAATATATAAAAAGATGAAATATTATTTCATATTAAATATTCATTTAAATTATTAAAGACACTTTGTTTCAGATTGCATTACAAATTTTCCTCAATTTTAAATTGAAACAGCGTCTCTTCAGCTTTAATCAATATCGCATATTTCACTCATACCTACTACATGTATGGATTAGATCGACCGAATCACACACAGCAGGAGCTATACCTTCCATCTATGCCTTCATGCGTTCACTGAGCTATGAAGGCTCCCAGTCCAAATGGCAATTGAGATAAATGAGTTGCTCAGACGTCACCTAGATGACTCTAGGTAGCTAAAAATGTCCAAATATTACAGTAGAATAACCCATATCCCATATAATTAAATATATATACTCGAATACCTATCAAACTCTGTATAATAGTAGATGAAGAATAATACAAATTCTGCTTACCTTTGGAGCATTGTTCAGGATAGACGCATGTCTTGCTAATAGGATCTCGCACAAAACCTTCAATACAAATGCACCCTACTTTTCCTGAATTACAATGGGAGCATAACTTCTCATCTCTTTTTTTATTGCATCGTCTTTCACATAGACTTGAGCAAAGAGATGGTTCTTGCCTTCCCGGACAGCGTAATTCTGTAAAAAGCCATCAAAATAAAGTTATTTCAATAATAAGTTTATATAATTTCAAGAACAAACCTTTGAACGGACATTCAGAAAATCGAACACATTTTTCATCAGAAGCTCGACGAATATATCCATTCACACATTTACATGTTGGCTGGTTTCGTACTTCTACACAAGGGAATGGTTCCAGCATTCTTTGCAAATAGGTGCCGCATGTGATTTCGCATGCCGCACCAAAGCAGCTTGTCACTTCTGTTATATTGTTACATCCTTGGTACGGACAATCTTCTTGACAAGCCCCTAAACACACAAACCTCTTTTTAAAATATGATCAAATAATATATTTTTAATGAAAGCATAAAATACATAATATGAAATAAAAATTCCCCTTTTATATTTACCTTGTATGGAACCAATATAGTTTAAGGAAGATTGTCGGCATCAGAAATAGGAGTGACAGCCTAGCCTCAGCAAGGAATCAGGCTCTAGTTATCATTATTAGGAGATGTCTATCTGGTTCTTACCATTGCTATTCAGAGTCGATTTCTGTATTTGAATGATTTGGGGTGAGCTCAGGGAATAGTATATTATAAATTTCCAGAATGTCTATTCTTCATTTAGTACTATTGTGCTTGCTTAATATTATGGATTCTATGATGAGCCTCTGTTGTTTATTGGGGATGTTGGAGTAATGGATTCTTCACCCAGTTTAAGAAGTTACTAAGAAACCCTATAACAAAAGGTAATAGCCTTAATTATCCTTCCAATATTAAGAAGGCCATATACTCCACATAGAATACAACGAATGCATAACTAAATACGTAGGTTAAAACCACTAGAAATTTAAATATAAGAATATCAGAACATCAACGAAATATCAAAACCAGGACAATAGATCTCTAGTAAGTCGTCATGTAAGAGAAACAGGTCATTCCTTCTCACTACCAAAACAAAGATCCCATTACTCCAACATCTCCAATAAACAACAGAGACTCATCTTAGAATCCATAATATCAAGAAAGCACAATAGTATTAACAGAAGAATATAAATTCTGTAAATTTTTAATATAAAACTTCTTCAGCTCACCCCAAATTATCCAAATACAGAAATCGCCTCTGAATAGCATCGGTGGGATCCAGATAGACATCTCCTAATAATGATAACTACAGCCTGATATGTATTCCTTGCTTCCTTAGTTATGCCCTAGTGGCCTATATTTATTTATTGGTTTGTCCCCTTATTAGATTTATATTTTTAGAATATTTTGTCCCCATTTATATAATAGTTAATAAAAATATTTTTCATATCTATTGAATTTAATAAAATTATGTAAAATAATATCTGATTATATTTAACTCGTGTTCTATTGGCGAATTATTTTACGAAGTTTTCTCCTGTAGAAAGGCGTCCGTGCCCAAAAGCTAGAGAATAAAAATGTTTTGAAAAGTCACTTTTCCCTGGAGGCTTGATTGAATAGTTTACTATTTTTTGATTTATTTTGGGAATTAATGAATAATTTTTAGAATGATAATTTAGAACTTCAAAGCAATAAATAATTGGAAATTTCGGCTGTCTATCTCGCACTCCCCTTCAAATATTGATCCAAAAATATCAGAACTAAATAAAAGTGCTTAAAATTATCATATATATACTTTCCTAAATCTTTTCAATGATATAGGCTCAGAAATTTTTTAATCAATATTTTATATATTTTTTAAACTAAGCTCATATTCACTCAAAGTAGTTTTACAACTTTTAATCAAGTGCACAAAATTTATGTTATTTACAAATAAGATCCAATAATGTGAAATGTTTTACATAATTACATTATCTTCGCGAGGTTTTAATTATGAATAAATCTGGATTATGTTCCTTTTAAATTTAAAAACTTTTTAACGCGTTTGTATAGATAAAATAAAATGTAGGGATGTAAAATGGGATCTAGATTCATTTATTGAACTGCTGTTTATCAGGTTTTGTCATAAATCTTATTATAATTGGGAATTCAATTCTTCCCATTTTGATATGAACACATAATATATGAAGGAATTATCATTATTATCTTCATATTTCAATGTAAATGTTTAATAATTTTGGGACTGTCTGTTGAATATTTTGTTGAATGGGTCTTGTGTCGAATTTTATATATTCAAAAAAGGGTTAAAATTATTAATAAATTTTAACAAACAATGAAATCGCACAATTGGAATAATTATTTTTCGCTGGATGATTTTCTTTAATTTAACTTGTCCTTTTTCTAAATATATTTCGCTTCTTAAAAGTAAATTTAAATATTTATATATATATATTTACATTTATAAACTTGAATATTGCACTAATATTTTTAACACATATCTTGCTCTTGATATTCATCCAATGTAGATGGAAAAGTGGTATCCTTTGGACCTACCTCGTGCCCATAGGGCGACCAGGAACGCCAGAGCAAACCGAAGGTTGCTCATGCTTGGCCAGCCAATGGTACTGAGTTTGTAGTCCGCCACCTTTTATACCTCGACACCATCTGGTCGCCCGAGAGTGACATCTGTTTCGATTACGGTTATCCACGTCAAACTCGTGTAATTAGTCACAAATGATTATTATTAAAACTTCTGATTAGCCCATATCTACAAAAGAATATAACCTTCATTGTAAAAAGGAAAGAAAATAAAGAATACTATGTTATGTATTGTAATATTAATTTATTGTTGTTGTACACCATATTACGGTCTGACAGGTTCATCAACCTTGATCACATCACTTTACCAGTATTGACTGTGTTTCCTTAACATGTTTCAACTATCATAAAATATTGAAGAAATGAATTACAAATTAATCTCTCCTATAAACATATTTGTGTAACGTTTCATAATTATAAATAAGGGATAGTTACAATACTTTTTTGTTAAATATTTTAGTTAATTACAACAAGGTTAACCATAATATATAATCAAAACTAACCCTGAATGAAAATAAGTCAAAAATTGTAGTTTTCAGAAACGGCGGTCGATTAGCACAAAATGACAAATGGTTTTGGGGTGAGAGGCAACTGTCTGTTACTACGAAATATCTATACTTGGGATATCCGCTTACAAGTGCAAATTCACTAAACAAGGTAGCGTCACACTACAAGGGCAAAGCCCTGGCAGCAATTGGCGCTGTGTGGCAAGTTCTGACAAAATCCAAGATGAACTCTCTAAATGCGGCAATGAGATTACTTGATTCGACGGTCTTGCCTCACATGCTAATACGCCGCACCCTGCTGGGCACTCAATCAAGTAAAGGTAGTTGACCAGGTTCAGAATATTTTCCTAAGACGCTACCTAAATTTACCAAAGTATACTCCGGGCTTTATGCTAAAAATGGAGTGTGGACGAGTATCACAGGAAGTTATCATAACTAAGCAGGTCCTGAGATTTTGGGTGAGGATTATGAAAATGGAAGAGACTAGGTTGCCCCGGGCATGTTTGTCACACCTCTGGACATTACACAGCAATCAAAGGGCTGGTTTAACCTTTGTCGAAAACCTGTCAACCATTTTAGACTCAAACGGTTTTTCGTTCCTGAAGGGTTGTCCGGATTACACTGCAATACTGACTGAAATCCCTGCTATTATTCGAATAGCAACCGAAAAAAGCATCCAAAACGACATGGCGAAAATTCTAAATACTTCACATTACAGTCACTTCAAATACCTAAAAAACTCAATAACAGCAGAACGATATTTATTCACAACTATTCCTCTAGCAATTAAAAGATTTTTTGCACAACTGAGACTCCTTTGGACGATCTTCCCAGAAAATCGTTCAAAGCGCTGGAAGATTGATTTGACTCTAACTTGCGATCTGTGTAAAAACAGAATCCAAGACGAAATTATGCACATAATATTTGGATGCTCTTGCTTAGAGAAACAGAGGAAAGAAATTTTGGGTGACTTACCCTGGTCTCAACCTGACTGCCAACAAATTTGCAGCTGGATGAACACACTGATGGTTGATCAGGGTCTCTCCCTTGGTTTATACTAATTCTACAAGGCCGCAGTCAATGTCCGTTGGAGAATAATGGATTCGCCGAATGTCGTGGTTTGCTTAGAGGAAGAAAGCGAAGATTGAATGCGGCTGATTCCACACTAGCCCTCTCAATGATATCCTAACCTTGACATACTCTAAACATTGGTACTTTAATTTAAATATTTAATCATGTATGGTTCCTTTTGCTCTGTATGTTTATTTTTTGTATATATGACTATATTTATTTTTGTTTGTTTTTTTTTCTTTCTTCTCTCTTTTCTTTTTCCTTATTACTTCTTGTATTTTAGTTTTTGCTTTTGAAATATCTTACTTTGCTAAATCCCGTAGAGGGGAATCATGTATAGGGCTGGATACCCCAATAAAAAGGCTTGTGTGTGTGTGTGTGTATAATCAAAACAAAACTTATGCAAAATTACAAAAAGAAAGAAAGTACAGTGTTCCTGACTGCCTAACTATATATGATGAAAATCAAAGAATAAATAATACATAAATAAATACAAAGCATGTTACAATATGCAATTTACACTATAATTATTTATTTAGTTGACCCTAGTGTCTTGAACATATATAATTTACCATCTCCCCGGGTTGTCCCCCAGACATAAGAGTTTTGGTTTATTTACAATGTAAGTGGAAGACCAATTCATGAGGTGACATCAAGCAGGTTTTTCTCATGGAATTTATTCCAGAAATACAGTGGTACCTCGACATACGAGCGCCCCAACATATGATTTTTTCGAGATACGAGCCGACTAGCAAGTGATTTTTTGCTTTTAGTTACGAGCGAAATTCGAGATACGAGTTCGGTCGGTTCGGTAGTAACACGCAGTCGCGCCATCACGATCAGTTAGCAGCGTGCTTCCGCTGTGATAAGTTGTGTTTTGTGTTGCGTTTACATTTACAGTTTTAGTTCATTTATTTTTATAACCATGGATCGGAAGAAAGTTTGTAAAAAGTCAAGTGCTAAGAAAAAGATGATGAGTACTGAATTAAAACGTGAAATAATAGAAAAACATGAGCAAGGTGTTCGAGTTGTTGACTTGTCGAGGCAGTATGAACGTAGTACGTCCATGATATGTTCTGTGCTTAAACGGAAGGAGTCGATAAAGAGTGTAACGCCGGCTAAGGGCCTTACGATGGTTACATTGGTTTTGAGGAGTCAGAGGAGGAGGATATTTCTACAAGTGAGATAAAGGAGATCTTAGGAATGTGGGAGAGAGTTTCACAGTTCGTGGAAAAAAAAACACCCAGAAAAAGTTGCAACAGGTCGTGCATCTGACCTTTTTAATGACACTTGCCTAACTCATTTCCGGAACATTCTGAGAGGGAGGAAGAAACAAACCTCCTTGGACATGTTTTTTTCTAAACGGCCTACAGGTGAAAGCGAGAAAAATGTAGCGAAAAAGGCAAAGACCAGTGAGGATATCTAATTTATTTCTTTACATTCTCTTTTTTGTTTTGTGTAATAAATATTTAATATTTATAAATACGTTTTTATTATTTTTAACCACGTAACAAAAATAACTGGGGTGATATTTTGGAGGTTGAAACGGATTAATGGTAGTTCAATTGTTTTTTGGGGGGAATTTGCTTCAAGATACGAGTAATTCAAGATACGAGCAAGGTTGCGGAACGAATTAAACTCGTATGTCGAGGTACCGCTGTACTGGGCTTCACTGTCATATTATTTGATTATTTAATCCAGTTCCTGAAGGATAAAGAAGTGACCAACTTCCCAGGGAATTTTCACTACTCAAAAACAACTAAGATATGCAAACAATGTTATGTGAATAAATAGGAGGGTATAATACAGAGAGGTATAATCTGTATAATACTTAATATTTTAACATAAATTTAAAATAAATTCAAAATAATATCAGAAATTATTTTGAATAAATGCAGAGACACGTCAAAGATGATTCAATAATACACGACGGAGGCAATTATTTCAGAGTGGTTCAATTACCCTATAGTAAACAAAATTCAAAATTTTTTTAAAGATAAACTTTTACAAATTAATCGGGGCATTATTGATTTTTTACAAAAGTATTTATTTATTCAAATAAATATATTTATAAAAGTGTAATTTATTTATTTCGTCTCAGTTTGCAGGTGTTACATTCGAGCACAGCTTGCGAGTCACTTTGTCCTGGCTATTTACACATGGTGAGTTGGTGGAGTAGAGGTGGCCCCCAGACCTTGCAGCTGTTGGGTGATGAGCTCCTAACTAAACGTCAGGTCGTCGGAATCGGGTATTGATATCTCCTTTATTTTGAAGAATATCTTGTATAGTCGGATTAGATGAATTTTACAGTTGAGGGTATAGATAATTGAAGAAAATTTGGTACATAACTTATAGATCGAGCTGGTTTAAATCCACCTTCAGTATCTTGTTTGATAGGTTGAATGGAGCTCCTATACTTGTCCGAAGGCTGATTATAATGAATGCGTTTATCCTATTTTTGTCTGTGGTTGTAATGTATTTACCCCAAACTGGAAGTGCATATGTTATTATCGGGAGAGTAAAACCTCTGTATAGAGTAAACTTTTGTTTTGTAGCCAAAATTTGCTTCTATATTTAAACAGGCTTGATAGTGTTATTTTTGCGGACTTTGCTTCTTTATGGTATTTTTGACATGCATGTGGAATTTCAAGATATTTACTCCAAGATATTTAATGTGGCCCCCCCCCCCAGTCCAGCTAATAGAGCTTGAATTTACTTATAGGATGGAATGTGGCTTGTGAATGTAAAATTGTTGTGTTTTAACTTTAAAAGCACACAAAAAAATATATATAATAAACTTGAATTTGTTTATTCAAGTATCAAAAACAAAGCTTTACATATAGAACAAATAATAATGAAGAAGAGAAAAAAACATTTTAGGAAAAGGCAAAAACAAAACAAAAGTACTGGTCAAAAAGAAACATTTAAAATCACAGATTAATATCTTCAACACTTCCCCTTAATCAGATTTCAAATGTCCCTCATACCCAGTAGATATCTCAGCATTTGGAAACGCGGCTTAGGGAGCCCTTTGGTCATAATGTCAGCAACTTGATCTTTTCCAGAAATATGTTCTACATTGAAAATATCTTCTTGATACTTTTCTCTCACAAAATAGTGTCTTACTTCTATATGTTTGGTTCTCTTATGAAATTCAGGATTTTTGATCAATTTAATTGTACTTGCATTATCAACTTTTATAATTGGTTGTTCTTTTAGTGGAGAAATTTCACTGAAAAGTCTATTTAACCAAATGACTTCCTTTGCTGTATTGCTTGCTGCCACGAGTTCGGCCTCAGTTGTTGACAAAGATACTGATCTTTGTTTTTGGCTAAGCCAAGAAATAGCACCACCAGCCAGTTTACACACAACTCCACTGGTAGATCTTCTAGTTTCTGGGTCTCCAGCAAAATCTGCATCACTGAAAGATTCCAAAACTCCTACTTTATGACCCTTTTGGTACATAATTCCATATTCAGTTGTTCCTACAAGATATTTGAAGATTCGTTTAACTGCTTCCCAGTCATATTTTGTTGGTGCTGCAAGTTTTTGAGAAACTTTATTCAGTGCAAAAGTGATATCCAATGTGACTACCAATCGCTTCACGAAAGGGAACATTTTCTAGAATCTCTGCTTCCCCAGGAACAGTAGAATTATCAGTTGGTGTTCCCACTTTATTCGCTTGAGACATATTGAATTTCTCAAGAATTCTTTTTATATATGCCTTTTGATTTATAAAGAATGACCCATCCGGTTGCCGCTCTATCTCAATACCCAAAAAGTAATTTAATGGTTCACTTGTGATCTTAAATGAAAACATTAGTTCATCAAGAAATTCTTTGATTTCCTGTTCATTTGTACCAGCAATGATTGCATCATCAACATATATGGCAATAATGAGTAGTTGATCATTTGTTTTTCTGAAGAATAAACAGGGGTCAGCTGTACTTTCCTTCAGACATCTTTCTTTCATGAAGTTGACTATTTTCTGATTCCAGCATCTTGGTGACTGTTTGAGTCCATAGAGACTTTTCTTCAATTTCCATACAAGATCTGTTCCATTGTTGAATCCTTCAGGTTGTTTGATATAAATTTGATCTTGTAAGTCTCCATATAGAAAGGCTGTCTTTATGTCAAACTGTACCAATTTTAAGTCTTCATTAGCAGCAATTGCTAAAAGAGTTCTTATGGTGTCATGTCTTGCCACAGGACTAAATGTTTCTTCATAATCTATACCCTTCTTTTGTGCAAACCCTTTTGCCACCAGTCTTGCCTTATATCTTGTAATCTCTCCTTTAGAATTCAATTTGGTCTTTAATATCCATTTACAATCAATTGGTTTTTGGCCAGGTGGTAATGTTGTGCATTCGTATACATCATTTTCCATTAAAGAATTCATTTCTTCATTCATTGCTTCTTTCCAAAACTGTGCATTTGGAGAATCCATTGCTTCTTTGTATGTCTTGGGTTCAAGACCTTCTGCAATATTTATTTCAGCATCAATATACCTTTGAGGTTTTTATATATTTTATCGATCTCTTAGATTGTATAGTCTGATGTTTGAACATTGCTTTTAATTTTCTCAATATCTTGAGTATCATTTTGTTCATCAATATGATTACTTGAAAGAGAGTTCCTTATTTCTCTTTTCAATACCAAGGCTAAATTTTGGCATAGTTTCCTTGAATATTACATCCCTACTTGTGACAACTTTGTTTGAGTTCGGCATCCAGATTCGATACCCATCCTTGTTACTGCAATAACCAACTAAAATATCTTTTTCGCTTTTGGCATCTAACTTTCTTCTCTTTTCATCAGGCACATGAACAAAACATTCAGTTCCAAATATTCGAAGATGATCAACTGCTGGTTTTTTTTATCAAACCATAGTTCATAAGGTGTCTTTCCCTCAATTTGTGTTGGCCCTGTTCTATTCAAAACATATGTAGAGTGTTAACTGCCTCTGCCCACAGCTTTAGCTCATATTTCTGGCATATATCATTGAACGAGCTGCTTCTATTAAAGTCCTGTTTTCTCTTTCCGCTGAACCATTCTGTTGTGGAGTATATGGCATTGTGATCCTATGATTAATACCATACTTGTTTGTAATTTTTGAGGTTTCTTTATTTACAAACTCCTTTCCTCCATCTGTGAGAATTTCTTTCACTCTATGTCCAGTAGTCTTTGTTTCCAAGAGAAATTGTTCTAGCTTTTCAATGACTTGTGACTTTTCTTTTAGGAAATACACTGATCGGTATTTTGTAAAATCATCTTTGAAACACACAAAGATAGCCTCCCCAGCCTGGTCATTGTGCTTTGTATATATTCCGCTTTACGCGGCCATTGGGGCTCAAAAATCATCTTTTTGGGTAGCAGCCCCGTAAATAAATATATTTCCACTGAGTTATTTATTCTTAATAATCTGTTGCTCTTGATGATGATTCAAAAACAACTAGAATCCTTCTTTGCATTTTTAAATTAATGTGATAAATAAAATATTTTATTTATGAGTTTTAAGATCTGAAAACTATAATCTTGAAGATAGAAGTTGCCTGGCCGGCATTCATATTTCTGTGGAAAATAGACACTTCGGCCAGTTAGAATTTAAAAAGTAGTTAAAAGCTAGGTATAAATTGTACATAATAGTTAGAAATTTTTTTTTAATAATTTATAATCTTTGTGATTATTATCATTATATTACTATATTTATTTATTTTTGATTATAATTTTATTATTATATATTTATTTATTTATATATATATATATGTCGTAATTTAAACAATGTGATATGTAAGTAATAAAGTATGACGTCTTTTCTAGTCGTCTCAAAGTGACACCAGCTTGCCACCGGACACCCGGGGGATCCAGGGAGGGACAAAAAGGGCGTTGGTCCGGATGTTGACAGTTAGTTAGGTTACAGTGGATATCTCGGACAGGCCCGCTCAGTTCTAGGTCTCACGGCGGCCCTCGTGGCCGCCGTTTTGGTTCCTCTCTGCCCCCGCGGCTTCATGCAGGACGCCGAGCTTTCCTCAGTTAATCCTCAACTTTCCCCTGGTCCTGGTGCCACGTGAGACGTACTAGGAGAGCGTCTTTTGATCCCAAACTTTGTCCTTACTGTCCCGTGCGGACTTCCCACTTTGCACGCCTTGCCACTCAACCCCGACTGCTTCCAGCTCACTTGTTGTCTTACCCGAGTTTACGACATATATATTTACAAGATCATAGTCTTTGACGAGTTTAATATTTGTTTTTGACTCGTGCTCTTTATATGTTGTACTAAATTCGAAAAATCGCGTGAGAACGCCCTTGTAACCTCAGAACAATTTTTAACGCCTTGTCAAATGCTTAATTTTTATTTATTTCTCCTGACGAAGACAAAAGATTTTTGTCGAAACGTTGAGAAAATAAAAAACTCTAACTGGCCGTAGTTTCTATTTTCCACAGAAAAAATGAAAACGATAAATCACATTAATTTACAAATACAAAGAAGGATTCATCCAGATGGCACAAGAACTTATAGGACATGTAACAACTGTCCTGGTGTGGAACTAACACCTACTCACATATTCTAATGCCCAGCAATGACCGCAGCCTTGCAGAAAATTGACATAGACCCAGAGCAGCAGCTTTACACACTCAAAATAGAGAACATTCATGTGATAGATGTATGGAGACATCTGAGGCTCTTCATTGGACACGACAACAACAACAGAAAATTGACATGGACCCAGAGCAGCAGCTTTACACACTCAAGATAGAGAACATTGCTGTGATAGAGATGCATGGAGACATCTGAGGCTCTTCATTGAACACGACAACAACAACAAAGAAGGATTCTAGATGTTTCTGAATCATTATCAAGAGCAACAGATTATTAAAAATAAATAATTCGGTGATAAATAAATTAGATGTTACAATATTATGATTTAATTTAATTCATCCAACTTCCTGAAGAAGAGCACATCACCCTTTATTTCTTTACTAACGGCTTCCCGGCTTCTACCGGATTTTAACTTAGTGAAAGTGTGCCTAACGAATATTTGATGAAATATATTTTTCGAACAAATATCCACTCTCTAATTGAATTTATTTTTATATAGATAAATTAGATAATGTTTCTTACTTTTCTCCACTAAAACAACTAAATAAACCATTGGAATATTTTGCATGTTGGAGCGCTGAATATATAGATCAACTTATAAGCTAATCAAAAAGATTAAAATTAGACAATAAACAAAACATTTAACATAATTTGGAATTATAAAACTATGAGATAATTATTTATAATGATACTCAATCGCCTAGCTTTTAGCGGCTTCTTTCCAAGTGAATGTTCGCCAAGCGAATATAGCTTTAACATATGTTATTTATTATACTAAATGAGAGATACCATTATCAACCCTCTAATATATATATGTAATATTGTTGAAAATGATCCTGCCGACGTATGGATAAACTGGCAGTCGTATACGTGAAGCTAGTGTTGATGTTCTTCCTACACGCGGACAACAATAAGCAGAGGCAGAGCTAGATGTTAGCACCGAAAGTGATCGGGGACAGCCCACGAGACAGAGGTAGAGGCCATGACACAAACTTGGATGCCTATCACCGAGATATGGAGAGAGAGACCGAGAGAGACAGAAGCGGTCTGCCGATGGCCACACTGTAGAACATACTGCTGCTGACCCCCTGCTAAAAACCGGTCCTGTTTACAGGGGTCGTCTATAAAAAGCCCTGGAGGGGGGCCCTCATCTGGACTCCGTCTATTTCTATCTCTCCCGCCAGCTGCCCCCACTCTTTCGATTTTTATTTTGACGTCTGTGGGTGGCATGGAATTCTAGGCGGAGTCAGATAACAAATTATTTATTGTAAAATCAACTTTTAATTACATTTATTTATACAAATTATCAGAAGGGTTAAATTGGCGTATATTACATGTTGAAGTTATTTTTGTTTATATGTGTGTGGTCAAATATCAATTCTAGATTATATAATGTTAGACATATGTGCTTGATATATTATAGATAAATATTTACATTTCATATTATTTATGATTTATATTTAGAATGATGTATAATTATTTTATAAGCATTATATATTTATAAGATGAATAATTTTAATATTTGAATTGAATAGTTATTAGACAAATTAAAACTTATAATGAAAATAGGAAAAGTTAATATTTGGGAGCCGCTACACGTCATCATTTTGAGTTTAAATATAAATAAATGTGTACAGGTTGTATTAAAATAGATATAGAATATATACAAAATAGAAGGGTGGTAGCAAATAGGAACAGTCTTTAAAGTTTAAAGAAAATATTCTTTCGGAGTACTAGAAAAAAAAAATTAAGTTACGTTCAATAATTTGTGCAGTTATTCTGTGTGTCTAATAAGTTAAAAAATATTAATTAAAAAAAATTAAAATATTAATTAAAACGTTTTATTATTTTGTGTTAGCGATTACTATTTTTTTTCAGACCTTTGTATTCAATATGTCTTCATCAAAACCAAGTGGCAGTAAAACTAAACGAAAAATTGCTGACGAACATAGGAATTTTCAAGAAAAGTGGGAATTAGAGTATTTTTGCTCTGAAGTAAAAGATAAAATAATCTGCTTGATATGTAATAATGCTATTAGTGTACCAAAATTATATAACATTAAACGTCATTATGAACAACATAAATCAAAGTATGATACCTACGAAGGTTTAATGAGACAAGAAAAGTTAAAAGATTTCAAGTTGGGAATGAAAAAACAACAGTTTATGTTTACTAAAGTATCACAAGAGAGTGAAGCGGCGGTGCATGCAAGCTACGTTTTATCGGAGATGATAGCTAAACACTCAAAACCTTTTACTGAAGGTGATTTCATCAAGGAATGTTTAATTAAAGCTGCAGAAATTGTTTGTCCTGGAAGTGTGAAGACGTTTCAAGCAATATCTTTGTCTCGAAATACCGTTGTGGAAAGAGTTACTGATATGGCCAGAAATTTAAATGATCATATAAAAGAAAAATCATCTTGTTTCGAAGCATTTTCCATTGCCTGTGATGAGAGTACGGACATTGGGGGCGTAGCTCAGTTAGCTGTTTTTTTTTTTTTTTTTTTTTTTGAGCTTGCGACACGGATTTCAACATTTTTGAGGAATTATTGGAACTAGTACCGATGCATGGCACTACTACAGGATAAGATATATTTAATTGCGTTTATGATCTTCTGCAAAAATACAATTTACCTCAATCAAAATTGACTTCTATAGCAACAGATGGAGCTCCTTCAATGACTGGAAAAACCAACGGTTTCGTAGCATTACTGCGAAAAAAACTAAGTGAAATTTCTGATGGTTCCAATATTCATCATACGCATTGCATTATACATCAGGAAGTATTATGTACGAAGGTAATAAAAATGGAAAATGTGTTGACATCTATAAAAAAATTCCTCAATTTCATAAGATCTCGAGGTTTAAATCAGCGACAGTTCTCTCTGTTCTTAACTGAATTAGAAAGCGAATATTCAGGTTTATCATACTATACCGAGGTACGTTGGCTATCATGCTCCAAGGTTCTCAAACAATTTTGGGACTTGAAAGAAGAAATATGTCAGTTTTTAATAACCAAGAATCAAGACATCACTTTGTTTTCTGATCAAGTATGGTTGCAAGATTTTTCCTTCATGGTTGACATAAAAAAACACTTGTTGGATTTAAATTTGAAACTGCAAGGAAAGGATCAGATAATTACCAACATGTGTGACCAAGTTAATGCATTCGAATGCAAGCTAGTTCTTTGGGAAAAGCAGTTGAAAAACGAAGATTTAATGCACTTTCCGACATGAAATATGTACAAATCAAGTTTAGGTGAAACTGCATCGTATCAAAAATATGCGGAAAATTTTTTAAGTCTTAGAAATAATTTGAAACAAGGTTTTCTGATTTCAAATCTTTGGAAGGCAAGTTTACTTTGTTTTCTTCGATTTTCTCGATAAATATAGAATCAGTACCTAATCATATGCAAATGGAGGTAATAGATATCCAGTGCGATTCAGATTTAAAGGCAAAATTCATTGAAGTTGGCGTTTCTGAATTTTACAAATATTTGCCAGCCAGATTTGAAAACACTCGAAAATAAGCATATGAAATTATGTCCATGTTTGGAAGTACTTATCGGTGCGAGCAGTTATTTTCACTTATGAAAGGAAATAAGTCTCCAATCAGATCGAGAATTACTGACGTTCACCTTGGGTCAGTTTTAAAATTAATCACTGCGAACAAGATTTCCCCCGAAGTAGGAAAGATGGTAGCAGAAAAGAGATGCCAAATATCAGGGAGAAAATATTAACTTTACTTTCTTTTTTCTTATTAGTATTTTTTTTTATAAACCTACATAAATGTTACTATAAAAATTTAATTACTTGTTTTCTTTTTTGCGGCCCACATAATCTTATTACGTTTTTATTTGGCCCGTGTTAGGATTTGAGTTTGACATGCTTGTCTTAAAGATTATTTATCAAAAGTAAGATTTCTACCTATTAATTACGCACGAGTCAAAGTTAGTTTTATCATTTATCTACAATATATATATTGGGTGAATAGATAAAATGATGATTTTGTAATGTAGAAAATTAGGAAAGACAAAGATGTCAAACTAACACGCACTTTTGAGCTAATCTAATCCAGTATCTACCAGAAGCCTTCAAATAAAGGAACCTTTATAATTTTTTAATCATTTAACCCCATTAGTCAATCATCAACTGTAGTCAAAATGTCCAGTACATTGTATAATGTCGTCCATATATTCTCGCCGTCTTTGTCCGCGCAGTCTCTTTCCGTGGATCATTTCCTTCCAGAAACGTCATCAGTGTCTTCCTCGTTGATCCTCTAATCACATGCGAACAAACGTCAGCTTTCATTTCTCTCATCCTAGGACATTCGATTACATTGGGGTCGGTACTGTGACAGGGCCTCAAGAATCTGCCACAAGCTTGTCTTTGGTCTTCCCCAGGTATTTTAATTCCTCGGTACCATCCATTTCTGGGAACCATTCCCCTATCCACCACCTAGGAAGGCGCCCAATGGGGCAACTAACAGACCCCACAAAAGAAAGTTCGTCTTATTGTATCAATAAAAAAAAAGACTTTTTTGCGCAGTGGTATCTTAAACGTATGTTCAATTCATATTCACGAAAATCCCGAAATTTGACTTTATTGAATTTAGGTTTGTTTTTCATCTCATTTATGTTTTTAGTCATCTTAACTATATTAAAAACAAACAGTGTAAAAAAATTAGGTTTCCTTTCAATCTATAAAACGAAAAAAAAGACTAATGGAATATTTCTGGCCTTTAAATTTCATTATAAAGTTTTCATTGTATGTTTATAACAATATACTGCTATCCTACTTCATTAGTATTGATATCTTTTCTATATATATATATATATATATATATATATATATTTCGTGAATTTATAGATAGAGATTTGAGATTTAAAATATTTTATTGACATCACATACAAGTCAATGGTAGCATAGATATATAAAAAGAGATAATTAAAAAATATATAGTAAAAAGATAAAATAAAAGAGTAAACTATATACAGTTATGTACAGTCCAGGAGACAACGACAAAGAGTCCTCCTCCAGACAGTAAGTCACGTTCTCCCCTCATCTCAAGTCTCAGAAAGAACCTGTGAATTGATGACTTGGCAGAGGCGAGGATGGCGAAGACGTTGTCGTCCAGATCTTGGCCGAAGAGTCAGTAGCCCTGCAGGTCAGGTGAGTGCCGTTTTGATGTTGAAGGCCCCCCGTATGAAATTCTATCCTAAATATTATCTGGAGAGGATTGTGTGGGTGTCAGGTGCTATTTGACAGCCCGTCACGGTAGGCCATAATTAAAATATGTTGGCCAACCTGACTGATACTTGTCTCCCATACCAGCTAATCCTATACCCTTCCCTCTCTTATCAATTCTTTACTTATCAGGGATTAACTCTTCAAGAAGATTGGGAAGACAAGAATGACCGACCTCTATTCCCTTGTCTAATGAGTAGTGGTGGCCTTTTGCCTTTTGAGGAAAGACTAAAATTTATTCTCTATAATGCCAATGCCCCAATGAGATTTAATTAATTTTCATTGTGTTATTTTTTAATTTGTATAGTATTATGCCACTGGACATGCGTCGGACCTGGAGGCTGTTGGATTCTGCGCTGTCTGGAGTATAGGAGCTCCATCTATGCTTTATTATCCACAATGCCCCAATGAGATTTAATTATTTTTCTTTGTTTTATTTTTTATTTGTATAGTATTATGCCACTGGACATGCGTCGGACCTGGAGACTGTTGGATTCCGCGCTGCATGGAGTATAGGAGCTCCATCTATGCTTTATTATCCACAATGCCAATGCCCCAATTAGATTTAATTACTTTGTTTTATTTTTTAATTTGTATAGTATTATGGCCACTGGACATGCGTCGGACCTGAAGACTGTTGGGTTCTGCGTTGCTTGGAGTATAGGAGCTCCATCTATGCTTCTTTTCCGAGGTGAATATGTATAAGACCATAAGTCTTAATAAAGCTGTATGGGTATGTATGTGTATTATGTAATAAACCTATATATTGATTTATTATTTTAAGCCCTTACTATTTTTTTGGAGAATGTAAAGATTCTTCTGAAAATACAAATAATTATTTGTCTTTAAATTATAATTTGAGGGATTAAGTCATTTTAAGAGCTCTATTTATCCTTATATATTTACCTGAAATGTGCAAATAAATGTTTTTGTCTCTCGCTCTTTCTATCAAAGCTACTGAATCAATCCTTAAAGAAATTTGACATGTAGTTAGCTGAGGTGTAGTTTAACATATAGACTATATGTAAAGTTATCTCAATAACTAACTAATTTGTATAAGCACTATCTTTAAAAGTACACACATCAATATTGAAGGAGAATTGATAATATCTAATCATCAATTGATATTTTAATTAATCTTTAAATATAAAAGTCGACGCATGTAGTAGTAGTAGTAGTAACATAAAGGTAACCCAGGCTCCTGGAGCGTATCCATAGATCGCCAACTACCAGGGTAACGCATGTATGTTTATTTTGTGAAGTTGATAAAAACAATGACTAGTTGTTTTTTAATACATAGTAATTACTTAACTCTGTATTTGAAGTTTAATAAACATTTATGCTTTCTAACGAAAAGTATATTATCATAATCCTCCAATTTACCCAGATTAATCTATTTATTAGCTTTATTGTCTTAATTAAGTTTTCCTGTACGCCCCCACCACCATCCTCACGAGCCATGTACTGGCAGACATTACACGTGTGCATCCCGAAACAGACCCTACCTGTATCCACTGTTCAGAAGAGCCACAGACAGTCGATCATCTTCTCTTCAGCTGTCCAGCATTCCTGAGTCATAGGATGCAAACAGTTATCCTGCTTGGACTGACCCACCTCAATCTTAGATCTATGGCCTAGACTCCCAGACTCAACCTCAGCATGGAAATTTCTGGTCAACTGGTTCAGCAATCAAAACAAGACGCGAGTAAAAGCGCTCAACACTAGTCCATACTAGTGATTCCCCGGGAAGTTGACGCTCTGCGCTCCAGGAACCTGTGTTATAAATATCTCTCTCTCTTTTCCTATATTTACCTTTTATATTACCTATATGTGATTATCTTTAATAATAATAATAATAACAATGCTTATTACTGGTACTATTACTGTTACTCTCTCCTGCATGTACCCTATGAGAATCTGCATTTATTTATTTCGTCTCAATTTACAGGTGTTACATTCGAGCACAGCTCGCGAGTCACCTTTGTCCTGGCTATTTACACATGGCGAGTTGGTGGAGTTATAAGTTCAAATCGCTGGTAATAAAATTTGAAAGATTATTTTTTTGGGATCGAAATTTTCAAAAGTTTGAAAGTAAAAAGAGTTTACAGTAGCCTGGCTTAATGTAGAACTATCGGCCCTTTGTGATAGCGAATGGTTTTGCTGCGCAGATAATATTATTTGGAGAAATTGCTGCTGTTGATTTTGAAAAGCGAGGCATGAATTCCATGAATTGTTTCGAATCCATTTTGCTTTGAAGTGAACAAAAAGAAATGAGGTACAGAATTTGAAATTAAATTTTTGATCTATTGGAACACAGCGCGTGACGTGAGCAAAATAAAAATAAACCTAAGCCTTCTCGTTAAAGAACAAAAAATGGTATATTGAAGTCTTGAAATTATCCTCGTCGTCACTTGTTAAGAGTTGATAGAAATAATGGGTAGTTGATCTTTAATTCATAGTAATTATTTATTGAATAGAAAGATATAGGTTCCCGGAGCGCATTTTATTGAACAACAACATATAGGTAACTCAGGCTTGAAGTAATATAAAGGTAACCCAGGCTCCTGGAGCGTATTCATAGATCGCCAACTACCCGGGCTGTCGTGCAGTTTAGGAAGTCTGTCTTGTTAGGCCTTAGTGAACCAGTTCACCAAGTGTTTCAAGGCCGGTATGTTTCTTGGTAGATTATGTCGCGTAAAGCGTGTCTACGCCCAGGCTTAGACTGGTTAGGTTAGCTTAGGATGCTTCGCCTAGACGCCCTAAAACTTCTTCTGGTCCCGGGATAAATTCGCCGACCTTTTTCAATATGGCAGGAAAAGTCCTTGTTCTCCCAAATGGTAGGCTAACCGAAACCCGATGCTCGATCTAGCGCCAAAGACAACTCAACACTAACTGGCTCTCGCACAGTTTATTTTGAATCAAGTACACTATTCAAAGTAATATACATATTTACATAGAATAAATTTACATAATTGTTTTTAATATCACAAAGCAACATATTACATAACTGTTTTCCGACAGATTCAATAGGGCAGTGTCGTGTAGCCGTCTTGGCTGTAGAAGTGTAGCCGTCTGGAATCGCTGTAGTTGAAATGCTGAAGCCCAGGCTTGAATACAGAGAGTGATATATTTCTAACCCAGGTATCTGGAGCGGCTTGAATGCAATAATTTAAGTCGAATAAACGTTATGCTTTCTAACGAAAATTATTATGAGAATTAAACTATCCAAATATATTTCGTTATAAAAGTTTAGTTATTTATTCCTTATATACGTTTGCTCAATATTGAACGTATCTGGCTGAAACAGTATTGTCAAACTTGTGCTTGGTCGCTTACAGGGTGGATTAAAGGGAAAGGTCATATGCCTTTTGCGGTTTCAATGGTATGGATGGAACTAAAATACCATTATTCAGACTGTCATTTTTGTTTGACAAAACTACAGGTATTACATCTATATCAAAACATACCATTAAATATCCAGATTTGCCATCTGCTATGAGATCAGCGCTGCTCATAGTGATGATTTACCTGTGCCACGGCCTCCCGAAAATGTGATATTTAGTGACGATGATTCAAATAGTCATGAGCAAGAGTCGGATTTTTTTAAAGCACATATTCAATCAAAATTTATTTCTCCCGTGTGCACCATTCGCTTTTATACGAACTCTACACGCCATCCCTTACTCCAGTTATCTACAAAGGTTTATGATACATGATTATATATGTTACATGATTGTTCTATATGGTGTAAAATATATATACAGATAAACATGTGATGGATAGAATCCCACTAACTGGGAGACGAGTGGTATCTAGGTGTTAGTTCAAGTTGGATAAAATTAAAGCTCCTCTCTCTATCCTTATATTTATCATATTATCATATATTTATCATTATATAATCTTATTTATTCATATTCATATTTATTCTGTACTAGCGGACGTACCCGGCTTCGCCCGGGTTTTACCCGAGTAAAGGTTTGTCTAACGAATCTCTCGATAAAGTGAACATTTTTTCCCGGTCCCTTGAAAAATACTCGATAAGTTGAATAAAAGCAATATTAATTGGTTCCCTCGGTAATTGGAAGTTAAAGTAATAGTATCTTGCCTTGGAATTGTATCATTATTCTTGTATGGATGTACCCGGCTTCGCCCGGGTTATACCCGAGTAAAGGTTTGTCTAACGAATATCTCGATAAAGTGAACATTTTTTCCCGGTCCCTTTAAAAGTACTCGATAAGTTGAATAAAATCAATATTAATTGGTTCCCTCGGTAATTGGAAGTTAAAGGAATAGTATCATGCCTATGAATTGTATCATTATTCTTGTCTCAAATAAATTGCCGTGTCATCCTGAATTTTGTCTTTCCTAATTTTCTACATTACAAAATCATCGTATCATCATGATAATATTTAGAGCAGATTGTTGAATTATAACAGATAAATTAGAATATTTATCTTGATTATTTTTAGGCGAAAAGTTATTTCAAAAATTTTATTTGCTAGAAACCTTCCCAGTACTATACTAAATAACTTCCCAAAGTTTCATGGCGTTCCAATGAGTGGTTTGGTCAGGCATAAAGGACAAACAGACACACATACATTCATTTATATATATATAGATTTAACCTTATATAATCATATATGAATGATGTAATAAAGAAGTTTCAATCTCAATCTCATCTCCTTACTTTTTATTCTGAGGCTAGGATTTAACCTGTTTGATAACTCCAAGAAAGCGAGGGTTTCTTTGAATGTTCTAGAATTAAAAATGAAGTCTTTTACACAGTGGCTGGAGGCTGTTTTAATTCTTGGATAATTTCGAGATAGAGGTGTTTCTCTATTTTCACTCGGATCCTCGCGATCTAAAATAATGTATTCAATGGTTTCATCATTATCAGATTCACAAAAGGAGCACGTTGGATCCTATATTTTACCAATTCTGCTTGAAAACGCATTGATCCAAGTATGGCCAGTCATTAGACATACTGCACAGTGGGAATATGGGTGAGAAAATTGTTTCTCCTTAAAGTTAATGGCGAAAAGCCAAACTTTTTTAAATGATTTTGGTCTTGTGAAAAAGCACTTGTTTCATCCGAACCTCATTTATTAACTAAAGCATATTTGAATGATCTCGTACGTTATTTTCATTTATCTAGAAAACAGAATGACCATTTAGATTATAGGTAAAAGATTGGAATCTGCTGCATAAGGACACAAAATTATGATTTTTTTGCAAACGACAAGCTGAATTTCAAAGCTTCTTTTCACAAGAAAATGACTTAGTGTACTGCAATGATGTTGTTAGTCTAATGGATGCGCTTGGTCATGAACATAATACAGAAGAGTAGCGCTTATTCATTCATTCCTTTGAAGTTTGTTGAAAGCTATTCTCCTTCCCCACTTTATTAGGTTCCCATTAGTGCCAATAGCACACGCATTTAACATGAGAGTTACGAAAGTACGACAGATACAGCTGGAAAATGTATGGTGACTTTAAATTCTATAGCTTAAATAAAGTTGAAGTAGCAGCATGGAATTCTTTTAGAAACGTTTGGAAGAACTGTTTGGGAAAATATAAGGCCAAAACCTACAGTGATATATTCAATATTTAATTTACATAACACTGGGATGTAACATGTCTCTCGCCAAAGACTAAAACGCCCCACTCCTCTCAACCTGGCTCACAACTCTTATCTTTTGGACATCCCAATTAATCGCAAACACAGAACTTCCTATCCCCCACACAGAACTCGCAACAAACTCATCTGTTTCCCTCATCTACCAGCCAATCCCCACAAACATGAAACTCAGCCAGAATTAATTAAAGCTCTTGGCCTCCAAATCATTGAGGGAAATAGCTCCCTCTTCGACATCACAATTTACACTGACGTAGCCAACTTGAAACTGGACTGTCTGTCAGTGGAATTGCTATCTACAAAGATAAGATCCTGAAAAAAATCTCCCTCTCCCACCCTAGACATCTTTCAGTTTATAAATCGGAACTCTCTGCAATAGATACAGCTCTAAAAGACATCGACATCAACTCGCCAAGCAAAATAATAATCTACTCCGACTCAAGAGCAGCCATTCATACCCTTCAAAGTTGCTTCTCCAGTCAAGAACCTCTCCTCAAGAGCATTGCTAAGTCTGCAAACCGACTCCCAGCCAACAGCTCAGTCACAGTGCAATGGCTTCCAGCTCACGTTGGAATTCCTGGTAATGAGCTGGCAGACTCTCTGGCAAAGGCTGGAGCTCTTGACCTACCTGAAGCCAGAGAATCTACCGCCCAACTAGACGAAAGAGACCTCCTCCATACCTTCAAAACCCAATGCCTGCAGGAATGGAAATCTAATGCTGCACATGACTGGTACAGAGCAGGAGGGACAAGCACCGGTTCTGTCCTCCCAAGAGAACAACAGTCTTTGATTTTCAGACTTAAGTCTGTTCATCTACGGACAATAACTTTCCAGAATGGTTGCAGGGTTTTCCCACTATGTACTAAGTGTAATTCTCAACCTGCAACCCCAAGACACATTATTGACTGTATTGACTCATCCATTGAGATGAGCTCTACTCTTCCCCGGCAGACACCATCAAAAGTCTCAAGCTTGATACCTTAGTGTGATTGAGTGGAGCTAAGAAAGAAGAAGACATGTCTCTCAAGATCCATTTCCTGCATTCACATCTATATTTATTTCCCGACAATCTTGGTGCAGTTAGCGATGAGCATGGTGAGAGATTTCATCAAGATATATCAAGCATGTTGAAGCGGTACCAATGGTAAATGGAATCGCAGTATGCTTGCTGACTACTGCTGGACACTCAAGAGGGATGTACCAGAAGCAAAGTATAGAACTGTATATTAAAAATATTTTTAAATTTCAAGTAGGTGTCTTTCAGAAACTTTGAGCGTGATAGAAAAAAATCAATGGTATATTTGGAATCAGCACGGAAATTTGTATTGAGATAAGATGCTGTTTCTTTTGGGACAAAAATAATTTTTTTGGTTAACTAGTGTAATGTAATATAGTTTTTATGAAAAAATATGCTTACGTAACATTGTTTTCATTTATTACTGTGTTTATCCCAATAATTGTAAAACATATATATGTAAATTCAATCGTGAGTATCCAATGGGGTTGGTCCTAATAAAGACTTTTTGTTGTTGTTGTTGTTGCAAGTTTTATCAAAATAAGATTTTCTTGAAAAAGAGCGACAGCTGGTCGTTGAAACGCAGAATAAAGTTTATTTTAAAAAAGGTAAAATAGGTAAAAAGTGTAAATCATTTTTAATTCAAATATTCAACTACAGTAGAACCTCCCTTTAGCGAACACCCCGCTAGCAGACACTTCTCCATAAAGGACAGTTTTCATTTGCAAAATTATCATTTTTACTATTTAGCAACTTCCCGGTAATAGGACACCTGTCCTTAAAGGACACTTTATCTCTGCAATTAAGTGTTGTATTTTACAATGAGGTTCTACTCTATATATATACATAGAGATTACAATTTATCAACTCTCCGGTAAGAAGACACCTCTCCCTAAATGACACTTTGGTTCTGCAATTAGGTGTCCTTTACAGAGAGGTTCTACTGTATATATTTACATAGATATTATTATTTAGCAACTCCTCGGTAAGAGGACACCTCTCCCTAAAAGGACAGTTTGGTTCTGCAATTAAGTGTCCTTTACAGGGAAGTTCTACTGTAGTTGACTATTTATCTATAGTCGTTCTAATTTGTTTGTTTCCTCTGTAAAAGGCGCAAATATTTCAATATCGCTCCTGCTGGATTAATAAATTTTAAAAAATAGTTCTGTAGTTTTCATATATTAGCACTACTACTTCACTTGTTGAGAAATGTTTTCCATCCCAGCTCTTCCAATAATTACAACCAAATAACCATCTGTCAGACTTACACCTGTGGAACTTCTATCCGAACATCAACAACTTTAACTACTGTGTTGCTGTCTCCCTCTTTTTTATTTGCATTTATTTCAATAACTAATACCTATATGTTTATTTTACATGTTGTAGTAAAGTATTTATTATTTTATGCTAAGTCGGCCTTGCCACTGAGTAGTGCACACAGTCTTAATGACAAACGCAAACGCATTCTACTTCACCCAGTCATGATCTTAAGCTTTACAAGCTTGATACCTTAATATGATTGAGTGGAGATAAGAAAGAAGATTTATTATTCTATTAACATATTATTTTAATTTTGATGTATATATATATATATTGTTGCACCCGGTTGCGGCTTGGCAGACTCTTCAGCCTTGATTCTTTCCTCAGACATGTCGTGCATCTTTCCAGAACGTGTTTCAACCATCCTACAAATTTATATAAGGGAATAATTAGATAACTCTACTTTAAGTAGCCTCCGGAATAATTTATTTCTACAAGAAAGGTATTTACAAGTTTTCCTGATCGATCAATACAGCCGAGATACAAACTATTTACAAATAAAATGGTGACGTCACGTGACTCATGATGATAAGCCGAGTAGACCAACACAGATTATTTTGTGACAATATTTTGTTTTACTCTGCGTAAACTTCTCTTATTACGCGCTTCTATTTTATCAATTTTAATTTGTGCTTATCCAAAGGCGTCCAACTCTGCCAGCAGTCAGTTGGCGAGGTATAGACCAATAATTCTTCTGAACACCTTGGCCAAGGTTTTTGAACGATGTATCTTGGCCAGACTGCAATGGCTTGCCGATCGTCATGGATGGCTCTCGAACAACCAATTTGGATTTGTTCATGGCAGGTCAGCAGAAGAAGCATTTGCCAAAATTACCCAGTTTATCAATGAATGGCAGGCCCACTGGAGAAAAACGTTGGCCATCAGCTTAGACATAAGCAAAGCATTTGACACCATCTGGAGACCGGCCATCATACAAGGTCTCGAACGCCTGGCTTGTCCCCATTCACTGATTTGTCTACTGCAAATTTTTCTGGAATACAGGAAAGTGTCTTTCTCCGCGTGGACAGCTACCGCCTTCACATTCTCCCAGCTTGGCATCCCCCAAGGTTCTGTACTAAGCCCATTCCTATGGAATATCATCGCCCGGTTCATCATACCTCCCATTAGAGAAAGTTTATTAGTAGCTTATGCAGACGACTTCACCCTGATGACTCAAGTTCGGAGCCGACTGCCGACCAAAGCTATTAACACATTTCTGGATCAAATCGCTTTATGGAGCACCGAGAACGGACTCGAGCTGAACCCCAGTAAGACGCAAGCCTGTATCTTCCAGTGGCGAAGAGTCCGCCCCAACCCCGACCCGGACTCATAATCCTTGGCCAACCCATTCCTATTAGTAAGACTATAACCATCTTGGGGAGGAATTCGACCAGACACGAGATTTGGTCTCTCACCTATCCAAACTCATTCGCAGGTGTCGAGCAATTGTTCCAAGATTGACTAACTCAATCCATAGCAAATTCAGTATTCCCTATGCTGCTGGCATCAGAATCCTTCAGTCGGTGGTCATCCCGGACCTTCTATACGGAGTTTCAGCTTGGGGCCGCCGCGCTTCCTCCAAGGAGGGTACACGTCAGTTCCGGAGCCTCTACTACACGTTTGCAAAGCATATATTGAGAGGGGTCCTTGTACGCCAACCATACCAGCCATATCTCTGACAGGTCGCAGTTTCTTATCTAATAATCTTTGACAAAATTTATTGGTGAGAACTCCTTGCTTAATCTTTAAGCGAAAGATCATGGTGACTCTCTGATACAGTAGAGCCTCCATTAAGAGGACACTCCCGCTAGAAGACATATTTCTACAAAAGACAGTTTTCATCACCAAAATGACCAGTTTTACTATAAGTTTGTCCCAAAAGTTCGTAAACACTTCCAAAAAAAAATTGAAATGCCAATATTATTCGTCATTATGTATAATGTCTTTGTATTATGTATAAATTAATTGTATTATTTATTATTATGTATTCGCCTTATAATAATATTATTCGCCAAGTAATAAGAAAAAACAACGTTTTAAAAAAAACACGAACTTTTGAGCCAACCTTATATTAAGAAACTCTCCAGTAAGAGGACACCTCTTCCTAAAGAACAATTTAATTCTGAATTTAGGTGTCCCTTATATATAAAGAGGTTCCTCACTGCAACAGAGAGATACAGGACGCTGTGGTAGAAATTACTTTCTCAATTGAACAGAATCCCAAATAAACAAGTTGGTAAATCAATAATCCGTCAATTCCTTAGCAACACAACAGTCTTCCTTTTTTTTCTCTTTATTTTCTGTCCACCGACTTTTATATTTGTGCGAGAATATTATGTTATCTGAGAAATAAATCATATAAAAACTATCTCATAAAAAAAACTCCAAAATTAATTGAACTAGATATATACACACACACAACCCTTTATTAAGACACACAGGTCTTACAGAGGATTCTCCTTGGGGTTACAAGACGGAGAAATCCATGAAAGTGGGAAATATACAAAGGGGTAAAATTGAAGAAAGATTATATACACATGGAAAATATATACAGATTATTATTTGAATAATCCTATGGAAAATAAGAATATGGATTTGGAAATGAACTAGATAATCCCGAAGATCATTTTTGGTTAAAAGTTGATTCAAATATATATATACTCACCAATAATTTATTTAACATTCTCCAATCATTGCCCTGAGGAAAGTGACAGCAGGTTATTGAAACGAGGGGAGTTAAATTATTGATTGATGGCTTTATGTTTTCTGAACTAGATATATTGATAACCACCATTACGCTATAGTTAGACATCCTTTTCTGTTGCCGGCAACATGACATAACCCATGCAAATCCAGGAAATAAAGAGAAATGCTATCGTCTCCTTAGCTACAGGCTCAAATTCAAATCCATTATTGTATATCATGCTTGGTCAAAGTCCGGAAAGAACTGGAAACATCCAGTAATGATAGAAACACCAAGTTAAACGTCCATTATTGTTGCCCTTATGTTATCAAGACAACAGAATTCTTTAGTTATCCACAAAATGTTATAGATGAAGATTCTAAGAAGTCCATGAAAGCACATCCTAGGAGCTGCAGCTTTATGAGAACATCATATGACGTGTGATCCAAAAAAATCTTCGGGATGTTTCCGAACCGGATCCCATGTTTACTAGTTCTAATCTAGCGCAGCCTATTTACAAGCTATGACAAGGTTAGGATAGTAAACACGGGACCTGATTCCGAGATCTCCCGAAACTTCGTTATAAGCCGAGGGCAATGTAGAGACTGTTATTATTAAAATGATCAATTAAATATAGTATGAAGGATGAATATTCGTAACCTTTTAATTATGCATATTATTTACTAGCAGAATGACCCGGGCAACGCCCGGGTTTTACCCGATTAAATGCTTTTATTCAAATACTATTCGTTACAATTATAAATTGGCGCCGTGGATGTCATTCTTGTATAATATATAAATGAGTTTTAAAAATTGTAAAAAAAAATGCATCGGCCGGGAATCGAACCGGGGCCGCCCGAGTGGCAGGCGAACATTCTACCACTGAACCACCGATGGTTATTAGAAATGGCCATATTTGGGTATTTATTCCCTTTACAAAGCAAACGGTCACAGAATTGATTAAGAAAGAATTGATTATGACGCTGATAACTGTATATATTAATTATTAATAGTAAGGATATAAAACAAACTTAGTATATATGTGAAACGGAAATATCTTTATTTACGGGGCTGCTAACCAAAATAAAATGATTTTTGAGCCCCAATGACCGCGTGAAGCGGAATATATACAAAGCACTATGACCAGGTTGGGGAGGCTAGGGACAGGACCTCCATCAGGGAAGAGGCAGGTTAGGCAGGATTGGGTCCGCGGAGGTCAGGAGGCAGGAAGAGGGCGGGAGGACTAGAACTTTGCAGCTCTAGCTCTGGCAGTTGGGCAAGACATTGATCTTGCCTCGTGGTCGGCAGAGAGGCCCTTGGCTGAGCACATATATGTGAAACAAAGAACAAAAGATAATTATACACAAGAGATCATTTTCAAACACGGGAGCTCATCTATATCTACTCTGTGTAATATTCCAACAGAGACCACATTTCTTGTTCGCGCGAACCAGAAAGAACCGCTTGGCCTGAATCAAACGTCTCCTAAACAAATCGAAACCTATGGACAACCCAAGAATTTTCTTATGAGAATAACTTTGTAAGAATCCAGAAGGCGATCTGTAAAAATGATGGGCATCTGTTAAAAAAACATTATGCACACTAAATCCTTAGCCTTATTAATGGGGATTGTAAGCAGTGAAGTGATGCCTTAACATTTCCTTCTTCAAGATGTCAAAGTTAACGCCATCATGGCTTACACCACACACATACACACAAGATGTTGAGCATACACTCATGGACAAAACTTAAGGACGTTGTACCTTTTAGCGTGTATATCAGGATTCAAACAATAACTCTGAAAGACATTTGATACACAGTGATCTTTATTGAAGACACACGAGATAATTAAGTGTGAACAAAATTGCCTCTAAAGAGACAAAGGTCACCTCTCCCGTCCTTTGTCTCTTTAGATCAATATCCTCCCGGCAAAATTTCTATCTAAAATTGCCTCTGGCTCCTTAAAAAAATAAGACGACCACCGACATAAAAATATTAAACTTTCTTAAGTTTTGTCATTGAGTGTAATTGTATAAACCCTAGAACATGATAGGTTGTATAAGATATTGCTTCTCACGTGGTCTAGTGGCTAGAATATCTGGGTTTCACACAGAAGGCCCGGGTTCGATTCCCGGCGTGAGAACTTTTTTGGGCTCAAAATTCATACACTTTGGTTAGTAGCCCGTAAAACAATATTCTCTTTGTATAAGATAGCATCACCTTTTAGAGACATCTATTGCTGAACATTAATGCCTTTTGTTCATGTTGTATCAACAAGATTCAACACCACTTCTACAGTAGCCCATATAGCTCAAGAATTAGAGATGGCTGAAATTTTTCACGGCCATGTCATTCCCAACATGTGGTCTCCCAGCTCGCCAGATGTTATCCCAATGCTCAATTACCTACGGGGCGTGGTAGAAAACGACTCCACTAGGCATCACACTGTTGCGATTCCGAATACAGCTGCTGTAGATGCAACATTTCAAATACGTATTACCGCCTACATTCGGTTTCGAAAGCATCTATGAATGCCGTGAAAGCCGTCTACAGATAGTAATGAAATAAAATATATAAACGTAGCAAAGCGTTTCTTTATTCGTGCGAAAAAAAAGCTTTCGGATCTTTATAATCCTTTCACAGGCATAGCTATAAATTGAGAGAATCAGGATATATAAATATATATTATACTAGCGGATGTGTACCCGGCTTCGCCCGGGTTTTATCCGAGTGAAAGTTTGCCTAACGAATATTATATATTATGAAGTATAATAAACAATGCTTGTAGTATTCTGTGCTTTAAAATATATAATAGATCATCATCATAAACAATAATAATGCGATGTATAATGTAAACAACGTGTTGATGTAAAAATATAAATATAAAGTGTAATAAACAATTAGTAATAATAATTTCATCTGGTGAGTAATGTTTAATTAAATAATAACTATACCACATAAATTGGCGACGAGAATTTGAAAATATAACTGTAGCCCTAAAAAAAAAAACAAGTATGGCAGCCAACCTGACGCCACCGTTACCCATGAATATGAATGCAATCAATTTATTTGCGGAATATAAGCAATGGATGGAATCCTATGCCATTTTTGAAATAGCATCTGGAATTTCAAAAAAATCGGATGAAATTAAGAGAGCACCTCTATTGCATTGTTTAGGGCCAAATGTACAGCGTATATTTTTCAACTTGCCAGATGAAAAGGAAAATTATGGACAAACTAAAATGGCTTTAGATAAATATTTCACACCTCATAAAAATGTGGTCACTGAGAGATTTAAATTTAGACAAAGAGTCCAGAAAGATGATGAATCGATCGACAACTACCTAATTTCTTTAAGAGAGCTTTCTAAATCTTGTGAATTTGGGAATTTAGAAGCTGATATGATAAGAGACCAAATAATTGAAAAATGTAACAACAAAAAACTTAAAGAAAAATTGTTGCAACAAGAAAATTTGACACTGTCAAAACCATTGATATTGCTAGAATGTTAGAAATTTCTAGAAAAGAAATTAGACTTCTTGAACCTCAAAATGATCAAACACTAAATAGAGTTCAAAATAAACCTAAAAAGCACTATAATGCTAATAATTTCAACAAAGGTAGATTCACTAATCAAGGTACCCCATCATTTTCAGGTGCCTCAAAGCCTAAATGTTATCGCTGTGGATTAGATACACATTCAGCACAAGAATGTGGTGCTAAAAAAATGACTTGTTCATATTGCAATAAATTAGGACATCTTTTTAGAGCTTGCAGGAACCGCCCAAATCAAAATAATAATAGAAACCACAAAAATTTCAATCAAACTAAAATTAAGACCATACAAGAAGAAAATAAGACTGAAGTAGGTGAAAGTTCAGATGAATATACCTACTATACAGGTGCTGAAAATAAAGAAAAAGTGCAAATAGATGGTAGTGAAATAAATATGATAATTGATACAGGGAGTGATAGAACTTTCATAAGCTATAATAAGATGCTTGAATTATATGGCCATAAAATTATGCCAAAATTACATGACACCACCCGAACCTTTTTTGCCTATGGTCAAGATAGACCTCTTCCATGTTATGGCTATTTCAATGCTGTGATTTCTTGGAAAGAAAATTCAGTTTCAGAAGAAATTTATGTGATTGATAAAAAAGTTGAATCTTTGTTGGGAGGCAAGGCTAGTTTTGAACTAGGTATAATTAAAAGGGTAAATCATGTAAATGAATCAATGTCTACTAATATAGAAACTCTTGTTCAAGAACATGAACATCTTTTCCATGGACTTGGAACTATAAAAGGCTATATTCATAAAGTGACATTGAAAGACAACTATAGGCCCATTGCCCAGAGATGCTGTCGTATACCTTATGCAATGGTAGAAGCAGTAAATCAAGAGCTTGATAAGATGCTAGAGAATGGAATCATTGAAGAAGTGCATCAAGGTTCTGAATGGGTTTCTAACATAATAGTTGTTCCAAAAAGGGATAGTGAGGAAATTAGACTATGCATAGACCTTCGGGAAGTGAATAAAGCAATATTGAGAGAAAGACATCCAATTCCTGCAATTGACAATATGTTACATGCCCTTAAAGGTGCTAAAGTATTTGCAAAGCTGGATGCAAAAAAAGGGTTTTGGCAGGTTGACTTAGACCCTCAATCAAGACCCCTTACAACTTTCATCACGCACCGTGGTTGTTACAGATTTTGTAAAGTTCCTTTTGGTCTATCAAGTGCTCCAGAGGCATATCAGAAAGGAATGGATTCAATTTTGCTTGATTTGAAAGGTGTAATTTGTTACTTGGACGATGTCGTTGTTTACGCCAAAGATGGACAAGAACTAGAAGAAAGGCTTAGAAAAGTCTTACAAAGATTTGATAAAGTAGGCATTAGGCTCAACAGGAATAAGTGCAAATTTGCCATGGAAGAATTGGATATTTTAGGTCACATTGTTAGTAGTGAAGGTATTAAACCTGATAATAGGAAAATAGAAGCAGTCTTAAATTTTCCAATACCAAAAAATATTGAGATGTTAAGGTCATTCTTAGGAACTTGTGGGTTTTTAAGAAAATTCATACCTAATTTTTCTAAATTGGCAGAACCTCTAAATAATTTGACTAGAAAAAATTTTAGGTGGAATTGGGATTTGAAAACAAATAAAGCATTTCAGGATCTTAAAGAGTCACTAACAAAAGAGCCATGCTTGGCATATTACAACTTGAACTCGCCAACTTAATTAATCACAGATGCAAGCCCTATTGGTCTTGGAGCAGTATTAATACAAACACAACAAAATAGCATTAAAAGACCCATTGCATATGCCAGCAGATCCTTAACTGATACTGAAAAAAGATATTCACAAATAGAAAAAGAGACATTGGGATGTGTATGGGCAATTGAACATTTCAACACCTATATTTGGGGAAGGAAATTTGTGTTAAAAACAGATCACAAACCTCTAATCTATATGCTGAATCCTAAAAATGGAGCTGTTTTGCCTCCAAGAATTCAAAGATTGAGTTGGAGATTACAACCATATGACTTTGAAATTGAATTCATTCAAGGAAAGCAAAATATTGCAGATATATTTTCAAGACAACCTCTTTCTAACACAAGTGATGAAAAATGGCTGGAGGACTATGTTCATAAAGTCTTATCCATCACTTCTGAAGAGCTTCAAGCACTGTCTTTGAAAGAGATAAAAGTTTGTACAGAGCAAGATCCTTTGTTTCAAAAACTGAAAGATATGGTTCAAAAGGGAGTTTGGCCATATCCTTTGAATGAAGAATTCAAATGTTTTTATAAGTTTAAAGATGAACTCTCAATTTTTGATAATCTTATCTTAAAAGGAAGTAGAATTTTGCTACCTTCAAAACTAATAAAGAGAGTCTTGAGAATTGCACATGAAACACATCAAGGAATGACAAGAACCAAACAACTGTTAAGAGAAAAATATTTTTGGATAAACATGGACTTTGACATTGAAAATTTGATTAGAAACTGTCCAATTTGTGTAAGGAATCAACCTTTGATAAATGATCAACCATTGCAAATAGTTCCGTTACCATCAAAACCTTGGATGAAACTTGGAATTGACATAGTTGGTCCAATTGGCCATCATTATGTTTTAACAGTGATCGACTACTATTCTTCATATCCTGAAGCAATGATAATAGAAGACATTTCCAGCAAGACAATTATTAAAAAATTGATGGAGATTTTTGCAAGACATGGTTATCCACATGAAGTTGTAACAGATAATGGCTTACAGTTTGTAAGTACATCAATGGAAAGATTTTTAAAAGAATGTGGAATCAGGCACATCAAAGCCTCACCCTATTACCCAAAAAGTAATGGGAAAATAGAAAGATTCCATAGATTTCTAAAGAAACAATTTAATTCAAGTTCTGAAGAAGGGAAAGATTGGAAAGAAGATTTATCCAGAATTTTAATGTCTTACCGAACTACTCCAAACAGATCTACAGGAAAGACTCCAGCATTCCTATTATTTTCAAGAGAAATCAAAACTAAATTAAGCTCACTTGTTAATGATGCAGAAGAAGATGAATCCAACATCAAATAATTCAATATGGTCTACAAAGAAAAAATGAAAACATATAAAGATATAATTCGGAAAGCTAGTCCTCATAATTTTGAAATTGGAAATTTAGTTTATGGGGCAAATCCAAATAATGGAAAACTTGATTCAAATTTCAGATCAGAACATCATGTCATTCTTGAAAACACTTCAATAAATTCTTTTAAATTAGTCAACACTAAAAATGGGAAAATAATTCATAGAAATGCTAAACATTTGAAACATGTTCCTACTCAAGAGACCAATCAAGACATTTCTGACTTGATTCCAGAAGAGAGCCAGGAAAATCTTAGTTCAGATTCAACAAGAATTGAACACCTCAACTCTTCTGATGTACAAATAACAGATGATAATTCCTCAAACCAAGACAAGGACACTTCTTTAAACCGACCAAGTTCAAGTAGAACAGGGTCTACATTTAACCCAGTTGTTTCAGATAGACTTGATGCCGAGGCTCTTCACCAGTTGCCACCAGAGGTTTCTCCACCCTTGCCGACTACCAAGGAACCCGTGATCACCAGGAGTGGAAGAGTCGTCAAGCCATCATCAAGATATAAAGACATGATTCCTTTCATCTAAAGGAAGGAGGGAATGTAGTATTCTGTGCTTTAAAATATATAATAGATCATCATCATAAACAATAATAATGCGATGTATAATGTAAACAACATGTTGATGTAAAAATATAAATATAAAGTGTAATAAACAATTAGTAATAATAATTTCATCTGGTGAGTAATGTTTAATTAAATAATAACTATACAACAATGCTAAAGATTAGTTTTAATTATTAATCAATATTGTGTGTGAAAGGGTGAGAAAGATGTAATATCGTTGTTGTTTTCTTGGCCGACTGTTTTACATATGGTGTTATCTTAAAATTGCTTGTTTTGAATATTTTTTTAGATTGAGTTGAATGAATTGCTGAATTTTTTTTTTTTTTTTTGTATTTATATATAAATAAAATTAACTCTGTTGAATTTTTTTGTATTTTGTCGATAACAGCAAAGTTACGTATTTTAAAGTTAGGAAAAATATTTTGATGTTAAGCAAAACCTGCTCCATCTCGTTTTACATAAATGTTGAAAATTTGGTCGAAATTGATGCATTGTAACGAAAGTTTTTAGCGAACACCACTTATGAAATTTCCATTTATATAGAAGATAGCGGATGTGTACCCGGCTTCGCCCGGGTTTTATCTGAGTGAAAGTTTGCCTAACGAATATTATTGGAAATAATTTTCCGGAACATAGACTATTATGATAATAATGATAATAATATTCATTACATTATATTTTTTATTATATATTTATATAATACGAATGGCCCGGGCAACGCCCGGGTTTTACCCGAGTGCGTATATATTTAAAAACGTTTTAATTCAAATACTATTCGTTACAATTATAAATTGGCGCCATGGATGTCACTCTTGTGAAACGTCCCGTTCCAAACTGTGTGTTTTTAAAATGTTTTAATTAAAATACTATTCGTTACAATTATAAATTTGAACGATAGGCTCATTATTTCTTTATACCGTTATTATACCGTTATATTATATATATTATATTTATTATATATATATTACACGTTATTTGTTTTCTTGGCCGACTGTTTTACATATGGTGTTATCTTAAAATTGCTTGTTTTGAATATTTTTTAGATTGAGATTATTAGCTAGTATGTAAAAAAATTAACTCTGTTGAAATTTAATTTTGTATTTATATATAAATAAAATTAACTCTGTTGATTTTTTTTGTATTTAATCGATAACAGCGAAGTTACGCATGTTAATGTTAGGGAAAATATTTTGATTTTAAGCAAAACCTGCTCCATCTCGTTTTACATAAATGTTGAAAATTTGGTCGAAATTGATGCATTGTAACGAAAGTTTTTAGTGATGTCCACTTATGAAATTTCCATTTTATTAATATAGATAGTAAAAAGGCATATATTGGATTGAATAAAATATTTATTTGCCAATATTTCGGTTGACTGAACACCAACCTTTATCAAGGCATTACATTTTTGTATAAACAAACTCAGCGCCGCATAGTATGCCTCAATAAAGGTTGGCGTTCAGTCAACCGAAATATTAGCAAATAAATATTTTATTCAATCCAATATATACCTTTTTACTATCTAATGATTTAAGTATGGATTGCTCTAATTTCAGAATAAATAAATATATATGTAAATAATATTGTATATTTATATATCCTTATTCTCTCAACTTATAGTCTGTGGAAGGATTATAAAGATCCGAAAGCTTGCACTTTGTACGAATAAAGAAACGCTTTACTACTGTTTATATTCTTATTCTTTATAGCAATTTTCTATTTTAATAGATAGTAATGAGTTCGTTTTATGTGGAATGTTTTCTGTTTCATCATCAACAGCTACACTTATTGAGTTGTAATAAGTAATGTAGAATTTTGAAGTCTTTCTCAAACACACAGATCCCATAGGTGATTATCTATTGGGCTAGCAGAGAAGCTGAATGAAACGGTATCATTGAATGATATAATCTGTTATATATGTAGTCCTGTACCTGTACAAAAGGTAAAATACTCATATAAATGAAAAACAAAATATTTATCTCATACAAGTGAGGCATTTATACATAGGCATTTATTTCAAGACAACGAAGAGAATTGTAGAGCCATTGGTATTTCCTGCATTTACTTATGGGTGTGAGTTCTGGACTCTCAAAAAAAAAGTAGAAAGAAAAATAATTGAAGCTTTTGAAATATATATACAGTTAAACCTGTCTATAGCGCCCCCTCTAAATAGCTACTCCCTCTCTATAGCGCCCGATTTTAAATACGTAGTACGATGCGATTTACATTAAAAGTGACCTGTCTATAGCGCCCTCTCTCTATAGCACCCTATTTTGGTGAGTCCCAAGAGTGGGCGCTATAGACAGGTTTAACTGTATACATATATGGACATGGATAAAGATACTTAAGAGTAACCAGGCCCTCTCATTAATTTTTCCATTGCAGTAAGGGCAGTAGAAATTGTTTAATATCAAAATGAATCTTACGCCTTTAAAATAGTTTCGAATTTTGATACTTAAGAGTGTCATGAACAGATAAAAGGACAAATATTTCAATCTTAAATGAATTTTATCCTGTTAGATCCCTAGAATATGTGAACAAAGACTGACTTACTTCAGACACATAATAAAGGTAAATGGCTTAGAAAAGACGTTGATTTTGGGAAAACTAATGGAGAAGGAAGACAAGAAAAATGAGATGGGTAAAAGGAATCAAGGAAGCTACTGGAAAGTCACTAGATGAGCTGCAGGTGATGGTCACTAACA
>CP092878.1:31905695-31944850 GCA_030710605.1 Cordylochernes scorpioides
GCAATAGATGTCTCTAAGGTGATGCTATCTTATACAGAGAGAATATGGTTTTACGGGCTACTAACCAAAGTGTATGATTTTCGAGCCCAAAAAAGTTCTCACGCCGGGAATCGAACCCGGGCTTCTGAGGTGAAACCCAGATATCCTAGCCACTAGACCACGTGAGAAGCAATATCTTATACAGCCTCCCATGTTCTAGGGTTTATACAATTACACTCAATGACAAAACTTAAGAAAGTTTAATATTTTTATGTCGGTGGTCGTCTTATTTTTTTAAGGAGACAGAGGCAATTTTAGATAGAAATTTTGCCTGGGAGAATATTGATCTAAAGAGACAAAGGACGGGAGAGGTGACCTTTGTCTCTTTAGAGGCAATTTTGTTCACACTTGATTATCTCGTGTGTCTTCAATAAAGATCACTGTGTATCAAATATCTTTCAGTGTTATTGTTTGAATCCTGATATACATGCTAAAAGGTACAACTTCCTTAAGTTTTGTCCATGAGTGTATGTTGAACATCTTGTGTGTCTGTGGTGCAAGCCATGATGGCGTTGACTTTGACATCTTGAAGAAGGAAATGTTAAGGCATCACTTCACTGCTTACAATCTCCATCAATAAGGCTAAGAATTTAGTGTGCATAATGGTTCGAACTTCTCCGGAGTTTTTTTTAACAGATGCCCATCATTTTTACAGATCGCCTTCTGGATTCTTACAAAGTTATTCTCATAAGAAAATTCTTAGGTTGTCCATAGATTTCGATTTGTTTAGGAGACGTTTGATTCAGGCCTGGAGGTTCTTTCTGGTTCGCGCGAACAAGAAATGTGGTCTCTGTTGGAATATTACACAGAGTATCAATGGCTATAGATGAGCTCTCGTGTTTGAAAAGGATCTCTTGTGTATAATTATCTTTTGTTCCTTGTTTAACATATAATGTGCTCAGACAAGGTCCTCTCTGCCGACCACGTGGCAAGATCAATGTCTTGCCCAACTGCCAGAGCTAGAGCTGCAAAGTTCTAGACCTCCCGCCCTCTTCCTGCCTCCTGACCTCCGCGGACCCAATCCGGCCTAACCTGCCTCTTCCTCTGACAGGAGATCCTGTCCCTATCTCCTCAGCCTGGTCATAGTGCTTTGTATATATTCCGCTTTATGCGGCCATTAGGGCTCAAAAATAATTTTATTTTGGTTAGCAGCCCCGTAAATAAAGATATTTCCGTTTCACATATATACTAAGTTTGTTTTGTATCCTTGCTATTAATAATGAATAATATGCATAATTAAAAGGTTATGAATATTCATCCTTCATACTATATTTAATTAATCATTTTAATAATAACAGTCTCCACATTGCCCTCGACTTGTAACGAAGTTTCGGGAGGTCTCGGAATCAAGTCCCATGTTTACTATCCTAACCCTGTTATGGCTTGTTAATAGTTTACGCTTGATTAGAACTAGTTAACATGGAACCCGGTTCGGAAACATCCCAAAGATATTTTTTTATTGTACAACACGTCATATGATGGTCTCATAAAGCGTCATCTCCTTGGATGTGCTTTCATGGACTTCTTAGAATCTTCATCAATGACATTTTGTTGATAACTAAAGAATTATGTTGTCTTGATAACATAAGGGCAACAATAATGGACGTTTTAATTGGTGGTTCCATAATTACTGGATGTTTACAATTCTTTCCGGACTTTGATCAAGCATGCATATACAATAATTGAATTGAATTTGAACCTGTAGCTAAGGAGACTATAGCATTCCTCTTTATTTCCCTGGGTTATGTCATGTTGCCTGCAACAGAAAATGATGTCTAACTATAGCGTAATGGTGGTTATCAATATATCTAGTTCAGAAAAAATATAGCCATCAACCAATAATATAACTCCCCTCGTTTCAGTGACCTGCTGTCAATTTCCTCAGGGGAATGATTGGAGAATGTTAAATAAATTATTGGTGAGTATATATATATTTGAATCAACTTTCAACCAAAAATGATCTTCGGGATTATCTAGTTCATTTCCAAATCCATATTCTTATTTTCCATAGGATTATTCAAATAATAATCTGTATATATTTACCATGTGTACGAGGTGTGTTCAAAAAGTATCGCGACTTTTGAATTTTCGCGGGTTACGTATATTCGAATTTCGATCTTTTTGTGGCTTTATGTTGGTGCTCATGTCTCTCACTTATGCCGACAAGCTCGGCCATTTTGAATGTTCACTTAATTGTTGACAGCTGCTTTGCTTGCAGGTGTTTTGGATCGTCTTCGATTTTTACCTATTAAAAAAAAATGGATCAAAGAACCTGTATCAAATTTTGTGTGAAAAACGAAATTAAGTGCGAGGATGCATTCCGAATGTTGACTGTGGCATACGGAGAAGCTACCTTGGACCGAAGCAACGTTTATCGGTGGTACAAAATGTTCTCAGAAAGCCGAGAAGATGTGAACGACGAAGAGCGTGCCGGACGCCCGAGCACTTCAACAACAGACGAAAAAATTAATGAAGTGGAGAAAATCATATTGGCCAATCGTCGAATCACCGTTAGAGAAGTTGCTGAGGACCTAAACATATCGATTGGCTCGTGCCATTCGAATTTTATCAATGATTTGGGCATGAGACGGGTCGCCGCGATATTCGTACCAAAATTGCTCAATTGCGACCAAAAACAGCATCGCATGAACATTGCTAATGAGATGTTGGACTCTGTCCGCGACGACCCAAATTTGCTCCAGAGGGTCATAACTGGTGACGAAGCGTGGGTTTATGGTTATGATGTGGAAACCAAAGCTCAATCATCTCAATGGAAGCTGCCGCACGAACCAAGACCGAAAAAAGCGCGCCAAGTTTGGTCGAATGTGAAAGTTTTGCTGACAGTTTTCTTCGATTGCAGGAGCGTGGTGCATCATGAGTTCTATCCACAGGGTAGAACGGTCAATAAGGAATATTACCTGCAAGTTATGCGCAATTCGCGCGAAGCAATACGCCAGAAACGCCCGGATTTGTGGAAGAACAAAAATTGGCTTTTGCACCACGATAACGCCCCTGCTCACACATCGTTGCTTGTGCGTGACTTTTTGGTCAAAAACAACACACTAATGATGCCGCAGCCACCGTATTCCCCAGATCTGGCCCCCTGTGACTTTTTCTTGTTCCCTAAACTTAAGAGGCCCATGAAAGGACGACGTTACGCTACGCTTGACGAGATAAAGACGGCATCGAAGGAGGAGCTGAAAAAGATTTTAAAAAATGATTTTTTGAAGTGCTTCGAAGATTGGAAAAACCGTTGGCACAAGTGTATAATATCTCATGGGGATTACTTTGAAGGGGACAAAATAGGTATTCATGAATAAATAAATAATTTTTGAAAAAACTTCATTTTTACCCCTTTGTATATTTCCCACTTTCATGGGTTTCTCCGTTTTGTAACCCCAAGGAGAATCCTCTATAAGACCTGTGTGTCTTAATAAAGGCTTGTGTGTGTGTATATATCTAGTTCATTTAGTTTTGGAGTTTTTTTTTATGAGATAGTTTTTATATGATTTATTTCTCATATAACATAATATTCTCGCACAAATATAGAAGTCGGTGGACAGAAAAAAAAAGAGAAAAAAAAAAGAGAAAAAAAGAAAGACTGTTGTGTTGCTAAGGAATTGACGGATTATTGATTTACCAACTTGTTTATTTGGGATTCTGTTCAATTGAGAAAGTAATTTCTACCGCAGCGTCCTGTATCTCTCTGTTGCAGTTGAAGAACCTCTTTATATATAAGGGACACTTAAATTCAGAATCAAATTGTTCTTTAGGAAGAGGTGTCCTCTTACTGGAGAGTTTCTTAATATAAGGTTGTGTCAAAAGTTCGTGTTTTTCTTAAAACGTTGTTTTTTCTTATTACTTGGCGAATAATATTATTATAAGGCGAATACATAATAATAAATAATACAATTAATTTATACATAATACAAAGACATTATACATATTGACGAATAATATTGGCATTTCAATTTTTTTTGGAAGTGTTTACGAACTTTTGAGACAAACTAGTAGTAAAACTGGTCATTTTGGTGATGAAAACTGTCTTTTGTAGAGAGATGTCTTCTAGCGGGAGTGTCCTCTTAATGGAGGCTCTACTGTATCAGAGAGTCACCATGGTCTTTCGCTTAAAGATTAAGCAAGGAGTTCTCACCAATAAATTTTGTCAAAGATTATTAGATAAGAAACTGCGACCTGTCAGAGATATGGCTGGTATGGTTGGCGTACAAGGACCCCTCTCAATATATGCTTTGCAAACGTGTAGTAGAGGCTCCGGAACTGACGTGTACCCTCCTTGGAGGAAGCGCGGCGGCCCCAAGCTGAAACTCCGTATAGAAGGGCCGGGATGACCACCGACTGAAGGATTCTGATGCCAGCAGCATAGGAAATACCGAATTTGCTATGGATTGAGTTAGTCAATCTTGGAACAATTGCTCGACACCTGCGAATGAGTTTGGATAGGTGAGAGACCAAATCTCGTGTCTGGTCGAATTCCAACCCCAAGATGATTATAGTCTTACTAATAGGAATGGGTTGGCCAAGGATTATGAGTCCGGGGTCGGGGTTGGGGCGGACTCTTCGCCACTGGAAGATACAGACTTGTATCTTTCTGGGGTTCAGCTCGAGTCCGTTCTCGGTGCTCCATGAAGCGATTTTATCCAGAAATATGTTAATAGCTTTGGTCGGTAGTCGGCCCCGAACTTGAGTCATCAGGGTGAAGTCGTCTGCATAAGCTACTAGTAAACTTTCTCTAATGGGAGGTATGATGAAGAGGAACCGGGCTATGATATTCCACAGGAATGGGCTTAGTACAGAACCTTGGGGAGTGCCAAGCTGAGAGAATGTAAAGGCGGTTGCTGTCCATGCGGAGAAAGACACCTTCCTGTCTTCCAGAAAACTTTGCACAAGACAAATCAGTAAATGGGGACAAGCCAGGCGTTCAAGACCTTGTATGATGGCCGGTCTCCAGACGGTGTCAAAAGCTTTGCTTATGTCTAAGCTGATGGTCAACGTTTTTCTCCAGTGAGACTGCCTTTCATCGATAAACTGGGTAATTTTGGCGAGTGCTTCTTCTGCTGTCCTGCCATGAACAAATCCAAATTGGTTGTCCGGCGAGCCATTGCAGTCTGGCCAGGATACATCGTTCAAAAACCTTGGCCAGGGTGTTCAGATGAGTGATCGGTCTATATCTCACCAACTGACTGCTGGCAGAGTTGGACGCCTTTGGATAAGAACAAATGAAAATTGATAAAATTAAATAAAAGCGCGCAATGAGAGAAGTTTATGCAGAGTAAAACAAAATATATATAAGCATTAAACTTATGGAGCTCAAATATCATCCATTCTAGTTAGCAGCCCCGTAAATAAAGATATTTCCAGCAGCATACAAATTAAAATAATATGTTAATAAAATAATAAATACTTTACTACAATTCGTAAAATAAACATATAGGTATTAGTTATTGAAATAAATGCAAATAAAAAAGAGAGAGACAGCAACACAGTAGTTAAAGTTGTTGATGTTCGGATAGAAGTTCCACAGGTGTAAGTCTGACAGATGGTTATTTGGTTGTAATTATTGGAAGAGCTGGGATGGAAAACATTTCTCAACAAGTGAAGTAGTAGTGCTAATATATGAACACTGCAGAACTATTTTTTAAAATTTATTAATCACACAACCAGGCGCGATATTGAAATATTTGCGCCTTTTACAGAGGAAACAAACAAATTAGAACGACTATAGATAAATAGTCAACTACAGTAGAACTTCCCTGTAAAGGACACTTAATTGCAGAACCAAAGTGTCATTTAGGGAGAGGTGTCTTCTTACCGGAGAGTTGATAAATTGTAATCTCTATGTATATATATAGAGTAGAACCTCATTGTAAAAGACAACACTTAATTGCAGAGATAAAGTGTCCTTTAAGGAGAGGTGTCCTCTTACCGGGAAGTTGCTAAATAGTAAAAATTATAATTTTGCAAATGAAAACTGTCCTTTATGGAGAAGTGTCCGCTAGCGGGGTGTTCGCTAAAGGGAGGTTCTACTGTAGTTGAATATTTGAATTAAAAATGATTTACACTTTTTACCTATTTTACCTTTTTTAAAATAAACTTTATTCTGCGTTTCAACGACCAGCTGTCGCTCTTTTTCAAGAAAATCCTATTTTGATAAAACTTGCAACAACAACAAAAACAAAAAGTCTTTATTAGGACCAACCCCATTGGATACTCACGATTGAATTTACATATATATGTTTTACAATTATTGGGATAAACACAGTAATAAATGAAAACAATGTTACGTAAGCATATTTTTTCATAAAACCATATTACATTACACTGGCTAACCAATTTTCATGCTGATTCCAAATATACCATTAGTTTTTTTCTATCACGCTCAAGGTTTCTGAAAGACACCTACTTGAAATTTGAAAATGTTTTTAATATACAGTTCTATACTTGTTGTACATACCTCTTGAGTGTCCAGCAGTAGTTAGCAAGCATACTGGGATTCCATTTACCTTTGTACCGCTTCAACATGCTTGATATATCTTGATGAAACCTCTTACCATGCTCATCTCTAACTGCACCAAGATTGTCGAGAAAGAAATATAGATGTGAATGCAGGAAATGGATCTTGAGAGACATGTCTTCATCTTTCTTATCTTCACTCAATCACACTAAGGTATCAAGCTTGAGACTTTTGATGGTGTCTGCCGGGGAAGAGTAGAGCTCATCAATAGATGAGTCAATACAGTCAATAATATGTCTTGGGGTTGCAGGTTGAGAATTGCACTTAGTACATAGTGGGAAAACCCTGAAACCATTCTGGAAAGTTATTGTCTGTAGATGACCAGACTTAAGTCTGAAAATCAAAGACTGTTGTTCTCTTGGGAGGACAGAACCGGTGCTTGTCCCTCCTGCTCTATACCAATCATGTGCAGCATTAGATTTCCATTCCTGCAGGCATTGGGTTTTGAAGGTATGGAGGAGGTCTCTTTCGTCTAGTTGGGTGGTAGATTCTCTGGCTTCAGGTAGGCCAAGAGCTCCAGCCTTTGCCAGAGAGTCTGCCAGCTCATTACCAGGAATTCCAAAGTGAGCTGGAAGCGATTGCACTGTGACAGAGCTGTTGGCTGGGAGTCGGTTCACAGACTTAGCAATGCTCTTGAGGAGAGGTTTTTTGACTGGAAAGCAGCTTTGAAGGGTATAAATGGCTGCTCTTGAGTCGGAGTAGATTATTATTTTGCTTGGCGAGTTGATGTCGATGTCTTTTAGAGCTGTATCTATTGCAGAGAGTTCCGATTTATAAACTGAAAGGTGTCTAGGGTGGGAGAGGGAGATTTTTTCCAAGATCTTATCTTTGTAGATAGCAATTCCACTGCCAGACAGTCCAGTTTCAAGTTGGCTACCGTCAGTGTAAATTGTGATGTCGAAGAGGGAGCTATTTTCCTCAATGATTTGGAGGCCAAGAGCTTTAAGTAATTCTGGCTGAGTTTCATGTTTGTGGGGATTGTCTGGTAGATGAGGGAAACAGATGAGTTTGTTACGAGTTCTGTGTGGGGGACAGGAAGTTCTGTGTTTGCGATTAATTGGGATGTCTAAAAGATTAGAGTTGTGAGCCAGGTTGAGAGGAGTGGGGCGTTTTAGTCTTTGGTGAGAGACATGTTACATCCCAGTGTTATGTAAATTAAATATTGAATATGTCACTGTAGGTTTTGGCCTTATATTTTCCCAAACAGTTCTTCCAAACGTTTCTAAAAGAATTCCATGCTGCTGCTTCAACTTTATTTAAGCTATAGAATTTAAAGTCACCATAGATTTTCCAGCTGTATCTGTCGTACTTTCGTAACTCTCATGTTAAATGCGTGTGCTATTGGCACCAATGGGAACTTAATAAAGTGGGGAAGGAGAACAGCTTTCAAACAAACTTTAAAGGAATCAATGAATAAGCGCTTCTGTATTATGTTCATGACCAAGCGCATCCATTAGACTAACAACATCATTGCAGTACACTAAGTCATTTTCTTGTGAAAAGAAGTTTTGAAATTCAGCTTGTCGTTTGCAAAAAAATCATAATTCTGTGTCCTTATGCAGCAGATTCCAATCTTTTACCTATAATCTAAATGGTCATTCTGTTTTCTAGATAAATGAAAATAACGTACGAGATCATTCAAATATGCTTTAGTTAATAAATGAGGTTCGGATGAAACAAGTGCTTTTTCACAAGACCAAAATCATTTTTAAAAAGTTTGGCTTTTCACCATTAACTTTAAGGAGAAACAATTTTCTCACCCTTATTCCCACTGTGCAGTATGTCTAATGACTGGCCATACTTGGATCAATGCGTTTTAGAGCAGAATTGGTGAGATAGAGAACCAAACGTTCACTTTTTGCGAATCTGATAATGTTGAAACTATTAAATACATTCTTTTTGATCGCGAAGATCTGAGTGAATAGAGAAACACCCGTTTCTCGAAATTATTCAAGAATTAAAACATCCTCCCGTCACTGTGTAAAAGACTTCATTTTTAATTCTAGAACATTCAAAGAAATCCTCACTTTCTTGGAGTTATCAAACGGGCTAAATCCTAGCCTCAGAATAAAAAGTAAGGAGATGAGATTGAGATTTAAACTTCTTTATTATGTCATTCATATTAGATTATATAAGGTTAAATATAAAATAAATATAAATAAATAAGATTATATAATGATAAAAATATGATAAATATAAGGAGAGAGAGAGAGAGAAAAACAAACTTTATTGACTTCTAGTCAACAATGATACAAAAAGTTCCAATAAATTACAGCTATAAACAATCGAATTTATACAAATATATATATTTACATCAAACTTGAAGCCTTCTCTGAAGGGACGTCAAGTTTAAATCAAGGGTTACAAGCCGCCCTGAATTTGGATAGACCTTTGGTTATAAAGGAGTTTTTGTCCCGAACATGTTCAATTGCCATGTTGAGGAATTCTCAGAGAATGATCTTGTTTTCTGTCGAGAGTGTCTTGGAGTGAGAGAGGAGCTTTAATTTTATCCAACTTGAACTAATACCTAGATACCACTCGTCTCCCAGTTAGTGGGATTCTATCCATCACATGTTTATCTGTATATATATTTTACACCATATAGAACAACCATGTAACATATATAATCATGTATCATAAACCTTTGTAGATAACTGGAGTAAGGGATGGCGTGTAGAGTTCGTATAAAAGCGAATGGTGCACACGGGAGAAATAAATTTTGATTGAATATGTGCTTTAAAAAAATCCGACTCTTGCTCATGACTATTTAAATCATCGTCACTAAATATCACATTTTCGGGAGGCCGTGGCACAGGTAAATCATCACTATGAGCAGCGCTGATCTCATAGCAGATGGCAAATCTGGATATTTAATGGTATGTTTTGATATAGATGTAATACCTGTAGTTTTGTCAAACAAAAATGACAGTCTGAATAATGGTATTTTAGTTCCATCCATACCATTGAAACCGCAAAAGGCATATGACCTTTCCCTTTAATCCACCCTGTAAGCGACCAAGCACAAGTTTGACAATACTGTTTCAGCCAGATACGTTAAATATTGAGCAAACGTATATAAGGAATAAATAACTAAACTTTTATAACGAAATATATTTGGATAGTTTAATTATCATAATAATTTTCTTTAGAAAGCATAACGTTTATTCGACTTAAATTATTGCATTCAAGCCGCTCCAGATACCTGGGTTAGAAATATATCACTCTCTGTATTCAAGCCTGGGCTTCAGCATTTCAACTACAGCGATTCCAGACGGCTACACTTCTACAGCCAGACGGCTACACGACACTGCCCTATTGAATCTGTCGGAAAACAGTTATGTAATATGTTGCTTTGTGATATTAAAAACAATTATGTAAATTTATTCTATGTAAATATGTATTACTTTGAATAGTGTACTTGATTCAAAATAAACTGTGCGAGAGCCAGTTAGTGTTGAGTTGTCTTTGGCGCTAGATCGAGCATCGGGTTTCGGTTAGCCTACCATTTGGGAGAACAAGGACTTTTCCTGCCATATTGAAAAAGGTCGGCGAATTTATCCCGGGACCAGAAGAAGTTTTAGGGCGTCTAGGCGAAGCATCCTAAGCTAACCTAACCAGTCTAAGCCTGGGCGTAGACACGCTTTACGCGACATAATCTACCAAGAAACATACCGGCCTTGAAACACTTGGTGAACTGGTTCACTAAGCCTAACAAGACAGACTTCCTAAACTGCACGACAGCCCGGGTAGTTGGCGATCTATGAATACGCTCCAGGAGCCTGGGTTACCTTTATGTTACTTCAAGCCTGAGTTACCTATATGTTGTTGTTCAATAAAATGCGCTCCGGGAACCTATATCTTTCTATTCAATAAATAATTACTATGAATTAAAGATCAACTACCCATTATTTCTATCAACTCTTAACAAGTGACGACGAGGATAATTTCAAGACTTCAATATACCATTTTTTGTTCTTTAACGAGAAGGCTTAGGTTTATTTTTATTTTGCTCACGTCACGCGCTGTGTTCTAATAGATCAAAAATTTAATTTCAAATTCTGTACCTCATTTCTTTTTGTTCACTTCAAAGCAAAATGGATTCGAAACAATTCATGGAATTCATGCCTCGCTTTTCAAAATCAACAGCAGCAATTTCTCCAAATAATATTATCTGCGCAGCAAAACCATTCGCTATCACAAAGGGCCGATAGTTCTACATTAAGCCAGGCTACTGTAAACTCTTTTTACTTTCAAACTTTTGAAAATTTCGATCCCAAAAAATAATCTTTCAAATTTTATTACCAGCGATTTGAACTTATAACTCCACCAACTCGCCATGTGTAAATAGCCAGGACAAAGGTGACTCGCGAGCTGTGCTCGAATGTAACACCTGTAAATTGAGACGAAATAAATAAATGCAGATTCTCATAGGGTACATGCAGGAGAGAGTAACAGTAATAGTACCAGTAATAAGCATTGTTATTATTATTATTATTAAAGATAATCACATATAGGTAATATAAAAGGTAAATATAGGAAAAGAGAGAGAGATATTTATAACACAGGTTCCTGGAGCGCAGAGCGTCAACTTCCCGGGGAATCACTAGTATGGACTAGTGTTGAGCGCTTTTACTCGCGTCTTGTTTTGATTGCTGAACCAGTTGACCAGAAATTTCCATGCTGAGGTTGAGTCTGGGAGTCTGGCCATAGATCTAAGATTGAGGTGGGTCAGTCCAAGCAGGATAACTGTTTGCATCCTATGACTCAGGAATGCTGGACAGCTGAAGAGAAGATGATCGACTGTCTGTGGCTCTTCTGAACAGTGGATACAGGTAGGGTCTGTTTCGGGATGCACACGTGTAATGTCTGCCAGTACATGGCTCGTGAGGATGGTGGTGGGGGCGTACAGGAAAACTTAATTAAGACAATAAAGCTAATAAATAGATTAATCTGGGTAAATTGGAGGATTATGATAATATACTTTTCGTTAGAAAGCATAAATGTTTATTAAACTTCAAATACAGAGTTAAGTAATTACTATGTATTAAAAAACAACTAGTCATTGTTTTTATCAACTTCACAAAATAAACATACATGCGTTACCCTGGTAGTTGGCGATCTATGGATACGCTCCAGGAGCCTGGGTTAATGTTACTACTACTACTACTACATGCGTCGACTTTTATATTTAAAGATTAATTAAAATATCAATTGATGATTAGATATTATCAATTCTCCTTCAATATTGATGTGTGTACTTTTAAAGATAGTGCTTATACAAATTAGTTAGTTATTGAGATAACTTTACATATAGTCTATATGTTAAACTACACCTCAGCTAACTACATGTCAAATTTCTTTAAGGATTGATTCAGTAGCTTTGATAGAAAGAGCGATAGGCAAAAAAATCCATTTAATAATATCAAGTAAATATATAAGGATAAATAGAGATCTTAAAATGACTTAATCCCTCAAATTATAATTTAAAGACAAATAATTATTTGTATTTTCAGAAGAATCTTTACATTCTCCAAAAAAATAGTAAGGGCTTAAAATAATAAATCAATATATAGGTTTATTACATAATACACATACATACCCATACAGCTTTATTAAGACTTATGGTCTTATACATATTCACCTCGGAAAATAAGCATAGATGGAGCTCCTATACTCCAAGCAACGCAGAACCCAACAGTCTTCAGGTCCGACGCATGTCCAGTGGCCATAATACTATACAAATTAAAAAATAAAACAAAGTAATTAAATCTAATTGGGGCATTGGCATTGTGGATAATAAAGCATAGATGGAGCTCCTATACTCCATGCAGCGCGGAATCCAACAGTCTCCAGGTCCGACGCATGTCCAGTGGCATAATACTATACAAATAAAAAAATAAAACAAAGAAAAATAATTAAATCTCATTGGGGCATTGTGGATAATAAAGCATAGATGGAGCTCCTATACTCCAGACAGCGCAGAATCCAACAGCCTCCAGGTCCGACGCATGTCCAGTGGCATAATACTATACAAATTAAAAAATAACACAATGAAAATTAATTAAATCTCATTGGGGCATTGGCATTATAGAGAATAAATTTTAGTCTTTCCTCAAAAGGCAAAAGGCCACCACTACTCATTAGACAAGGGAATAGAGGTCGGTCATTCTTGTCTTCCCAATCTTCTTGAAGAGTTAATCCCTGATAAGTAAAGAATTGATAAGAGAGGGAAGGGTATAGGATTAGCTGGTATGGGAGACAAGTATCAGTCAGGTTGGCCAACATATTTTAATTATGGCCTACCGTGACGGGCTGTCAAATAGCACCTGACACCCACACAATCCTCTCCAGATAATATTTAGGATAGAATTTCATACGGGGGGCCCTGAACATCAAAACGGCACTCACCTGACCTGCAGGGCTACTGACTCTTCGGCCAAGATCTGGACGACAACGTCTTCGCCATCCTCGCCTCTGCCAAGTCATCAATTCACAGGTTCTTTCTGAGACTTGAGATGAGGGGAGAACGTGACTTACTGTCTGGAGGAGGACTCTTTGTCGTTGTCTCCTGGACTTTACATAACTGTATATAGTTTACTCTTTTATTTTATCTTTTTACTATATATTTTTTAATTATCTCTTTTTATATATCTATGCTACCATTGACTTGTATGTGATGTCAATAAAATATTTTAAATCTCAAATCTCTATCTATAAATTCACGAAATATATATATATATATATATATATATATATATATATATAGAAAAGATATCAATACTAATGAAGTAGGATAGCAGTATATTGTTATAAACATACAATGAAAACTTTATAATGAAATTTAAAGGCCAGAAATATTCCATTAGTCTTTTTTTTCGTTTTATAGATTGAAAGGAAACCTAATTTTTTTACACTGTTTGTTTTTAATATAGTTAAGATGACTAAAAACATAAATGAGATGAAAAACAAACCTAAATTCAATAAAGTCAAATTTCGGGATTTTCGTGAATATGAATTGAACATACGTTTAAGATACCACTGCGCAAAAAAAGTCTTTTTTTTTATTGATACAATAAGACGAACTTTCTTTTGTGGGGTCTGTTAGTTGCCCCATTGGGCGCCTTCCTAGGTGGTGGATAGGGGAATGGTTCCCAGAAATGGATGGTACCGAGGAATTAAAATACCCGGGGAAGACCAAAGACAAGCTTGTGGCAGATTCTTGAGGCCCTGTCACAGTACCGACCCCAATGTAATCAAATGTCCTAGGATGAGAGAAATGAAAGCTGACGTTTGTTCGCATGTGATTAGAGGATCAACGAGGAAGACACTGATGACGTTTCTGGAAGGAAATGATCCACGGAAAGAGACCTGCGCGGACAAAGACGGCGAGAATATATGGACGACATTATACAATGTACTGGACATTTTGACTACAGTTGATGATTGACTAATGGGGTTAAATGATTAAAAAATTATAAAGGTTCCTTTATTTGAAGGCTTCTGGTAGATACTGGATTAGATTAGCTCAAAAGTGCGTGTTAGTTTGACATCTTTGTCTTTCCTAATTTTCTACATTACAAAATCATCATTTTATCTATTCACCCAATATATATATTGTAGATAAATGATAAAACTAACTTTGACTCGTGCGTAATTAATAGGTAGAAATCTTACTTTTGATAAATAATCTTTAAGACAAGCATGTCAAACTCAAATCCTAACACGGGCCAAATAAAAACGTAATAAGATTATGTGGGCCGCAAAAAAGAAAACAAGTAATTAAATTTTTATAGTAACATTTATGTAGGTTTATAAAAAAAAAATACTAATAAGAAAAAAGAAAGTAAAGTTAATATTTTCTCCCTGATATTTGGCATCTCTTTTCTGCTACCATCTTTCCTACTTCGGGGAAATCTTGTTCGCAGTGATTAATTTTAAAACTGACCCAAGGTGAACGTCAGTAATTCTCGATCTGATTGGAGACTTATTTCCTTTCATAAGTGAAAATAACTGCTCGCACAGATAAGTACTTCCAAACATGGACATAATTTCATATGCTTATTTTCGAGTGTTTTCAAATCTGGCTGGCAAATATTTGTAAAATTCAGAAACGCCAACTTCAATGAATTTTGCCTTTAAATCTGAATCGCACTGGATATCTATTACCTCCATTTGCATATGATTAGGTACTGATTCTATATTTATCGAGAAAATCGAAGAAAACAAAGTAAACTTGCCTTCCAAAGATTTGAAATCAGAAAACCTTGTTTCAAATTATTTCTAAGACTTAAAAAAATTTCCGCATATTTTTGATACGATGCAGTTTCACCTAAACTTGATTTGTACATATTTCATGTCGGAAAGTGCATTAAATCTTCGTTTTTCAACTGCTTTTCCCAAAGAACTAGCTTGCATTCGAATGCATTAACTTGGTCACACATGTTGGTAATTATCTGATCCTTTCCTTGCAGTTTCAAATTTAAATCCAACAAGTGTTTTTTTATGTCAACCATGAAGGAAAAATCTTGTAACCATACTTGATCAGAAAACAAAGTGATGTCTTGATTCTTGGTTATTAAAAACTGACATATTTCTTCTTTCAAGTCCCAAAATTGTTGAGAACCTTGGAGCATGATAGCCAACGTACCTCGGTATAGTATGATAAACCTGAATATTCGCTTTCTAATTCAGTTAAGAACAGAGAGAACTGTCGCTGATTTAAACCTCGAGATCTTATGAAATTGAGGAATTTTTTTATAGATGTCAACACATTTTCCATTTTTATTACCTTCGTACATAATACTTCCTGATGTATAATGCAATGCGTATGATGAATATTGGAACCATCAGAAATTTCACTTAGTTTTTTTCGCAGTAATGCTACGAAACCGTTGGTTTTTCCAGTCATTGAAGGAGCTCCATCTGTTGCTATAGAAGTCAATTTTGATTGAGGTAAATTGTATTTTTGCAGAAGATCATAAACGCAATTAAATATATCTTATCCTGTAGTAGTGCCATGCATCGGTACTAGTTCCAATAATTCCTCAAAAATGTTGAAATCCGTGTCGCAAGCTCAAAAAAAAAAAAAAAAAACAGCTAACTGAGCTACGCCCCCAATGTCCGTACTCTCATCACAGGCAATGGAAAATGCTTCGAAACAAGATGATTTTTCTTTTATATGATCATTTAAATTTCTGGCCATATCAGTAAACTCTTTCCACAACGGTATTTCGAGACAAAGATATTGCTTGAAACGTCTTCACACTTCCAGGACAAACAATTTCTGCAGCTTTAATTAAACATTCCTTGATGAAATCACCTTCAGTAAAAGGTTTTGAGTGTTTAGCTATCATCTCCGATAAAACGTAGCTTGCATGCACCGCCGCTTCACTCTCTTGTGATACTTTAGTAAACATAAACTGTTGTTTTTTCATTCCCAACTTGAAATCTTTTAACTTTTCTTGTCTCATTAAACCTTCGTAGGTATCATACTTTGATTTATGTTGTTCATAATGACGTTTAATGTTATATAATTTTGGTACACTAATAGCATTATTACATATCAAGCAGATTATTTTATCTTTTACTTCAGAGCAAAAATACTCTAATTCCCACTTTTCTTGAAAATTCTTATGTTCGTCAGCAATTTTTCGTTTAGTTTTACTGCCACTTGGTTTTGATGAAGACATATTGAATACAAAGGTCTGAAAAAAAATAGTAATCGCTAACACAAAATAATAAAACGTTTTAATTAATATTTTAATTTTTTTTAATTAATATTTTTTAACTTATTAGACACACAGAATAACTGCACAAATTATTGAACGTAACTTAATTTTTTTTTTCTAGTACTCCGAAAGAATATTTTCTTTAAACTTTAAAGACTGTTCCTATTTGCTACCACCCTTCTATTTTGTATATATTCTATATCTATTTTAATACAACCTGTACACATTTATTTATATTTAAACTCAAAATGATGACGTCAAAATAAAAATCGAAAGAGTGGGGGCAGCTGGCGGGAGAGATAGAAATAGACGGAGTCCAGATGAGGGCCCCCCTCCAGGGCTTTTTATAGACGACCCCTGTAAACAGGACCGGTTTTTAGCAGGGGGTCAGCAGCAGTATGTTCTACAGTGTGGCCATCGGCAGACCGCTTCTGTCTCTCTCGGTCTCTCTCTCCATATCTCGGTGATAGGCATCCAAGTTTGTGTCATGGCCTCTACCTCTGTCTCGTGGGCTGTCCCCGATCACTTTCGGTGCTAACATCTAGCTCTGCCTCTGCTTATTGTTGTCCGCGTGTAGGAAGAACATCAACACTAGCTTCACGTATACGACTGCCAGTTTATCCATACGTCGGCAGGATCATTTTCAACAATATTACATATATATATTAGAGGGTTGATAATGGTATCTCTCATTTAGTATAATAAATAACATATGTTAAAGCTATATTCGCTTGGCGAACATTCACTTGGAAAGAAGCCGCTAAAAGCTAGGCGATTGAGTATCATTATAAATAATTATCTCATAGTTTTATAATTCCAAATTATGTTAAATGTTTTGTTTATTGTCTAATTTTAATCTTTTTGATTAGCTTATAATTTGATCTATATATTCAGCGCTCCAACATGCAAAATATTCCAATGGTTTATTTAGTTGTTTTAGTGGAGAAAAGTAAGAAACATTATCTAATTTATCTATATAAAAATAAATTCAATTAGAGAGTGGATATTTGTTCGAAAAATATATTTCATCAAATATTCGTTAGGCACACTTTCACTAAGTTAAAATCCGGTAGAAGCCGGGAAGCCGTTAGTAAAGAAATAAAGGGTGATGTGCTCTTCTTCAGGAAGTTGGATGAATTAAATTAAATCATAATATTGTAACATCTAATTTATTTATCACCGAATTATTTATTTTTAATAATCTGTTGCTCTTGATAATGATTCAGAAACATCTAGAATCCTTCTTTGTTGTTGTTGTCGTGTTCAATGAAGAGCCTCAGATGTCTCCATGCATCTCTATCACAGCAATGTTCTCTATCTTGAGTGTGTAAAGCTGCTGCTCTGGGTCCATGTCAATTTTCTGTTGTTGTTGTCGTGTCCAATGAAGAGCCTCAGATGTCTCCATACATCTATCACATGAATGTTCTCTATTTTGAGTGTGTAAAGCTGCTGCTCTGGGTCTATGTCAATTTTCTGCAAGGCTGCGGTCATTGCTGGGCATTAGAATATGTGAGTAGGTGTTAGTTCCACACCAGGACAGTTGTTACATGTCCTATAAGTTCTTGTGCCATCTGGATGAATCCTTCTTTGTATTTGTAAATTAATGTGATTTATCGTTTTCATTTTTTTCTGTGGAAAATAGAAACTACGGCCAGTTAGAGTTTTTTATTTTCTCAACGTTTCGACAAAAATCTTTTGTCTTCGTCAGGAGAAATAAATAAAAATTAAGCATTTGACAAGGCGTTAAAAATTGTTCTGAGGTTACAAGGGCGTTCTCACGCGATTTTTCGAATTTAGTACAACATATAAAGAGCACGAGTCAAAAACAAATATTAAACTCGTCAAAGACTATGATCTTGTAAATATATATGTCGTAAACTCGGGTAAGACAACAAGTGAGCTGGAAGCAGTCGGGGTTGAGTGGCAAGGCGTGCAAAGTGGGAAGTCCGCACGGGACAGTAAGGACAAAGTTTGGGATCAAAAGACGCTCTCCTAGTACGTCTCACGTGGCACCAGGACCAGGGGAAAGTTGAGGATTAACTGAGGAAAGCTCGGCGTCCTGCATGAAGCCGCGGGGGCAGAGAGGAACCAAAACGGCGGCCACGAGGGCCGCCGTGAGACCTAGAACTGAGCGGGCCTGTCCGAGATATCCACTGTAACCTAACTAACTGTCAACATCCGGACCAACGCCCTTTTTGTCCCTCCCTGGATCCCCCGGGTGTCCGGTGGCAAGCTGGTGTCACTTTGAGACGACTAGAAAAGACGTCATACTTTATTACTTACATATCACATTGTTTAAATTACGACATATATATATAAATAAATAAATATATAATAATAAAATTATAATCAAAAATAAATAAATATAGTAATATAATGATAATAATCACAAAGATTATAAATTATTAAAAAAAAAATTCTAACTATTATGTACAATTTATACCTAGCTTTTAACTACTTTTTAAATTCTAACTGGCCGAAGTGTCTATTTTCCACAGAAATATGAATGCCGGCCAGGCAACTTCTATCTTCAAGATTATAGTTTTCAGATCTTAAAACTCATAAATAAAATATTTTATTTATCACATTAATTTAAAAATGCAAAGAAGGATTCTAGTTGTTTCTGAATCATCATCAAGAGCAACAGATTATTAAGAATAAATAACTCAGTGGAAATATATTTATTTACGGGGCTGCTACCCAAAAAGATGATTTTTGAGCCCCAATGGCCGCGTAAAGCGGAATATATACAAAGCACAATGACCAGGCTGGGGAGGCTATCTTTGTGTGTTTCAAAGATGATTTTACAAAATACCGATCAGTGTATTTCCTAAAGAAAAGTCACAAGTCATTGAAAAGCTAGAACAATTTCTCTTGGAAACAAAGACTACTGGACATAGAGTGAAAGAAATTCTCACAGATGGAGGAAAGGAGTTTGTAAATAAAGAAACCTCAAAAATTACAAACAAGTATGGTATTAATCATAGGATCACAATGCCATATACTCCACAACAGAATTGTTCAGCGGAAAGAGAAAACCAGGACTTTAATAGAAGCAGCTCGTTCAATGATATATGCCAGAAATATGAGCTAAAGCTGTGGGCAGAGGCAGTTAACACTGCTACATATGTTTTGAATAGAACAGGGCCAACACAAATTGAGGGAAAGACACCTTATGAACTATGGTTTGATAAAAAAAACCAGCAGTTGATCATCTTCGAATATTTGGAACTGAATGTTTTGTTCATGTGCCTGATGAAAAGAGAAGAAAGTTAGATGCCAAAAGCGAAAAAGATATTTTAGTTGGTTATTGCAGTAACAAGGATGGGTATCGAATCTGGATGCCGAACTCAAACAAAGTTGTCACAAGTAGGGATGTAATATTCAAGGAAACTATGCCAACATTTAGCCTTGATATTGAAAAGAGAAATAAGGAACTCTCTTTCAAGTAATCATATTGATGAACAAAATGATACTCAAGATATTGAGAAAATTAAAAGCAATGTTCAAACATCAGACTATACAATCTAAGAGATCGATCAAATATATAAAAACCTCAAAGGTATATTGATGCTGAAATAAATATTGCAGAAGGTCTTGAACCCAAGACATACAAAGAAGCAATGGATTCTCCAAATGCACAGTTTTGGAAAGAAGCAATGAATGAAGAAATGAATTCTTTAATGGAAAATGATGTATACGAATGCACAACATTACCACCTGGCCAAAAACCAATTGATTGTAAATGGATATTAAAGACCAAATTGAATTCTAAAGGAGAGATTACAAGATATAAGGCAAGACTGGTGGCAAAAGGGTTTGCACAAAAGAAGGGTATAGATTATGAAGAAACATTTAGTCCTGTGGCAAGACATGACACCATAAGAACTCTTTTAGCAATTGCTGTTAATGAAGACTTAAAATTGGTACAGTTTGACATAAAGACAGCCTTTCTATATGGAGACTTACAAGATCAAATTTATATCAAACAACCTGAAGGATTCAACAATGGAACAGATCTTGTATGGAAATTGAAGAAAAGTCTCTATGGACTCAAACAGTCACCAAAATGCTGGAATCAGAAATAGTCAACTTCATGAAAGAAAGATGTCTGAAGGAAAGTACAGCTGACCCCTGTTTATTCTTCAGAAAAACAAATGATCAACTACTCATTATTGCCATATATGTTGATGATGCAATCATTGCTGGTACAAATGAACAGGAAATCAAAGAATTTCTTGATGAACTAATGTTTTCATTTAAGATCACAAGTGAACCATTAAATTACTTTTTGGGTATTGAGATAGAGCGGCAACCGGATGGGTCATTCTTTATAAATCAAAAGGCATATATAAAAAGAATTCTTGAGAAATTCAATATGTCTCAAGCGAATAAAGTGGGAACACCAACTGATAATTCTACTGTTCCTGGGGAAGCAGAGATTCTAGAAAATGTTCCCTTTCGTGAAGCGATTGGTAGTCACATTGGATATCACTTTTGCACTGAATAAAGTTTCTCAAAAACTTGCAGCACCAACAAAATATGACTGGGAAGCAGCTAAACGAATCTTCAAATATCTTGTAGGAACAACTGAATATGGAATTATGTACCAAAAGGGTCATAAAGTAGGAGTTTTGGAATCTTTCAGTGATGCAGATTTTGCTGGAGACCCAGAAACTAGAAGATCTACCAGTGGAGTTGTGTGTAAACTGGCTGGTGGTGCTATTTCTTGGCTTAGCCAAAAACAAAGATCAGTATCTTTGTCAACAACTGAGGCCGAACTCGTGGCAGCAAGCAATACAGCAAAGGAAGTCATTTGGTTAAATAGACTTTTCAGTGAAATTTCTCCACTAAAAGAACAACCAATTATAAAAGTTGATAATGCAAGTACAATTAAATTGATCAAAAATCCTGAATTTCATAAGAGAACCAAACATATAGAAGTAAGACACTATTTTGTGAGAGAAAAGTATCAAGAAGTATTTTCAATGTAGAACATATTTCTGGAAAAGATCAAGTTGCTGACATTATGACCAAAGGGCTCCCTAAGCCGCGTTTCCAAATGCTGAGATATCTACTGGGTATGAGGGACATTTGAAATCTGATTAAGGGGAAGTGTTGAAGATATTAATCTGTGATTTTAAATGTTTCTTTTTGACCAGTACTTTTGTTTTGTTTTTGCCTTTTCCTAAAATGTTTTTTTTCTCTTCTTCATTATTATTTGTTCTATATGTAAAGCTTTGTTTTTGATACTTGAATAAACAAATTCAAGTTTATTATATATATTTTTGTGTGCTTTTAAAGTTAAAACACAACAATTTTACATTCACAAGCCACATTCCATCCTATAAGTAAATTCAAGCTCTATTAGCTGGACTGGGGGGGGCCACATTAAATATCTTGGAGTAAATATCTTGAAATTCCACATGCATGTCAAAAATACCATAAAGAAGCAAAGTCCGCAAAAATAACACTATCAAGCCTGTTTAAATATAGAAGCAAATTTTTGGCTACAAAACAAAAGTTTACTCTATACAGAGGTTTTACTCTCCCGATAATAACATATGCACTTCCAGTTTGGGGTAAATACATTACAACCACAGACAAAAATAGGATAAACGCATTCATTATAATCAGCCTTCGGACAAGTATAGGAGCTCCATTCAACCTATCAAACAAGATACTGAAGGTGGATTTAAACCAGCTCGATCTATAAGTTATGTACCAAATTTTCTTCAATTATCTATACCCTCAACTGTAAAATTCATCTAATCCGACTATACAAGATATTCTTCAAAATAAAGGAGATATCAATACCCGATTCCGACGACCTGACGTTTAGTTAGGAGCTCATCACCCAACAGCTGCAAGGTCTGGGGGCCACCTCTACTCCACCAACTCACCATGTGTAAATAGCCAGGACAAAGTGACTCGCAAGCTGTGCTCGAATGTAACACCTGCAAACTGAGACGAAATAAATAAATTACACTTTTATAAATATATTTATTTGAATAAATAAATACTTTTGTAAAAAACCAAGAAAGCCCCGATTAATTTGTAAAAGTTTATCTTTAAAAAAATTTTGAATTTTGTTTACTATAGGGTAATTGAACCACTCTGAAATAATTGCCTCCGTCGTGTATTATTGAATCATCTTTGACGTGTCTCTGCATTTATTCAAAATAATTTCTGATATTATTTTGAATTTATTTTAAATTTATGTTAAAATATTAAGTATTATACAGATTATACCTCTCTGTATTATACCCTCCTATTTATTCACATAACATTGTTTGCATATCTTAGTTGTTTTTGAGTAGTGAAAATTCCCTGGGAAGTTGGTCACTTCTTTATCCTTCAGGAACTGGATTAAATAATCAAATAATATGACAGTGAAGCCCAGTACAGCGGTACCTCGACATACGAGTTTAATTCGTTCCGCAACCTTGCTCGTATCTTGAATTACTCGTATCTTGAAGCAAATTTCCCCCCAAAAAACAATTGAACTACCATTAATCCGTTTCAACCTCCAAAATATCACCCCAGTTATTTTTGTTACGTGGTTAAAAATAATAAAATTTATAAATATTAAATATTTTATTACACAAAACAAAAAAGAGAATGTAAAGAAATAAATTAGATATCCTCACTGGTCTTTGCCTTTTTCGCTACATTTTTCTCGCTTTCACCTGTAGGCCGTTTAGAAAAAAACATGTCCAAGGAGGTTTGTTTCTTCCTCCCTCTCAGAATGTTCCGGAAATGAGTTAGGCAAGTGTCATTAAAAAGGTCAGATGCACGACCTGTTGCAACTTTTTCTGGGTGTTTTTTTTCCACGAACTGTGAAACTCTCTCCCACATTCCTAAGATCTCCTTTATCTCACTTGTAGAAATATCCTCCTCCTCTGACTCCTCAAAACCAATGTAACCATCGTAAGGCCCTTAGCCGGCGTTACACTCTTTATCGACTCCTTCCGTTTAAGCACAGAACATATCATGGACGTACTACGGCCATACTGCCTCGACAAGTCAACAACTCGAACACCTTGCTCATGTTTTTCTATTATTTCACGTTTTAATTCAGTACTCATCATCTTTTTCTTAGCACTTGACTTTTTACAAACTTTCTTCCGATCCATGGTTATAAAAATAAATGAACTAAAACTGTAAATGTAAACGCAACACAAAACACAACTTATCACAGCGGAAGCACGCTGCTAACTGATCGTGATGGCGCGACTGCGTGTTACTACCGAACCGACCGAACTCGTATCTCGAATTTCGCTCGTAACTAAAAGCAAAAAATCACTTGCTAGTCGGCTCGTATCTCGAAAAAATCATATGTTGGGGCGCTCGTATGTCGAGGTACCACTGTATTTCTGGAATAAATTCCATGAGAAAAACCTGCTTGATGTCACCTCATGAATTGGTCTTCCACTTACATTGTAAATAAACCAAAACTCTTAGGTCTGGGGGACAACCCGGGGAGATGGTAAATTATATATGTTCAAGACACTAGGGTCAACTAAATAAATAATTATAGTGTAAATTGCATATTGTAACATGCTTTGTATTTATTTATTTATGTATTATTTATTCTTTGATTTTCATCATATATAGTTAGGCAGTCAGGAACACTGTACTTTCTTTCTTTTTGTAATTTTGCATAAGTTTTTTGTTTTGATTATACACACACACACACACAAGCCTTTTTATTGGGCATCCAGCCCTATACATGATTCCTCTCTACGGGATTTAGCAAAGTAAGATATTTCAAAAGCAAAAACTAAAATACAAGAAGTAATAAGGAAAAAGAAAAGAGAGAAGAAAGAAAAAAAAAACAAACAAAAATAAATATAGTCATATATACAAAAAATAAACATACAGAGCAAAAGGAACCATACATGATTAAATATTTAAATTAAAGTACCAATGTTTAGAGTATGTCAAGGTTAGGATATCATTGAGAGGGCTAGTGTGGAATCAGCCGCATTCAATCTTCGCTTTCTTCCTCTAAGCAAACCACGACATTCAGCGAATCCATTATTCTCCAACGGACATTGACTGCGGCCTTGTAGAATTAGTATAAACCAAGGGAGAGACCCTGATCAACCATCAGTGTGTTCATCCAGCTGCAAATTTGTTGGCAGTCAGGTTGAGACCAGGGTAAGTCACCCAAAATTTCTTTCCTCTGTTTCTCTAAGCAAGAGCATCCAAATATTATGTGCATAATTTCGTCTTGGATTCTGTTTTTACACAGATCGCAAGTTAGAGTCAAATCAATCTTCCAGCGCTTTGAACGATTTTCTGGGAAGATCGTCCAAAGGAGTCTCAGTTGTGCAAAAAATCTTTTAATTGCTAGAGGAATAGTTGTGAATAAATATCGTTCTGCTGTTATTGAGTTTTTTAGGTATTTGAAGTGACTGTAATGTGAAGTATTTAGAATTTTCGCCATGTCGTTTTGGATGCTTTTTTCGGTTGCTATTCGAATAATAGCAGGGATTTCAGTCAGTATTGCAGTGTAATCCGGACAACCCTTCAGGAACGAAAAACCGTTTGAGTCTAAAATGGTTGACAGGTTTTCGACAAAGGTTAAACCAGCCCTTTGATTGCTGTGTAATGTCCAGAGGTGTGACAAACATGCCCGGGGCAACCTAGTCTCTTCCATTTTCATAATCCTCACCCAAAATCTCAGGACCTGCTTAGTTATGATAACTTTCTGTGATACTCGTCCACACTCCATTTTTAGCATAAAGCCCGGAGTATACTTTGGTAAATTTAGGTAGCGTCTTAGGAAAATATTCTGAACCTGGTCAACTACCTTTACTTGGTTGAGTGCCCAGCAGGGTGCTGCGTATTAGCATTTGAGGCAAGACCGTCGAATCAAGTAATCTCATTGCCGCATTTAGAGAGTTCATCTTGGATTTTGTCAGAACTTGCCACACAGCGCCAATTGCTGCCAGGGCTTTGCCCTTGTAGTGTGACGCTACCTTGTTTAGTGAATTTGCACTTGTAAGCGGATATCCCAAGTATAGATATTTCGTAGTAACAGACAGTTGCCTCTCACCCCAAAACCATTTGTCATTTTGTGCTAATCGACCGCCGTTTCTGAAAACTACAATTTTTGACTTATTTTCATTCAGGGTTAGTTTTGATTATATATTATGGTTAACCTTGTTGTAATTAACTAAAATATTTAACAAAAAAGTATTGTAACTATCCCTTATTTATAATTATGAAACGTTACACAAATATGTTTATAGGAGAGATTAATTTGTAATTCATTTCTTCAATATTTTATGATAGTTGAAACATGTTAAGGAAACACAGTCAATACTGGTAAAGTGATGTGATCAAGGTTGATGAACCTGTCAGACCGTAATATGGTGTACAACAACAATAAATTAATATTACAATACATAACATAGTATTCTTTATTTTCTTTCCTTTTTACAATGAAGGTTATATTCTTTTGTAGATATGGGCTAATCAGAAGTTTTAATAATAATCATTTGTGACTAATTACACGAGTTTGACGTGGATAACCGTAATCAAACAGATGTCACTCTCGGGCGACCAGATGGTGTCGAGGTATAAAAGGTGGCGGACTACAAACTCAGTACCATTGGCTGGCCAAGCATGAGCAACCTTCGGTTTGCTCTGGCGTTCCTGGTCGCCCTATGGGCACGAGGTAGGTCCAAAGGATACCACTTTTCCATCTACATTGGATGAATATCAAGAGCAAGATATGTGTTAAAAATATTAGTGCAATATTCAAGTTTATAAATGTAAATATATATATATAAATATTTAAATTTACTTTTAAGAAGCGAAATATATTTAGAAAAAGGACAAGTTAAATTAAAGAAAATCATCCAGCGAAAAATAATTATTCCAATTGTGCGATTTCATTGTTTGTTAAAATTTATTAATAATTTTAACCCTTTTTTGAATATATAAAATTCGACACAAGACCCATTCAACAAAATATTCAACAGACAGTCCCAAAATTATTAAACATTTACATTGAAATATGAAGATAATAATGATAATTCCTTCATATATTATGTGTTCATATCAAAATGGGAAGAATTGAATTCCCAATTATAATAAGATTTATGACAAAACCTGATAAACAGCAGTTCAATAAATGAATCTAGATCCCATTTTACATCCCTACATTTTATTTTATCTATACAAACGCGTTAAAAAGTTTTTAAATTTAAAAGGAACATAATCCAGATTTATTCATAATTAAAACCTCGCGAAGATAATGTAATTATGTAAAACATTTCACATTATTGGATCTTATTTGTAAATAACATAAATTTTGTGCACTTGATTAAAAGTTGTAAAACTACTTTGAGTGAATATGAGCTTAGTTTAAAAAAATATATAAAATATTGATTAAAAAATTTCTGAGCCTATATCATTGAAAAGATTTAGGAAAGTATATATATGATAATTTTAAGCACTTTTATTTAGTTCTGATATTTTTGGATCAATATTTGAAGGGGAGTGCGAGATAGACAGCCGAAATTTCCAATTATTTATTGCTTTGAAGTTCTAAATTATCATTCTAAAAATTATTCATTAATTCCCAAAATAAATCAAAAAATAGTAAACTATTCAATCAAGCCTCCAGGGAAAAGTGACTTTTCAAAACATTTTTATTCTCTAGCTTTTGGGCACGGACGCCTTTCTACAGGAGAAAACTTCGTAAAATAATTCGCCAATAGAACACGAGTTAAATATAATCAGATATTATTTTACATAATTTTATTAAATTCAATAGATATGAAAAATATTTTTATTAACTATTATATAAATGGGGACAAAATATTCTAAAAATATAAATCTAATAAGGGGACAAACCAATAAATAAATATAGGCCACTAGGGCATAACTAAGGAAGCAAGGAATACATATCAGGCTGTAGTTATCATTATTAGGAGATGTCTATCTGGATCCCACCGATGCTATTCAGAGGCGATTTCTGTATTTGGATAATTTGGGGTGAGCTGAAGAAGTTTTATATTAAAAATTTACAGAATTTATATTCTTCTGTTAATACTATTGTGCTTTCTTGATATTATGGATTCTAAGATGAGTCTCTGTTGTTTATTGGAGATGTTGGAGTAATGGAATCTTTGTTTTGGTAGTGAGAAGGAATGACCTGTTTCTCTTACATGACGACTTACTAGAGATCTATTGTCCTGGTTTTGATATTTCGTTGATGTTCTGATATTCTTATATTTAAATTTCTAGTGGTTTTAACCTACGTATTTAGTTATGCATTCGTTGTATTCTATGTGGAGTATATGGCCTTCTTAATATTGGAAGGATAATTAAGGCTATTACCTTTTGTTATAGGGTTTCTTAGTAACTTCTTAAACTGGGTGAAGAATCCATTACTCCAACATCCCCAATAAACAACAGAGGCTCATCATAGAATCCATAATATTAAGCAAGCACAATAGTACTAAATGAAGAATAGACATTCTGGAAATTTATAATATACTATTCCCTGAGCTCACCCCAAATCATTCAAATACAGAAATCGACTCTGAATAGCAATGGTAAGAACCAGATAGACATCTCCTAATAATGATAACTAGAGCCTGATTCCTTGCTGGGGCTAGGCTGTCACTCCTATTTCTGATGCCGACAATCTTCCTTAAACTATATTGGTTCCATACAAGGTAAATATAAAAGGGGAATTTTTATTTCATATTATGTATTTTATGCTTTCATTAAAAATATATTATTTGATCATATTTTTAAAAAGAGGTTTGTGTGTTTAGGGGCTTGTCAAGAAGATTGTCCGTACCAAGGATGTAACAATATAACAGAAGTGACAAGCTGCTTTGGTGCGGCATGCGAAATCACATGCGGCACCTATTTGCAAAGAATGCTGGAACCATTCCCTTGTGTAGAAGTACGAAACCAGCCAACATGTAAATGTGTGAATGGATATATTCGTCGAGCTTCTGATGAAAAATGTGTTCGATTTTCTGAATGTCCGTTCAAAGGTTTGTTCTTGAAATTATATAAACTTATTATTGAAATAACTTTATTTTGATGGCTTTTTACAGAATTACGCTGTCCGGGAAGGCAAGAACCATCTCTTTGCTCAAGTCTATGTGAAAGACGATGCAATAAAAAAAGAGATGAGAAGTTATGCTCCCATTGTAATTCAGGAAAAGTAGGGTGCATTTGTATTGAAGGTTTTGTGCGAGATCCTATTAGCAAGACATGCGTCTATCCTGAACAATGCTCCAAAGGTAAGCAGAATTTGTATTATTCTTCATCTACTATTATACAGAGTTTGATAGGTATTCGAGTATATATATTTAATTATATGGGATATGGGTTATTCTACTGTAATATTTGGACATTTTTAGCTACCTAGAGTCATCTAGGTGACGTCTGAGCAACTCATTTATCTCAATTGCCATTTGGACTGGGAGCCTTCATAGCTCAGTGAACGCATGAAGGCATAGATGGAAGGTATAGCTCCTGCTGTGTGTGATTCGGTCGATCTAATCCATACATGTAGTAGGTATGAGTGAAATATGCGATATTGATTAAAGCTGAAGAGACGCTGTTTCAATTTAAAATTGAGGAAAATTTGTAATGCAATCTGAAACAAAGTGTGTCTTTAATAATTTAAATGAATATTTAATATGAAATAATATTTCATCTTTTTATATATTTGAGTTCTGATATGTATATATATATATATATATATTAAAAATAAAGAAGGCATCTCCTGACCACAGGCACATGTGCTTTTTAGATGCCTGTGGTCAGGAGATGCCTTCTTTATTTTTAATATCAACACCTGACCCACTTATCTTTTATTTTTTATATTGTTTTTTTCATATATATATATATATATTCAATTTTCCATTTCATGTGGAAGGCGTTATTTTCCCTTTCTTCTATGGGTTTTATGTTTCTCAGATAAAGGAGGGACTGTAAAAGAGATTTTAATGAAGATCTATATATGGGATTCGATTTGGTTACTCTTTAAGGATTGTGGTGTGTATCTAAATGGCAGAAGAACTTTGTTAAATTTGTAGAGGTGTGGTGTGCCTAGTTTTTATGCTATACCTTTGAGGGTTCTGGCTATTCATTTTATCCGATTCACTGTACAGAGGAATGCAAAATATGCTCCAATTTGACTTTTGATAGATGATGAATTATAATTTTACATAAATGAATTTCAATGAACATTGGTAGGGATCTATTGTTTGGTGATCTTTTAAAGAGTATGGACCTTTTTTCTCTTAAGTGTCTCTATATTGGAGTGGTACATATAACTGTTTTAAAATGATTTCGACCAATTAACTTAAAATATCTTTGGAAAAGGGTGTTAAAGGATTTTTCATACACTGCCGATTAAGTGCAGCAACTAGAAAAAAGATACTCTTCAAGAACCTACAATAAAAAAGTTACTGGCCTATGTAAAGAAAAAGGATTACCTAATAAAAATAGATTTAGCTGCTAGCAATATCAAAAATCAAAAATAATAATGAATACCTCCCTACAGTTTTGGGAACAAAAGAAAAAGAACCCTTGAAAATAAAGTATAAAACAAAGTTACATCAGAATGCAATAAATTTGAGTAAAATATTCAACTATTCGGTCACAGATTATAATCTTAAAAAATAAAAATAAAATAAACCTCATATATAAAAGGAAGAAAATCTTATACATTCTTTCACAGCGGAGAAATTGAAAAATTAAAAGAAATTGTAAAGCAACACAAGACCCTTTGAAACCAAAGTTCTCTTTAACACATATCCGATCACACAGTTAAACAAGGTCGAATTCCTGATCTTGAAATAACAGAGTTTATCTTTGACAATAACCTAGACATACTGAAAATATTTTTTTAGAAAGTTGGACATAATATAAATATCATATCAATAGAAAAATATAGACTTTCCCATCTATACCTCTCTATCTTCAGCAATAAAAAAATTAAAAAGATATCTCAAAACACAGATTATTTTAAAATCATTAAATAGTTAAATACTTTGAGGAGAATAGAATTTATGCGAAGATATTTTTGATTTACTAGTTTTCAATAAAATTTATCTTGTGAACTTCACTGTACAAATGTTCCTTATAGATTATTTTCAAAGAGAACAATGGTGAAGGCGATAAGTCACGTCTTGAATTTCAGAATAATTTATCGATTGAAGATAAAAGTTTATTAGGTGAATTTTCTTGTAAAAAAAGAGTTTTAAAAATCTAATGCAGATAGAAGAATTGACATGCTAGTATTAAGTATTTAGTGTTATATCCCCCAAAAACTGAACAAATAAATTATGAAAAAGGCATCTCCTTTTCGTGCAATTGAAGTTGATGATGAACTTGATATTGAAGGATATGCCTTTTTCATAATTTATGCACCTTATACCAGTACAATAAAACATTTGTACTATTTTAAACTTTTTGAACATATAAATTTTTGAATTCTGTAAAAATTAATTTTGTTTAAATCAATATCTCTTCAACAGAGATACGCTCTCGGTCAGGAGCGGCAGCCGCCGCCTCCGCTGCTGCTGCAGCGGCCGCTGCTGCAGGTGCTGGTGGTAAGAAGGATAATATTGAAAGATGGTGATATGGAATATTTATTGCACAAATTATTTTGTTTTAGGCCACAAAGGCCGTCACACAGATCTATCTTCTCTTGGCTCTGGTCTTCTTTCCTCTTCCTCAGGCGATTCCGATGGAGCTGCTGCCGCTGCCGCAGCCGCCGCCGCTGCATCTGCTGCTAAATCTCGCAAAGGTGAGTCTTCGTGAAGTAAATTCTCAATTTTGTTCTAATCAATATCTCTTCAACAGTGGAACGCTCTCGGTCTGAAGCTGCAGCAGTGCCTCCGCCGCCGCCGCAGCTGCCGCAGCCGGCAAATCAGCTGTGCGCGATATCAGTGGTAAGTTTTAAAGTGTTTGCTTGAATAATTATTTTTTAAAATCAAAACATTTCTATTCTGAAGGATCTTCATCATCTTCGGAAGACACAGGAGCTGCTGCCGCCGCCGCCGCTGCTGCTGCAGCTGCCGCTGCTGCAGGTGCTGGTGGTAAGAAGGATAATATTGAAAGATAGTGATATGAAATATTTATTGCACAAATTCGTTTGTTTTAGGTCACAAAGGCCGTCATACAGATCTATCTTCTCTTGGCTCAAGTCTTCTTTCATCTTCCTCAGGCGATTCGGATGGAGCTGCTGCCGCTGCTGCAGCTGCCGCCGCCGCCGCTGCATCTGCTTCTAAATCTCGCAAAGGTGAGTCTTCGTGGAGAAAATTCAATTTTTCTTCTAATCAATATCTCTTCTACAGAGGAACGATCTCGGTCAGAAGCTGCAGCCGCTGCCGCCGCTGCAGCTGCCGCAGCTACTAAAGGATCTTCTGGAGGTAAGTTGTAAAGAAAAAGAGAAAATAATCGATGATAATGAAATAAATTATATTTCAGATTCAAAGGAAAAATTAAGGCGTGGGGGAGCCGCCGCTGCAGCTGCTGCTGCTGCTGGAGCTGCCGCAGCTGGCAAATCAGGTATTAGTGGTAAGTTTGAGTTTGGATGCGGTGAGAAAATTTTTTAAAAATCTAATTATGTCTATTTTAAAGGTTCCTCATCATCTTCCGAAGACACAGGCGCTGCTGCCGCCGCCGCTGCTGCTGCCGCTGCTGCAGGTGCTGGTGGTAAGAAGGACAATATTGAAAGCTAGTGATGTGGAATTTTCATTGCGCAATTTCGTTTGTTTAAGGTCACAGAGGCCGTCACTCAGATCTATCTTCTCTTGGCTCTGGTCTTCTTTCCTCTTCCTCAGGCGATTCCGATGGAGCTGCTGCCGCTGCTGCAGCCGCCGCCGCTGCATCTGCTGCTAAATCTCGCAAAGGTGAGTCTTCGTGAAGTAAATTCTCAATTTTGTTCTAATCAATATCTCTTCAACAGTGGAACGCTCTCGGTCTGAAGCTGCAGCTGCTGCCTCCGCCGCCGCCGCAGCTGCCGCAGCCGGCAAATCAGCTGTGCGCGATATCAGTGGTTAGTTTTAAATTGTTTGCTTGAATAATTATTTTTTAAAATCAAACCATTTCTATTCTGAAGGATCTTCATCATCTTCGGAAGACACAGGAGCTGCTGCCGCCGCCGCCGCTGCTGCTGCAGCTGCCGCTGCTGCAGGTGCTGGTGGTAAGAAGGATAATATTGAAAGATAGTGATATGAAATATTTATTGCACAAATTCGTTTGTTTTAGGTCACAAAGGCCGTCATACAGATCTATCTTCTCTTGGCTCAAGTCTTCTTTCATCTTCCTCAGGCGATTCGGATGGAGCTGCTGCCGCTGCTGCAGCTGCCGCCGCCGCCGCTGCATCTGCTTCTAAATCTCGCAAAGGTGAGTCTTCGTGGAGAAAATTCAATTTTTCTTCTAATCAATATCTCTTCTACAGAGGAACGATCTCGGTCAGAAGCTGCAGCCGCTGCCGCCGCTGCAGCTGCCGCAGCTACTAAAGGATCTTCTGGAGGTAAGTTGTAAAGAAAAAGAGAAAATAATCGATGATAATGAAATAAATTATATTTCAGATTCAAAGGAAAAATTAAGGCGTGGGGGAGCCGCCGCTGCAGCTGCTGCTGCTGCTGGAGCTGCCGCAGCTGGCAAATCAGGTATTAGTGGTAAGTTTGAGTTTGGATGCGGTGAGAAAATTTTTAAAAAATCAAATTATGTCTATTTTAAAGGTTCCTCATCATCTTCCGAAGACACAGGCGCTGCTGCCGCCGCCGCTGCTGCTGCCGCTGCTGCAGGTGCTGGTGGTAAGAAGGACAATATTGAAAGCTAGTGATGTGGAATTTTCATTGCGCAATTTCGTTTGTTTAAGGTCACAGAGGCCGTCACTCAGATCTATCTTCTCTTGGCTCTGGTCTTCTTTCCTCTTCCTCAGGCGATTCCGATGGAGCTGCTGCCGCTGCTGCAGCCGCCGCCGCTGCATCTGCTGCTAAATCTCGCAAAGGTGAGTCTTCGTGAAGTAAATTCTCAATTTTGTTCTAATCAATATCTCTTCAACAGTGGAACGCTCTCGGTCTGAAGCTGCAGCTGCTGCCTCCGCCGCCGCCGCAGCTGCCGCAGCCGGCAAATCAGCTGTGCGCGATATCAGTGGTTAGTTTTAAATTGTTTGCTTGAATAATTATTTTTTAAAATCAAACCATTTCTATTCTGAAGGATCTTCATCATCTTCGGAAGACACAGGAGCTGCTGCCGCCGCCGCCGCTGCTGCTGCAGCTGCCGCTGCTGCAGGTGCTGGTGGTAAGAAGGATAATATTGAAAGATAGTGATATGAAATATTTATTGCACAAATTCGTTTGTTTTAGGTCACAAAGGCCGTCATACAGATCTATCTTCTCTTGGCTCAAGTCTTCTTTCATCTTCCTCAGGCGATTCGGATGGAGCTGCTGCCGCTGCTGCAGCTGCCGCCGCCGCCGCTGCATCTGCTTCTAAATCTCGCAAAGGTGAGTCTTCGTGGAGAAAATTCAATTTTTCTTCTAATCAATATCTCTTCTACAGAGGAACGATCTCGGTCAGAAGCTGCAGCCGCTGCCGCCGCTGCAGCTGCCGCAGCTACTAAAGGATCTTCTGGAGGTAAGTTGTAAAGAAAAAGAGAAAATAATCGATGATAATGAAATAAATTATATTTCAGATTCAAAGGAAAAATTAAGGCGTGGGGGAGCCGCCGCTGCAGCTGCTGCTGCTGCTGGAGCTGCCGCAGCTGGCAAATCAGGTATTAGTGGTAAGTTTGAGTTTGGATGCGGTGAGAAAATTTTAAAAAATCAAATTATGTCTATTTTAAAGGTTCCTCATCATCTTCCGAAGACACAGGCGCTGCTGCCGCCGCCGCCGCTGCTGCTGCTGCCGCTGCTGCCGCTGCTGCAGGTGCTGGTGGTAAGAAGGACAATATTGAAAGCTAGTGATGTGGAATTTTCATTGCGCAATTTCGTTTGTTTAAGGTCACAGAGGCCGTCACTCAGATCTATCTTCTCTTGGCTCTGGTCTTCTTTCCTCTTCCTCAGGCGATTCCGATGGAGCTGCTGCCGCTGCTGCAGCCGCCGCCGCTGCATCTGCTGCTAAATCTCGCAAAGGTGAGTCTTCGTGAAGTAAATTCTCAATTTTGTTCTAATCAATATCTCTTCAACAGTGGAACGCTCTCGGTCTGAAGCTGCAGCTGCTGCCTCCGCCGCCGCCGCAGCTGCCGCAGCCGGCAAATCAGCTGTGCGCGATATCAGTGGTTAGTTTTAAATTGTTTGCTTGAATAATTATTTTTTAAAATCAAACCATTTCTATTCTGAAGGATCTTCATCATCTTCGGAAGACACAGGAGCTGCTGCCGCCGCCGCCGCTGCTGCTGCAGCTGCCGCTGCTGCAGGTGCTGGTGGTAAGAAGGATAATATTGAAAGATAGTGATATGAAATATTTATTGCACAAATTCGTTTGTTTTAGGTCACAAAGGCCGTCATACAGATCTATCTTCTCTTGGCTCAAGTCTTCTTTCATCTTCCTCAGGCGATTCGGATGGAGCTGCTGCCGCTGCTGCAGCTGCCGCCGCCGCCGCTGCATCTGCTTCTAAATCTCGCAAAGGTGAGTCTTCGTGGAGAAAATTCAATTTTTCTTCTAATCAATATCTCTTCTACAGAGGAACGATCTCGGTCAGAAGCTGCAGCCGCTGCCGCCGCTGCAGCTGCCGCAGCTACTAAAGGATCTTCTGGAGGTAAGTTGTAAAGAAAAAGAGAAAATAATCGATGATAATGAAATAAATTATATTTCAGATTCAAAGGAAAAATTAAGGCGTGGGGGAGCCGCCGCTGCAGCTGCTGCTGCTGCTGGAGCTGCCGCAGCTGGCAAATCAGGTATTAGTGGTAAGTTTGAGTTTGGATGCGGTGAGAAAATTTTTAAAAAATCAAATTATGTCTATTTTAAAGGTTCCTCATCATCTTCCGAAGACACAGGCGCTGCTGCCGCCGCCGCCGCTGCTGCTGCCGCTGCTGCCGCTGCTGCAGGTGCTGGTGGTAAGAAGGACAATATTGAAAGCTAGTGATGTGGAATTTTCATTGCGCAATTTCGTTTGTTTAAGGTCACAGAGGCCGTCACTCAGATCTATCTTCTCTTGGCTCTGGTCTTCTTTCCTCTTCCTCAGGCGATTCCGATGGAGCTGCTGCCGCTGCTGCAGCCGCCGCCGCTGCATCTGCTGCTAAATCTCGCAAAGGTGAGTCTTCGTGAAGTAAATTCTCAATTTTGTTCTAATCAATATCTCTTCAACAGTGGAACGCTCTCGGTCTGAAGCTGCAGCTGCTGCCTCCGCCGCCGCCGCAGCTGCCGCAGCCGGCAAATCAGCTGTGCGCGATATCAGTGGTAAGTTTTAAATTGTTTGCTTGAATAATTATTTTTTAAAATCAAACCATTTCTATTCTGAAGGATCTTCATCATCTTCGGAAGACACAGGAGCTGCTGCCGCCGCCGCCGCTGCTGCTGCAGCTGCCGCTGCTGCAGGTGCTGGTGGTAAGAAGGATAATATTGAAAGATAGTGATATGAAATATTTATTGCACAAATTCGTTTGTTTTAGGTCACAAAGGCCGTCATACAGATCTATCTTCTCTTGGCTCAAGTCTTCTTTCATCTTCCTCAGGCGATTCGGATGGAGCTGCTGCCGCTGCTGCAGCTGCCGCCGCCGCCGCTGCATCTGCTTCTAAATCTCGCAAAGGTGAGTCTTCGTGGAGAAAATTCAATTTTTCTTCTAATCAATATCTCTTCTACAGAGGAACGATCTCGGTCAGAAGCTGCAGCCGCTGCCGCCGCTGCAGCTGCCGCAGCTACTAAAGGATCTTCTGGAGGTAATTTGTAAAGAAAAAGAGAAAATAATCGATGATAATGAAATAAATTATATTTCAGATTCAAAGGAAAAATTAAGGCGTGGGGGAGCCGCCGCTGCAGCTGCTGCTGCTGCTGGAGCTGCCGCAGCTGGCAAATCAGGTATTAGTGGTAAGTTTGAGTTTGGATGCGGTGAGAAAATTTTTAAAAAATCAAATTATGTCTATTTTAAAGGTTCCTCATCATCTTCCGAAGACACAGGCGCTGCTGCCGCCGCCGCGCTGCTGCTGCCGCTGCTGCAGGTGCTGGTGGTAAGAAGGACAATATTGAAAGCTAGTGATGTGGAATTTTCATTGCGCAATTTCGTTTGTTTAAGGTCACAGAGGCCGTCACTCAGATCTATCTTCTCTTGGCTCTGGTCTTCTTTCCTCTTCCTCAGGCGATTCCGATGGAGCTGCTGCCGCTGCTGCAGCCGCCGCCGCTGCATCTGCTGCTAAATCTCGCAAAGGTGAGTCTTCGTGAAGTAAATTCTCAATTTTGTTCTAATCAATATCTCTTCAACAGTGGAACGCTCTCGGTCTGAAGCTGCAGCTGCTGCCTCCGCCGCCGCCGCAGCTGCCGCAGCCGGCAAATCAGCTGTGCGCGATATCAGTGGTTAGTTTTAAATTGTTTGCTTGAATAATTATTTTTTAAAATCAAACCATTTCTATTCTGAAGGATCTTCATCATCTTCGGAAGACACAGGAGCTGCTGCCGCCGCCGCCGCTGCTGCTGCAGCTGCCGCTGCTGCAGGTGCTGGTGGTAAGAAGGATAATATTGAAAGATAGTGATATGAAATATTTATTGCACAAATTCGTTTGTTTTAGGTCACAAAGGCCGTCATACAGATCTATCTTCTCTTGGCTCAAGTCTTCTTTCATCTTCCTCAGGCGATTCGGATGGAGCTGCTGCCGCTGCTGCAGCTGCCGCCGCCGCCGCTGCATCTGCTTCTAAATCTCGCAAAGGTGAGTCTTCGTGGAGAAAATTCAATTTTTCTTCTAATCAATATCTCTTCTACAGAGGAACGATCTCGGTCAGAAGCTGCAGCCGCTGCCGCCGCTGCAGCTGCCGCAGCTACTAAAGGATCTTCTGGAGGTAATTTGTAAAGAAAAAGAGAAAATAATCGATGATAATGAAATAAATTATATTTCAGATTCAAAGGAAAAATTAAGGCGTGGGGGAGCCGCCGCTGCAGCTGCTGCTGCTGCTGGAGCTGCCGCAGCTGGCAAATCAGGTATTAGTGGTAAGTTTGAGTTTGGATGCGGTGAGAAAATTTTTAAAAAATCAAATTATGTCTATTTTAAAGGTTCCTCATCATCTTCCGAAGACACAGGCGCTGCTGCCGCCGCCGCCGCGCTGCTGCCGCTGCTGCAGGTGCTGGTGGTAAGAAGGACAATATTGAAAGCTAGTGATGTGGAATTTTCATTGCGCAATTTCGTTTGTTTAAGGTCACAGAGGCCGTCACTCAGATCTATCTTCTCTTGGCTCTGGTCTTCTTTCCTCTTCCTCAGGCGATTCCGATGGAGCTGCTGCCGCTGCTGCAGCCGCCGCCGCTGCATCTGCTGCTAAATCTCGCAAAGGTGAGTCTTCGTGAAGTAAATTCTCAATTTTGTTCTAATCAATATCTCTTCAACAGTGGAACGCTCTCGGTCTGAAGCTGCAGCTGCTGCCTCCGCCGCCGCCGCAGCTGCCGCAGCCGGCAAATCAGCTGTGCGCGATATCAGTGGTTAGTTTTAAATTGTTTGCTTGAATAATTATTTTTTAAAATCAAACCATTTCTATTCTGAAGGATCTTCATCATCTTCGGAAGACACAGGAGCTGCTGCCGCCGCCGCCGCTGCTGCTGCAGCTGCCGCTGCTGCAGGTGCTGGTGGTAAGAAGGATAATATTGAAAGATAGTGATATGAAATATTTATTGCACAAATTCGTTTGTTTTAGGTCACAAAGGCCGTCATACAGATCTATCTTCTCTTGGCTCAAGTCTTCTTTCATCTTCCTCAGGCGATTCGGATGGAGCTGCTGCCGCTGCTGCAGCTGCCGCCGCCGCCGCTGCATCTGCTTCTAAATCTCGCAAAGGTGAGTCTTCGTGGAGAAAATTCAATTTTTCTTCTAATCAATATCTCTTCTACAGAGGAACGATCTCGGTCAGAAGCTGCAGCCGCTGCCGCCGCTGCAGCTGCCGCAGCTACTAAAGGATCTTCTGGAGGTAATTTGTAAAGAAAAAGAGAAAATAATCGATGATAATGAAATAAATTATATTTCAGATTCAAAGGAAAAATTAAGGCGTGGGGGAGCCGCCGCTGCAGCTGCTGCTGCTGCTGGAGCTGCCGCAGCTGGCAAATCAGGTATTAGTGGTAAGTTTGAGTTTGGATGCGGTGAGAAAATTTTTAAAAAATCAAATTATGTCTATTTTAAAGGTTCCTCATCATCTTCCGAAGACACAGGCGCTGCTGCCGCCGCCGCCGCCGCTGCTGCCGCTGCTGCAGGTGCTGGTGGTAAGAAGGACAATATTGAAAGCTAGTGATGTGGAATTTTCATTGCGCAATTTCGTTTGTTTAAGGTCACAGAGGCCGTCACTCAGATCTATCTTCTCTTGGCTCTGGTCTTCTTTCCTCTTCCTCAGGCGATTCCGATGGAGCTGCTGCCGCTGCTGCAGCCGCCGCCGCTGCATCTGCTGCTAAATCTCGCAAAGGTGAGTCTTCGTGAAGTAAATTCTCAATTTGTTCTAATCAATATCTCTTCAACAGTGGAACGCTCTCGGTCTGAAGCTGCAGCTGCTGCCTCCGCCGCCGCCGCAGCTGCCGCAGCCGGCAAATCAGCTGTGCGCGATATCAGTGGTTAGTTTTAAATTGTTTGCTTGAATAATTATTTTTAAAATCAAACCATTTCTATTCTGAAGGATCTTCATCATCTTCGGACACGACCAGGAGCAGCTGCCGCGCGCCGCTGCTGC
>CP092878.1:31944950-31986917 GCA_030710605.1 Cordylochernes scorpioides
AGACTCTGGGAACCAGTATTTGAAGATACCGAGGAAAACCTAAAAACAATTTTTCCACTTCAAGAAGAGGACCTGGAACAATGCTTGGGCACTTAGCTTAACAGGCAAGTTTTTCCACTACTAACCCTAAATTTTGCATACTTCCATTCAGCAATAAAAGTTGCTATTGAATGGGATTATACCTATGTGTATGAGGGTATGTAAACATGTAGTGCTTGATATTCAGAAATTTTTTCCCCAGTTGTCTGCATTATGTTAGTTAAGTTTTTGGGCACCTTTTCTGTGATCCCAACTAACAGAACTTTGGTCATCCTAACACATCTAACATCTTTTCTTGTATATAAAATTATTGTATGTATAGTTTTTTTTCTCTCTTTTTTCTTTGTCGTTCAAAATATATCTTGTCCTTTACCGTCCTTCCCCTCCCAGCCACCATTGTAAAAAAAAAAAAGGAAAAAAAAAGAAGGGAAGTTTTTTTTTTTTTTTTTTTGTATTATTATTTTTTTTTCTCTCTTCGGGGGTGATAGTGATATATTTTGTATATAGTGAACCATGATTCAATTCCATATTGAACACACAATTGTTTTTAATGTACTAGTTTTTGTTTAATCTTTTATTTTTGTCTGAATTGTTTCACAAATTGCCAAATACATTTTTTAAACATGTAAATTCCATGTTAAAAAAGAAAAGCTGAATGATATGTAAATTTACTAAAGTTTTTTTTTTTTTTTTTTTTAATAATGATAAATTGGACGGCCAGTGGTTGTCCAGTGTGTGTGGCCTCGCGCTGATTGCTTATAATAAAGAAGAAGGAAAAAGGCCTAACGACTGCTTAATTGTCATTTCCAGATATTGAAACTTTGGAAAAATTTACAATACGACATCTATATATATATAAATCAATGTTTGTATGTTTGTTTGTTTGTATGTCCGGTATACAAATTCGCAGTAGTTCACTAATTCAAACCAAAATTTCCATACAGAGTAAAAAAATATGGGGAAGACGATAGACTATTTTAAAATATATATAAATCAATTATTAAAACTATATATTCAAATTATTCTACTTAGCTCACGAACAGCGCCCTCTATCTAGATTAGATTAAATTATGCTGATGCAAACAAATAGATAATGCTAATAACAAACAATTATAAAAAAAAAATATTATCTAAATATATATCACTCGGGTAGATATGCACACGGGTCAATCAATCCTGGGGCGAAGCCCAGGTCACCCGTCTAGTTTTTAAATAAAAAGGCATATATTGGATCAAAATATCATTTATTTTACCAATATTTCAGTTGGCTGAATGCCAGCCTTTTTCAAGGTATTATAACATATTAATGTGTGTCAACAACACATTGACACCCCTCAATATGTTATAATACCTTGAAAAAGATTGGCGTTTAGCCAACTGAAATATTGGTAAAATAAATGATATTTTGATCCAATATATGCCTTTTTAATTAAAGTATATATATATATACTAGACGAATGGCCCGGGCAACGCCCGTGTTTTACCCGATTGAATGTTTTTATTCAAATACTATTTGTTACAATTATAAATTGGAGCCGTGGATGTCACTCTTGTGAAACGTCCCGCTCCAAACTTTACATGTACATTAGGTCAGCTGGTATTACCCCTCATTTTCACTGCTAGAGGCGCGAGCGAATTGACTTTTTGTAAATATACATAATTATAAAGATAGAAGCTTCTATAGAAATAAATAAAATAAGCCGAAATAGCTCAGTTAGGAGAGCGTTAGACTGAATATCTAAAGGTCCCTGGTTCGATCCCGGTTTCGGCATCTTTTTTTAATTTTTAAATTTCTACTTACCGTAACTTGACACTTAACGTGACAGAATTGTGCATGACGCTGAAAACTGTATTAAATATAATCCAAATTGTGCCTTATCACACACTATTTTTTTATTTGGCCTTATTACCTTGTGTTTATAATCTATGACGTAATGCCGGCGGCGCGCGCCCGTTGGCTGCCGGCGAGCACGTTACCTCCCTGTGCGCGCGCATCCGTGACAGAGGCGGCCGATGAGGAATGAGGAAAGACGGTCGTGACTATATATATATGTTGATATAATAATAATAATTATTATTATTATTATTATCATTAGATAATGATAATGATCATAATGATGATGCGCACGCATCCGTGACAGCGGCCGATGAGGAATTGAGGAAAGACGGTCGTGACTATATATGTTGATAATAATAATAATATAATAATAATTATTATTATTATTATCATTAGATAATGATAATGATCATAATGATGATGCGCGCGCATCCGTGACAGCGCCGATGAGGAATTGAGGAAAGACGGTCGTGACTATATATTTTTTAAAAAATAGGCATATCCTAACCAGGAGCACATGTGCTTTTCAGAAGGCAAGAGGGGTCACCCCAACGCCTGACCCACTTATTTTTTATTTTTTCTATTGTTTTTTCATATATTACTCTGATCAAAAAGTTTCGACACTTTGCTCATAAAATCCTGAAAACTCAATATATTTTCTCCTGGTTTGTGGCAAACGCAAGCGTCGCCCTTGGCTTGGAGACCTGCCAATTTTCAAAAATCACGCGCCACAACAGCGCGAGCAGCGGCTGTTCGAAGTGAAGCCATTTTGCCCGTGCTTCGATTTCGTTAGTCACCGAAATGGAGGATCAACGAATTTGCATCAAGTTCTGTGTGAAAAACGGATTCAAGGGTGCCGAATTTTTTTGGATGTTGCAAACAGCCTACGGGATGCCGTCATGAGCCGAAGACGAGTTTTCGAGTGGTACAAGCGCTTCAAGAGGGTCGGGAAGAGACCGCCGACAACGAGCGTTCCGGGAGACCATCCACATCAACCATGCCTGAAAAAGTGGACAAGGTGTTGGAACTGGTGCGTGAAGACCGACGAATAACTGTCAGGGAGGTCGCCGAAGAAGCAGGGATATCATTCGGGTCGACTCAATCGATAATGGACATTTTGGGAGTGAGAAGACTCAACGCCGTTCTCGTTCCCAAAGATTTTACTTTTGATCAAAAGAACGCCTGGAAATAAACGGCCAGTCTCAATCTCGAAGCGACAACCGACGACCCCGAATTGCTGAAGAGGGTCATCACTGGAGACGAAACATGGATTTACGGCTTTGATTCGGAAACTACCCAACAGGCATCGGAGTGGCACTTCAAAAATGAGCCGAGACCAAAGAAAGCAAGGAAGGCTCCCAGCAAAGTCAAGGTCATGTTGACAGTGTTCTTCGACTACCAGGGCATCATTCATCATGAATTTCAATATCAATTTCAATTTCAAAATTTCAATAACTGCTGACTCGTACCTGGGAGTTTTGAGGCGATTGAGGGAAGCGATCAGGCAGAAACGGCTGGAGCTGTGGAGGAGCAAGTCGTGGATCCTCCACCACGATAACGCGCCGGCGCACACAGCCCTCAAAATCTCGAAGTTCCTGCAGGACCACTCAACCTCTGTGTTCCCCCAACCCCCCTACAGTCCCGATTTGGCCCCTTGCAACTTCTTCCTCTTTGGAAAGCTCAAAAAAGTTAAAGGGTCGGAAATTTCAGAGCATAGAATAGATCAAAGTGGAATCGAAGAAGGCCATGAAGGCGATCCCGAAAACAGACTGCCAGAGGTGTTTTGCCGACTAGAAAAAAAGGTGGCTGAAGTGCATCGCGGCCAACGGGGACTACTTTGAAGGGGACAATTTGAATTTGGTAGAATAATAAAGTTTTTTTTTTTTTTAACTTATGAGCAAAGTGTCTAAACTTTTTGATCAGAGTAGTATAGTATCAAAGAGCTACTTTTTTTAGAAACCAATTTCAGTTTCAAGAGAAAAGTATATAAATGATTTGGAGCTAAGTCTGGAATATAAGATGGTTGGTTGCTGAAGTAGTGGGGAACTATTTTGTTCAAAAGAGTTAGCACATATGCAACAGTGTGTAGCCGAGCATTGTCATAATGAATAAATCTAATTTTGGTCGCCTACATTTCTTTTTACATGAATCAATACATTAGGTACATTTGTCTGATGAGTGGTAACAACACTGTTAAACACTATTTATGTATTTAGTCTTATTGCCTTGTGTTTGTAATCCATAATACAAATTGTGCCCTATCATAAAAAAAAGCCACAAAAACTCAATGATGATACAGGATAAATGACAAAATTATATGCTGCCATTAAAGCTAAGCACTACTAACAGCTGTCTGAATCCATGTTAGGGTCAGCAGCAAAGTTCTCCATGTTGGGAACAACCTCATCTGAACCTAAGTTGGAGTACCACAGTATTTTCTACACATTCTTTGATTCAATAGCCGAACTCCTCATTGCCTTCATTAAATCACCTAGTTTTCAAGCACTGGATAAGAATAAAAGAAGTAATAAACAAGAAACTCAGGATGACTTATTTATTTTTAGCATTCTACTTAGAGTGGCCTGTGGGTCCAATGACTTGTCCACCAGTACTGGTCCTGCAGCTGCATCAGGCCTCTGTTCCGTGAGGCCTTCTCCATCATCTAGCGGCCCCCTGACCTTCAGAGCTGAATCTTCGGGCGAGGCCTGGATGACGCCATATCCATCCTGGCATCTGCCAAGTCGCGCATCTATAAATACTTCCTCGGTGTAGAACTGAGGAGGGTTCAAGAAGACCTCCTCCTTGTCTGGAGGAGAACTCTCTCAAGATGGGGAACCTTTCTTGCTGAAGAAATTTGTACACATACACAACTATATATATTTCCCTACATTTTATCTACCCTTTATTTACTCCTTTATATGATCTTATTTCTGTAACAATTGATTAGAGGAATCAATAAAATTGTTAATTGTCCACTTAGGGTTGTCCTTAAATGAAAGTATGAAAACCCAAGCACAGAGGAAAAAGCCACCAGTTTTAAGGGTGATAAATTCCCAAATACTGAATAACATCACAAAAAAAGTTACAAGACACCAGAACTCTTTTATTTATTTGGTTAAATTCGTGTAAGCCCTTCTTCAGCTAACTAAAACTTATAAACAAGATAATGGATTATATATCATTTTAAAGATATGTAAATATAGGACATAAGAATTCACATAATTGAAAATTTTGAAAAATTAACTATAAAAAGGTTAATAAACTTAGTTAATAGAGAAATAGACTGCCTATTTTTTAATATGAATATATATTTACAGTAGAACCTCCATGAGAGGACACTCACGCTAGAGAACACCTCTCTACAAAGGACATTTCTCATTGACAAAATTACCATTTTTACTATTTAGAAACTCTCTGGTAAGAGAACATCTCTCCCTAAAGAACACCTAATTGCAGAACCAAAGTGTCCTTTAGGGAGAGGTGTCTTCCTACTGGAAAGTTACCCTAAATAGTAAATAATGATCATTTTACAAATGAAAACTGTCCTTTGTAGAGAAGTATCCTCTAGTGAGAGTGTCCTCTCATGGAGGTTCTACTATATATATTTATATATTTTATTTTCTTAATTTTTAAGATAGGAGGGGAACATATTGTGATGGCAGCTGTATACTTTTGTTTATTGCTTTAGGGTTCTTCATGGTTTCTATTGCTTCAAGGATGAGTCTTTAGGTTTTAGTCGGGGCTCTTCTATGGAGGATTCTGTTACTATTAATGGTTAGAATATGATATAAGGTACAATTTGAAAATCACATGGTATAACAAGTATACAAATAAGTAAATTATAATGCACTACGGCCTGTGATTGTAAAACGACACTTGAAGTTACACCGCATGAGTTTCTTTTCAATGAAAATTCAAAATTTATTTCAAGGTGAAATATTGACTATTTCTAACCTTTTTGGATGAGGTATGAAAGGGTGAATTATGAAGAGTAATGATGAACAGAAAAATAAAAGTGTCCAGGGATGGGAATCGAACCCACAATGTTCCGCTTACCGGCAGATGCTATGTCCAATAGGCTACCCTGGACTTTCCAGGGATGGGAATTATACAAATTTCTCTAACAGCATTGCTGCCATCTTCAGTACTTTTATCTGAAAATATAAGTTACATTAAAACCTCCATGATAGAACACTCACGGTAGAGGACACCTCTCTAAAAAGAACAGTTTTCATTTGCAAAATTACCATTTTTACAATTTAGTAACTCTCCGGTAAGAGGATACCTCTCCCTAAAGGACACTTTGGCTTTGCAATTAGGTGTCCTTTACAGGGAGGTAGTTCTACTGTAACAGCATTTTCACAAAAAAATTGCATACAATTTACTTATTTGATCTTGTTACCTCTTCTTCTTCTTCTTCTTTCTTATCTCCACTCAATCATGACTGGGTGAAGTAAAATGTGTCTGCCTTTGTCATTAAGACAGGGAGCACTACTCAGTGGCAAGCCGACTTAGCTCCAAAAGAAATGCTGCTTCTGACATGAGGAACAGACGCCATGTGCAGCCGTTTCTAACATGGTGTACAAACGCTGCTCATCCTGTATCCCTGGATTAGGAGCCCTTACAGGGTACTATCAGCCAGGCCAGCTGAACCCAGGTTTTTTAGTGAGCTTGTTACTGCTCCCCCTCTTCCTTTTTCATCCGGGCTTGGGACCGGCAAAGGCGGAGTTTCCTGTCTTGTTACCTTATGATCAACAATTAAAGAAATAATCATCACTAAGAAGAAAATGTCAATGAGATATTTATTGACTTCACATTCTTTAAATATCACAAGAGTATATCACGTGAGCCCAGATTCATTCTGTGAGAACACTTGGAAGAGCTTTGGCATCTGCAGACGACTTGTTGCGCTGGGGATGGCTTTCACATCATCCTGTTACATCACACAAGGTTGTCATATACATATATATATCATCACATATGTAAATATAATTCTTTATGTAAAATAGTGTCGAACTTGTCTTGGACAGTTTCCCTTCTAAATTGTTAACTTAGAAAAAAAAAATTTCAATAAACAATATTCAATATATATAGCGCCCCCTCTTGGGACTCACCAAAATAGGGTGCTATAGAAAGGTTTAATTGTACATGTAATTGTCAAACATATGCTCCTAGTTTAGAATACCACAAAAGTTACAAAACATTTTTTTTTCTCAAAATATTTTGAGGATTGCTCCCTTTTTATAAATTTATTGCACGATAAAAACTCAAGTATATATACTTATATAAAAGTACTACTACTCACTCTTTTAGTTGCATGATTAGGAGATGTCTTTTTCCTTAATATATACTTACATGATGTGAAACGCATTCGTGGATGGCTTTGTTTGATTTATCAAGAAAATGGATTGGCCAAATATCAGGGAACAGGTTAAATCAATGTTTAGTTGATTTGTGTTCAACTAGATGGGGCTCTCTCTCTCTGCCATATAAAAAGCACATATGCTCCTGGTCAGGATATACCTTCATTATTTTTAATACTTATATTTATTGTCCAATAAATTGATAAAGAGAGAGTGCAATCCCTTGAAATATTTTGAGATTTTTTTTTTTCACAGATCCAAGTACACTTTTTAGATAGAGTGAGATATAGTGTTTGTGCCTGTTAGTCAAAGTTTTGCCAACAGTGGCAGCATGTACTAGGTGTGCCCAGAATATTCCAGTTGTAATAGTCCAACATGTATTTGGCCAAAAAAAAAAAGAGGCTGTTACAAGATTCGCCATCTGTAACCTATGCACAGTATAGATCACTTTTTTTTTCCTAATATATTCTTTTTTTTTTGCCTGAAAATAACTAACTATAGACCCTTAGTTTCGAAGATGACCTCCTCCGTACCATCAAAACCCAATGCCTGCAGGAATAGAAATTTGATGCTGCACATGACTGGTACAGAGCAGGAGGGACAAGTATTGGTTCTGTCCTCCCAAGATAACAAGTCTTTGATTTCCAGACTTAAGTCTGGTCATTGACAGACAATGACTTTCCAGAATGGTTGCAGGGTTTTCCCACTATGTACTAAGTGCAATTCTCAACCTGCAACCTCAAACAACATTATTGACTGTATTGACTCATCTATTGATGAGCTCTACTCATCCCCAGCAGACACCATCAAAAATCTTTACAAGCTTGATACCCTAATATGATTGAGTGGAGATAAGAAAGAAGAAGAGTTCCGAAGATCATTTGTTGGTTGGAAGTTGATTCCATTAAGGAGAGTGACAGCGAAGTCACTGAAATGTCAGGAGTTAAATGGATCATTGGTGGATGTGGCCTTATTTTTCTGTATATACCCTTATATATTGAAAAGACTAATTTTTATTTAGTATTGAATAATTTACACAGTAATGTTTTTCTAACTTGGTATTTATATTTAAAGAAACATAACCTCCCATGAGAGACTGTCAGAAAACATGAGGTGGTCCTCCTAGAGGTGGTCTCTCATCAGAGACTGTCTGGCTAAGTCTTTCAACGGTCTCTGATAAGAGGCCACCTCTAGGAGACAATGAGTTTAGGTCTCTCATGGAAGATATCTGGTTGAGTGGGAAGGCAAGGCTGTACCTGTTGAATCAGCAACCTGATGGCAAGTAGCTCAGCTCAGTGCCATGCGGATCCTCCTTGTCTTCTCCCTGTCCCTCCTCTCCCTCCTCCTCAGCTCCCTCTTGAGGTTGATCCTGCGGGGCAGAGGCGGCTTCTCGTAGGGTGACTTCACAGCGGCCTGATCGTAGGGCTGGAAGTGGGTGACTCTGGGTTTGGAAGCTGGTTTAAGGCCCAGACCTTTGCGGTCGTGTTTCAGGAACGTCTTGACTGGGAACTTTGGGCCCTGGCCTGATGGTCCTAGACCTTGCTCTTTATTCCATCCGCTCCGTACCATCAGCCGGTAGCCCCTGTTGGACTCTGGGAGGTGGTACTGAGTAGGCTGGGGTGGTCTGGGGATAGCCAGTTGGTGACATATGGAGGTGAGGTGGGAGATACGGCTGCAGGTGTAGAGCTGCTGGCATTCCTCACAGAACTCTTCCTGGGGCTCGGATGGTGTAGGCTGCTCAGCCCTTTCTTCATTTCCAGGTTGGAACCTGGAGCCTCCTCGCAGGTAGAATATGACATTGTGGTTGTTCTTGATGGCAGCTAGAACTACAGCAGTTTTCATCTGAGGGTTAAAAAGGGATTTGTTCGCCCCGTTCTCACAGAGTAGTTTCACCAAGCTGAGATGGTTGCCGCATGCTGCTATCATGAGGAGAGTCCATCCATGTTCATCTCTGAGGTCGGGATTGCCTCCTGCGGAGAGATACTGTTGCACTACTTCCACCTCGTTGTACTGCACAGCGCGGATCACTCTGCTGTCGGATATCTTCTGATGGTTTCTTCTCTGGGATGGCTGGACTGTGCGGCGGGGTTCTTCAGGATGTCGAGGAGAACTCTGAGGTACTCTGGATGATACATTGCTGGGATTGTCCTCTGCCATGACTGGTCCGTTGACAACACTCTCATAGTACATGGCAACTTCTCTTCCAGATAGTCCATCATTGGAGCTCCTTACAAATTCCATCTGGGGGGGGAGAAACACAAATAAAATACACTTAGTATACAATATAGAAAATAACTTTTCTTTTTTCAAATATAACTATAGAGAATGGTTGTGTGGATATTAAACAAGAGAGATTCAAAATTAAATAGTGAAAAAAATTATAATGAATATTTTATCATAATAATAGATATTTAAAAAATAAAACAGATTTAAATTTTTTTTTTTTTTTTTTTGCAATTTAATTTTTAATTCAATAAAAAAAAAAAATTAAATGTACAGTAGAACCTCTATGAGAGGACACCTTTCTCTAAAGGACACTTTGGCCTCTGCAATTAGGTGTCTCCCTTTACAGGGAGGTTCTACTGTAAATTGAAAATCATCTCTCCACAACAAAATTTAAATATACACAGTGTATTTTAAGGTATGAGAAAATATTTTTTAAAACTTATTTTTAAGAAAAACAAATTTTTAGGATGGGGCAAAAGTCTTTTTTGATCCTCCTACAATGTATTGCTACTACCAAAACTCCTAGTGGAATCGATTCCAATTAAACATTGTTTTATAAATGGGGAGAATATACGTTATTGCCCCTCTTCCCTGAAGTTGGTATCAAGAATATGCTCATAATTAGAGCCAAAAGACAAAGAATTGCAAACCAGGCAAAGAGAAAAGCCAAAACAAAGAAAAGCAAACCAGGCAAAGATAAAAAAAAGACAAAGAAAAGCAAACCAGGCAAAGGGAAGAACCAAGACAAAGAAAAGTAAACCAGGCAAATAGAAAAACCAAGACAAAGAAAAGCAAACCAGGCAAAGAGAAAAACCAAGACAAAGAAAAGCAAAATAGGCAAAGATAAAAACAAAGACAAAGAAAAGCAAACCAGGCAAAGAGAAAAACCAAGACAAAGAAAAGCAAACCAGGCAAAGATAAAAGCCAAGACAAAGAAAAGTAAACCAGGCAATGAGAAAAGCCAAAACAAAGAAAAGCAAACAAGGCAAAGAGAAAAGTCAAGACAAATAAAATCAAACCAGGCAAAGAGAAAAACCAAGACAAAGAAAAGCCAACCAGACAAAGAGAAACCAAGACAAGAAAAGCAAACCAGACAAAGAGAAAAACAAGACAAAGAAAAACAAACCAGGCAAAGAGAAAAGCCAAGACAATGAAAAGCAAACCAGGCAAAGATAAAAGCCAAGACAAAGAAAAGCAAGCCAAGCAAAGAGAAAATCCAAGACAAAGAAAAGTAAACCAGGCAAAGAGAAAATCCAAGACAAAGAAAAGCAAGCCAAGCAAAGAGAAAAGCCAAGACAAAGAAAAGCAAGCAAGGCAAAGAGAAAAACCAAGACAAAGAAAAGCAAGCCAAGCAAAGAGAAAAGCCAAGACAAAGAAATGCAAACCAGGCAAAGAGAAAATCCAAGACAAAGAAAAGCAAGCCAAGCAAAGAGAAAAGCCAAGACAAAGAAAAGCAAGCAAGGCAAAGAGAAAAGCCGAGACAAAGAAAAGCAAACCAGGCAAAGAGAAAAGTCAAGACAAAGAAAAGCAAACCAGGCAAAGAGAAAAGCCAAGATAAAGAAATGCAAACCAGGCAAAGAGAAAAACCGAGACAAATAAAAGCAAACCAGGCAAAGAGAAAAGCCAAGACAAAGAAAAGTAAACCAGGCAAAGAGAAAAGCCAAGACAAAGAAAAGCAAACCAGGCAAAGGGAAAAGCCAAGACAAAGAAAAGTAAACCAGGCAAAGAGAAAAACCAAGACAAAGAAAAGCAAACCAGGCAAAGAGAAAAGCCAAGACAAAGAAAAGTAAACCAGGCAAAGAGAAAAACCAAGACAAAGAAAAGCAAACCAGGCAAAGAGAAAAGCCAAGACAAAGAAAAGTAAACCAGGCAAAGAGAAAAACCAAGACAAATAAATGCAAACCAGGCAAAGAGAAAAAGTGACAAATAAAAGCACACCAGGCAAAGAGAAAAGCCAAGACAAAGAAAAGCAAACCAGGCAAAGAGAAAAACCAGGCAAAGAGAAAAACCAGGCAAAGAGAAAAACCAAGACAAAGAGAAAAACCAAGACAAAGAAAAGCAAACCAGGCAAAGAGAAAAACGAGACAAAGAAAAGCAAACAAGGCAAAGAGAAAAACCAAGATAAAGCAAACCAGGCAAAGAGAAAAACCAAGACAAAGAAAAGCAAACCAGGCAAAGAGAAAAGCCAAGACAAAGAAAAGCAAACCAGGCAAAGAGAAAAACCAAGACAAAGAGAAAAACCAAGACAAAGAAAAGCAAACCAGGCAAAGAGAAAAACGAGACAAAGAAAAGCAAACAAGGCAAAGAGAAAAACCAAGATAAAGAAAAGCAAACCAGGCAAAGAGAAAAACCAAGACAAAGAAAAGCAAACAAGGCAAAGAGAAAAACCAAGACAAAGAAAAGCAAACAAGGCAAAGAGAAAAACCAAGACAAAGAAAAGCAAACTGGGCAAAGAGAAAACCCAAGACAAAGAAAAGCAAACAGGTCAAGACAAAGAAAAGCAAACCAGGCAAAGAGAAAAGCCAAGACAAAAAAAAAATCAGGCAAGGAGAAAAGGCAATACAAAGAAAAGCAAACAAGGCAAAGAGAAAAATGTGACAAAGAAAAGCAAACCAGGCAAAGAGAAAAACGTGACAAAGAAAAGCAAACAAGGCAAAGAGAAAAACCAAGACAAAGAAAAGCAAACCAGGCAAAAAGAAAAGCCAAGACAAAGAAAAGCAAACCAGGCAAAGCCAAGACAATTAAAAGTAAACCAGCCAAAAGCCAAACTAAGACAAAGATAAGCAAACTAGGCAGAGGAAATCCAAAAGAAAAAGCAAAGCTGATGCAAAGAAAAAGATTTCATGCTAAGGCACTTTCTTTAGCCACACTCTCTAAAAATTTTGCTTGAGCCTGAAACAAACAGTATTCTCTTTCCGACTTTGGGCCAAACTGTATGGCACAAATCACAAGAAACCCCGGAAGAATAGGTGCATTCTCAATTATTGCATTGATTGAAGACATTAATATGTGAATGTTTCTTTTACAAATAAATCAAACTTCTATTGCATTGTTATCAAGAAAATGGTAAGTGTCCCTTCTACAATCCTCAAAGAACATCACTTTGTTGGAGCAGAAAGTGTAAAAGTATCAGATAATGACACCAGCTGTGCCATCTAGAGGACCAAACTGCGCACTGACTACCTTCTCTTTAATTGCTCCACTTTACCAAAGGTTTCAAACAACCACCCACCTATAGATGAGGAAACACAAGCCACAGAAAAGAGCTTCTTTTATAAGGAGATGATAAGGTACAATTTGGATTATAGATTAGAACGACAATAAGACAACAAATCCAAATAAATTAATATTAAGTGATGTTTCGGTAACAACGCTGTTATCATCTCTCTCAGACAAAAGAATAAATTTATTATCCATTACAGTAGAACCTCCATGAGAGGACACTCGCGTTAGAGGATACCTCTATATTATCCATTATAGCAGAACCTCCATGAGAGGACACTCGTGCTAGAGGACACCAATATATTATCCATTACAGCAGAACCTCCATGAGAGGACACTCGCGTTAGAGGATACCACTATATTATCCATTATAGCAGAACCTCCATGAGAGAACACTCACGCTAGAGGATACCTCTATATTATCCATTACAGCAGAACCTCCATGAGAGAACACTCGTGCTAGAGGACACTTCTATATTATCCATTATAGCAGAACCTCCATGAGAGAACACTCGCGCTAGAGGATACCTCTATATTATCCATTACAGCAGAACCTCCATGAGAGAACACTCGTGCTAGAGGACACTTCTATATTATCCATTATAGCAGAACCTCCATGAGAGAACACTCACGCTAGAGGATACCTCTATATTATCCATTACAGCAGAACCTCCATGAGAGAACACTCGTGCTAGAGGACACTTCTATATTATCCATTACAGCAGAACCTCCATGAGAGAACACTCACGCTAGAGGATACCTCTATATTATCCATTACAGCAGAACCTCCATGAGAGAACACTCGTGCTAGAGGACACTTCTATATTATCCATTATAGCAGAACCTCCATGAGAGAACACTCACGCTAGAGGATACCTCTATATTATCCATTACAGCAGAACCTCCATGAGAGAACACTCGTGCTAGAGGACACTTCTATATTATCCATTATAGCAGAACCTCCATGAGAGAACACTCGTGCTAGAGGACACTTCTATATTATCCATTATAGCAGAACCTCCATGAGAGAACACTCGTGCTAGAGGACACTTCTATATTATCCATTACAGCAGAACCTCCATGAGAGAACACTCACGCTAGAGGATACCTCTATATTATCCATTATAGCAGAACCTCCATGAGAGAACACTCGCGCTAGAGGATACCTCTATATTATCCATTACAGCAGAACCTCCATGAGAGAACACTCGTGCTAGAGGACACTTCTATATTATCCATTATAGCAGAACCTCCATGAGAGAACACTCGCGCTAGATGATATCTCTATATTATCCATTATAGCAGAACCTCCATGAGAGAACACTCGCGCTAGAGGATATCTCTATATTATCCATTATAGCAGAACCTCCATGAGAGAACACTCGTGCTAGAGGACACTTCTATATTATCCATTATAGCAGAACCTCCATGAGAGAACACTCACGCTAGAGGATACCTCTATATTATCCATTACAGCAGAACCTCCATGAGAGAACACTCGTGCTAGAGGACACTTCTATATTATCCATTACAGCAGAACCTCCATGAGAGAACACTCGTGCTAGAGGACACTTCTATATTATCCATTACAGCAGAACCTCCATGAGAGAACACTCGCGCTAGAGGATACCTCTATATTATCCATTACAGCAGAACCTCCATGAGAGAACACTCGTGCTAGAGGACACTTCTATATTATCCATTACAGCAGAACCTCCATGAGAGAACACTCGCGCTAGAGGATATCTCTATATTATCCATTATAGCAGAACCTCCATGAGAGAACACTCACGCTAGAGGTCACCTCTCTATAAAGGACAGTTTTCATTTGCCAAATTACCATTTTAACTATATTTAGAAACTCTATGGTAAAAGGACACCTCTCTTTAAAGGATACTTTGGCTTTGCAATTAGGTGTTGTCCTTTACAGGGAAGTTCTACTGTATTAAAATCCAAATATTATTTTGTCTGATAATGGTAAGAACGATGTTACCAAAATATCACACATTATTTATTTGGTCTTATTACCTTGTATTTTAAGAGGATGATCAAACAAGCTTTCGGGCAAAATACCAATTAGTACAAAATGACACAACTCCTAGGAATAGGCATGCCTACCCCTGAAGACCTGCAGAACTTTCACAAATCAACCTGCCAATATCAGGCCAGTCTGAATACCATCCCAGGGTAGTTACCGACCTTGATACACTCTAGGAGTTCATAGTATACACCTAGAGAGAGATTCAAGGTACAGTTAAACCTGTCTATAGCGCCCCCTCTAAATAACGCCTCTCTATAGCGCCTGTTTGCGCCTAGTTATGTAAATCACTAGCTAGGCTGCATTGATTTATAATCATGCAGATTTTTCTTTCTTTCTTTTAATTATGTAAATATGTGTGTATATAAAATGAGTGAAAGATGCAATAAAGTGAGTGTGTCAGCTAAACGCCGTGAGGCTGTGTGGTTATTCTCTCGTTGTTACATCGCATTTGGAAAGGGAGAATCTCTCAGTGGTCAATCTGCAGGTTGAGGTGAAAATATACAGTCCAAATTAAGCTCTGCCGAAAGATAGTCAACATCTAAAACCAAGGTTAAGGAGCTACACGGATTTCCAAACTATTACTGTGAGGATCCAAGCTCCAATAGCGCCCGATTACATTATAAGTAACCTGTCTATAGCACCACCTCTCTATAGCATCCTATTTTGGTGAGTCCCAAGAGGGGGCGCTATAGACAGGTTTAACTGTATATTAAAACTACTGAAATCTTTCTCCTTTAGGGCCCTCAATTAAGATATAAAATCACAAGGTAATAAGACTAAATCCAAATAAATAAATAGTGTGTGACGTTTCGGTAACAGCGTTGTTACCATCTTCTGACAAAAGTACTGAATGAAAAAAAAAATGTATTTCTTCCTTTTTCTAAAGTTTTTTGGGCAAACACACTTACTACAATGGTAGGGGAGGTGATAAAAAAAATGATGAAATAATAAGGCACAATTTGAATTCATGTTCTTCTTCTTTCTTATCTCCACTAAGTCATATCAGAGTATCAAGCTTGTTGATGATGTCTGCTGGGGATGAGTAGAGCTCATCAAATAGATGAGTCAATACAGGCAATGATGTGTTTTTTGGATTAAAGATTAGAAACACAAGGAAATATGACTACAAATCCAAATAAATAAATAGTGTGTGATGTTTCAGTAACAGCGCTGTTGCTGAAATGTCACACAATATATTTATTTGGATTTGGTCATATTACCTTGTGTAGAAAATGAAGAATTATAATGTATTTGTAGATGGGGAGGATACTGTGGGTAGTGTTAACAACTGATTTTACTGTAAGTGCACCACATATCTACATACGTAGAGAGCAGATTAACTTTTGCACTTACAAGTGTCCCAGAGTATTTATTGCTCAATTTGGATTTTCAAAGAATCGGGGCAATTAAGAAGCCTTTTTTTTTTGAGGGGGAAAAAAATACCCAATGTGAGGTTTTTTTTATTATTATTATCCCTAGTAAACATGGTACAGACCATGCATGATAATGATGGTGGGTAGAAGTTTGTGACTGCTTTTACTGTAAGTACACCACATGTCTACACATATGAAAAGCAGTTCGACTTTTGCACTTACAAATGTGCTAGAGCCCCGTTTGGTTACTCGCACTTACTGATTGGGTTTGACTTTAGCAAGAATCGGGGGCCATTGAAGCATTTTTTTTTTTTTATTAGATAAAAGTGCCCAATGTAGGATTCGGTCCCAGGTCATAGTGGTCGAAAACCAACATTTAGACCACCCTTCCACCAACTCCCGTCCAATGCAGAATTCAATCTTGGATCATGGAGGTTAAGAATAAACAATTTATACATCAATTCCCTGAAGCCTACAGTACCTGGTGTTCCCAAATGGTCACCCTCCCAAATACTGACCAGGCTCGACATTGCTTAACTTCGGTGATCAGACAAGAACTGTTTTTTCAATGTGGTACAAGAGAACCTCCCTGTAAAAGACAACACATAATTGCAGAGCCAAAGTGTCCTTTAAGAAAGAAGTCTCCTTTTACCAGAGAGTTTCTAAATAGTAAAAATGTTAATTTTGGAAATGAAAACTGTTCTTTGTAGAGCGATGTCTATTAGCATGGGTGTCCTCTCATGGAAGTTCTACTATACTGCCATAGGTTTAATGTTTAGATGTTATGGATGAATATGAATAAAAATCAACAAGTATGTAAGCAATGGTTTAATTTTTCACAAGAAGCTTTATATATATAAAAGACATGAAACATATCTGTCATCAATATAAATGACTTGGGAATCGACATTTTATACCACCAGGGGAAGGAGATGACTCTGTTTTCTAGCAACTTCTACTTTAAAGTTATTTTGAATTTTAAAAATTGTTTTCCTTGATTATATTAATTATATATTCTTGAGGAAGGTTGGAAAATGTCTTTTGTCATGCTGTCATTCTAATTGACAAATGTAGGACATATTTTACCATAATATACGTTAATAAGCTTACAAGCCTTTATGAGGTTAGGTAATATTATTTTTAAGATTGTGTTGAGACCTCCCAACAAATGTTTTCATCAGTCAATCAGAAACAAGATTTTTTTACATCTTATATCAGATGGGAAAATATACATAGAAATATTTGAAAGATATTCATACCTCTCTTTATTTCTTTATTTACATTATTAAAATGCCACAAGAACCATAAAATATAAATTGTGGCAAGAGTTATAATAATATTGGCTTAATCAATTTTTACCTAAACGTTATTTTATACTTTTAATTTTCCTTTACCATTTAATGTAATCACAAATAGTTAATTTAAAAATAAATAAATAAAAAAATAAGTAGTAAAATATACAAAAATATAACGTAAATATAAACAAATATTGTAGTCAAAAAGTGTTATTTTATTTAAAGAAATTAATCAAATCATTGAAATAAATATATAACTTAAAATTTTATTTTTGTATTAATTATAATTATTAGAATAATTTTTTAAGTATGCATATATAGCCAGAAGCTTTTGTGCAGACATAGTCTTATACATGAATTCAACTTTTAAAAATATTTTTTTACTCAGAAAATTCTCTTGTAGAAAAATAATAATTATTATTATATTTCTTATTCCAAGCGCTATACCACCTGGTAAAATGGTATTAAAATTGAATTTAAATAAATTTCGACATTCAGGTAGAAGCAAATTAGGTAAAATAACTTGATTTTGAAATCCCATCCAAGTGGAGTAAAATATATTTAATTTAAAATCTCAGGTTTTATATATACATATTGTTGCACCAGGTTGCGGCTTGGCAGACTCTTCAGCCTGGATTCTCTCCTGTGCTGGGTCTTGCATCTTACCAGAGCGTGTTTCAACCATCCTGCAAATTTATAAAAGGGAATAACGAGATAAGTCTTCTTTAAGTAGCCACCAGAATCCTTTATTTATTTTCTCACATCAAAGAGAGCAGTGAAGTCATGTGTACCTAAATACAAATGATGACAATCTAAATAATCTGTGTTTTAAATAAATATCATAGAATATAAAAATAAATAAATATATAATTTAAATTTCAAATATATTAAAAATAATATAAGAAATACGCCATTAATCATGATGTAACACTTCCCCCTCTCCAGAGGTCGTCACGTCCTCGTGAGTTACCTCATCAATTCTCTCAAAATAGGGTTTGAGTCTTGAGACATGGACAATCAATGGGTCTTGGCCAGGATTATCTTTTGGCTCAATTAAGTAATTTACGTTAGACAGCTTCTTTAATATTCTATATGGGCCAAAATATTTTCTCAGTAGTTTCTCACACTTTCCTATTTTCCTAATTGGTGTCCAAACTGCTACTAATTCTCCTGGTTCGTAGCTTCTTTCCATGTGTTTCTTGTCATAGTTCTTTTTCATTCTTTCTTGAGTCTTTATTGTGTTGTTAATAACTAATTTTCTTGTTCTGTTTATTTTGTCTAAGTGATGTTTTATGTATTCATCATAATCATCTTTGTCAATGTCCACCGAGATATTCCTGTCGTCCAAAAGAGACGTGGGTTCTCTTCCAAACATCAGGAAAAAGGGAGAATATCCTGTGGTTTCCTGAATTGTAGTATTGTAAGCGTGAGTGATGAATGGGAGTATTTCGTCCCAATTTTTCTGATCAGTGTTCACATACATACTGAGCATATTGATCAATGTTCTATTTAACCGCTCTGTCAATCCATTAGTCTGGGGATGATAGCTCGTTGTGAAGCAATGTTTAATCTTGCACGTTTTCATCACCTCTTTCATTAAATTACTGGTAAATTGAGAGCCTCTGTCACTAATAAGATATTGTGGGGCTCCGTGCCGAAGAAAAATATCCTCTACTAGAAATTTAGAAACTTCTTTCACTGTTGCTTCCGAGACTGCTCTTGTTTCTGCATATCTAGTGTAGTAGTCCGACAGCACGATTATCCATTTTTTCCTGTTTTTCGTAGATGGTAGTGGACCAACAAAGTCAATTCCAATTCTTTCGAAAGGAAAGTTGGCTGGGGGGGTGGGCTGTAGTAGTCCAGAAGGTAATTGGTTCGAGCCTTTCCTACTTTGGCAAAGGTGACACGTCTTAACGAATTCTGAGACATCCTTTAGCATGGATGGCCAAAAGTATTTACTCTTTATTCGGTACATGGTTCTGGCGACGCCCAAATGGCCATTCGACATATGATTGTGATATTCTTTCATAATTTCTCTCTTTTTATTCTCTGGAACCACAAGCAACCACGCCCTGCCTTCAGGGTTCGGGTTTTTCTTAAAGAGGCATCCATCTTCTTCTTTAAAGTTTTGCGCAATTGATCGCCTGCTTCCATTAAGGTTTTTCTTAACACTTTCGATAAATTTATCCTCTTCGTCTGTTATTTGATTTAAAAATAGCCTTTCAAAATCCTCATCCCAATCAGTTTCTGGTAAGGGCCCCCTAGATAAGCCATCGGCGTCCAGATGCTTCTTTCCCGATTTATGTATTATATCGAAGTCATATTCTTGAATTTTCAATGCCCATCTTGCCAATCGACCTGTTGGATCCTTCAAGTTTTTGAGCCAGCATAAGGCGTGATGGTCTGTTACTATTTTAAAGTGTCTTCCATAAAGGTAGGGTCGTAATTTTGACATTGACCAGACAACGGCCAGACATTCTTTTTCAGTGGTTGAATAATTTTGCTCCGCTTTACTTAGGGTACGACTCAAATATGAGATCACCTTCTCTTCACCACCGATGTCTTGGACAAGTGTTGCACCTATGCCGATGTTGGACGCATCAGTATGAACATAGGTAGGTGCATTTGGATTGAAGTGACCTAAAATTGGTGGACTTAATAGTGCTGTTTTTAGGGTTTGAAACGCTTCCTCTTGTCTTTCTGTCCAGGTAAATGATACACTTTTTTTTATAAGGTTGGTCAAAGGGTCAGCAATTTTTGAAAAGTCTTTGATAAATTTTCTATAATATGAACACATTCCCAAAAAGGATTGTACTTCTTTGACCTTTTTGGGCCGAGGAAAATTTCTGACAGCTTTGATGTTATGTTCCGCGGGTTTTATACCATGTTTGCTCGTTATATAGCCGAGAATCTCCAATTCTTCAAAAGCAAATCGGCATTTTTTGTCGTTTAACCTTAAATTAGATTCACGAAAACATCTAAAAACAGATTCAAGTCTCTTGAGGTGCGTTGGAAAATCCGGGCTATATATGATAACATCATCCAGATAACACAAACAAATTTGCCATCTCAGATTTCCAAGCATATTCTCCATATTTCTCTCAAAGGTAGCAGGCGCGTTACAAAGTCCAAAAGGCATCACGTTGAATTCATATAATCCATGCGCTGTAGTGAAAGCTGTTTTCTCTTTGTCTCTTTCTTCGACTTCAACTTGCCAATATCCAGATCTGAGGTCTATTGCTGAGAAGTGTGTAGATCCTTGGAGAGTATCCATAACTTCGTCAATTCTAGGGATCGGATAGACATCTTTTACTGTCACATTATTCAGTTTTCTGTAGTCCACACAAAATCTGTATTTACCATCTCGCTTCTTGACCAATATTACTGGAAAAGACCAGGGGCTAGAAGATGGCCTAATTATGCCTTCTGTAAGCATCTCGTCAATTTGCTCTTTTATAATATCTCGTTCTTTAGCACTTACCCGGTAAGGCTTGTGTTTAATTGGCTTCGCGTCTTCTGTGTCTATCCGATGTTTTGCCAAATTGGTTCTCCCTAATCTCGATGAAAAAAGATCTCCATACCTTTCTAAAACTTGTTTTAACTCCTTCTGTTCCTTTGGTGAAAGATTTTCGTTTATTTGGAATCTAGGTTCTTCGTTCTTTTCTACCTCTCTTTCTCGACTCACATTTATTTTCGCTGGACTACTTCCAAAAGCCAATGTTTGGTTTTTCATTATTTTTAACGGTCGAGGATACGGATTAGTTATCCAGATGTGTGTTTCCCTATTTATAACATTGATCAAGCTTCTTGCTAGACGAAGTCCATTTGTTTGAAACATTTTGCTGCTCTCCTCGATAATATATTCTCCATCCTCTGTTTCTACCAATGCCTTGATCAATTTCATGGAACATTCCGGTACAATGGAATCCTTGGCACTCTTTATTTTCAACATTTCAAATTTGATTTCGTCATGATTATTCGTCAAATCATATTTTATAGTTTCTTGCTTACAATCTATTTTTGCGTTCATTTTCTTAAGGAAATCTCTCCCAAGAATTAATGTCCGTAAATGCGTTTTCAATATCACAAAGTTGTGTGATAATGTTTCGTCATCAATTTTTATATTTAAAAATATACTTCCTACCATGTCCAATTTTTTTCCATCGGGTCCTGCACAAATTTTTGCGAGTTTACTTATACCATGGCCTGTATCGAGGGCCGTTCTGAGGTCGACCACTGAGAGGTCAGCACCTGTATCAACCAAAGCTTCAAAAGTCCCTATCTTGTCCACATTAATTTTTAATTTGTATTTAGGGTCCAACTTCTTGATTCCGTTTATGGTCGACTTGCTTTGATTGACAGATTCAGGCGCGACGCTTAGTTTAAATCTTCCAACACGGAATATCTATTCCGCGTAGGAATATTTGTCTGTGTGCTATGACATACATCAGCATAAAGCCGAGGTCCTGATTTCTCTGATATTTCATTCATTTGGCATTTTTCTTCGACCTTCTCTTGGGTATCTGCTGGATCCTCTTCTAGGATTCTTATAAACTTGACCCTACAATAACGGGCCACGTGCCCTGGCTTGTTACATTTAAAGCAGATTGGTCTTCCATCTTCCGTCCTATTTTTGCTCACTTCTTGGCTTTTATTGTAAGTGTTTCTCTGAAGGTTTGGTTTCGGCACAAAGTTAGGATTATAAGGACGTCTAGGGGTAGAGGGCTGGGGAAAGTTGTTTCGATACTGTCTGGGTGTAGGAGGGGAGTCGTTCTTGTAATTATTGGAAACAGGGGCTTGGGGCCTGGAAGTGGTCTGGTAGTTTCGTGCGGCAGTCGGCGGCACGTACCTCGATTGTTGTTGGGGTCTAGAATAGCGTGGACCGTTATATAGGTTTCTGGATTTCTCCACACGTTCCCGATACTTCTTTTCAAAAGAATCCATTTTCTTGCACACGACAAGAAGGTCATCGGTCGTTTTAGGAGGGTTCAGGTAGAGCGCGAATGAGTACTCTTTTTTCAGTCCTCCAATAACATGTTCAATTTTTGTTTCTTCTTCCATTGCGGGGTCAACCTTGTTACACAACACTAGAATGTCTTCCGCGAACCTGATTGCTGGTTCATTCCAGTGTTGCATTCTGTTGAGCTTCATTCTAAGTTCTTCTTTATTCGCGTCCAAAGAAAAATCCTGAATGAGGCGGATTTTAATATTTTCCCAGCTCGTGAAACTAGCCTTGTGTAAATTCAACCAGGTTTTAGCGCTTCCCGTCATGTTCATGGCGGCATAACGAGAGATAATGTAGTCTGCCCAATGGTACAAGAAGCCAATTTCTTCAAGAGATTCAATCCATGGGCGAGGGTCTTCCGTTCCATCATACTTGGGGATGTCGATGTTGGGATTCAGGACAACTGGGTCGGAACTAGCATCTCTACCAATTGTTGCACCAGGTTGCGGCTTGGCAGACTCTTCAGCCTGGATTCTCTCCTGTGCTGGGTCTTGCATCTTACCAGAGCGTGTTTCAACCATCCTGCAAATTTATAAAAGGGAATAACGAGATAAGTCTTCTTTAAGTAGCCACCAGAATCCTTTATTTATTTCTCACATCAAAGAGAGCAGTGAAGTCATGTGTACCTAAATACAAATGATGACAATCTAAATAATCTGTGTTTTAAATAAATATCATAGAATATAAAAATAAATAAATATATAATTTAAATTTCAAATATATTAAAAATAATATAAGAAATACGCCATTAATCATGATGTAACAATATTGAGAGATATATTTATAACTCAGGTTACTGGAGCGCAGAGTGCCAACTACCTGGCATATATATATATATAGTCACGACCGTCATGGGTTCTGTCACGGATGCGCGCGCATCATCATTATGATCATTATCATTATCTAATGATAATAATAATAATAATTATTATTATTATTATATTATTATTATTATCTATCCATTATATATATTGTCGCGACCGTCATTGCCGGCCGGTTCTGTCACGGATGCGCGCGCACAGGGAGGTCACGTGCTCGCCGGCAGCCAACGGGCGCGCGCTGCCGGCATTACATCATAGATTATAAAGACAAGGTAATAAGGCCAAATAAAAAAAATAGTGTGTGATAAGGCACAATTTGGATTATATACTTATATAATTGCCTTATTCTCTCTGTGTGAAGTTCACTGTGTGAAGTTCAGGATAGATTTTGGTCAGAATGGATAAAATAAAAAAAGTGTCAAGGGATGGGAATCGAACCCACGACCTTCCGCTTACCGGGCAGATGCCATGACCACTAGGCTACCCTGGACATATTTTTCCGTTCACATTTTTATTTTTATATTTTCAAGACACACACAGTTTGGGGCGGGACGTTTCACAAGAGAGACATCCACGGCGCCAATTTATAATTGTAACGAAGAGTATTTTAATTAAAACATTTTTAAAATATATACGCACTCGGGTAAAACCCGGGCGTTGCCTGGGCCATTCGTCTAGTATATATATGTAGTATATTTTTGATGTTTATTGTAATCCCATCCCTATATAAATATGTATCAACCTTGTAAGATGGATATCAAATAAAGCAAAGAGGGAGGTAGACCCGGTAACCGGCCAAGGTCAGACTATAAAAACCAAAACCAATCTATCGAAACCAAAACCTAAGATGAAAGGCTAGACACCGAGGCGCGCCGTTACGCCTGAGCAAACAAACAGCTTGACCAGCAGCCAATGAGATTCAAGGCCAGGTAGACGGCTGAGAGTTGCTATATATAGGGATCGTTGGAAAGTTTCGTCAGTCAGATAGTTGGAGAGTTAGATAGATAGTTGTAGTTGTTTCCAGAGCGACCCCGTTACAGTCGGTCGGATCCCTCACCGCGATGTAGGGCATCCGTGGCGTCCGGGTCCGCTGTCTTCGTCCGTGGTCTACCTTCCTCTTGGAATTACCATCTAGACCTGCCTCTGTCTCCTTGTTGTCCCAGTGTGGGAATCCCATCACGCACCCACTACCACGACTGCACCCAGCACATTCCACATCGGGTTTACTACAGAACCCGATAAAGTCGACAGGATGACTGAGGACAACGACATGCAGAGGATGACGAGGCCGGAAACGAGTACTTCGCTGATGCCCTCACCAACATGCAGCCCCACTGCGAAGACCGAGTAAGCCGCCTAAAAGACGCCATGCGAGGACTTGCTGCGCCTCGCACCGAGGAGGTCACCATCGCCCCCATCAACATCTCCTGCGCCACAAACATCTTCATCCATCGGCTCGAACAGGCAGACGAGACTCATCGAGAAATCCTGGCATTGCCCCGCCAACCAAATCGACGATGTCCCATGGCAACCATCGCAAAAAGTGACCACCAAGCCTCATCGCAGCCCACTCCACAAGCCCCATTCAAGACATCCATCTGGTAGGAGAATATTTTCTACGGAACTATTTAATGTAACACTATCTCCGTTTGCTCTGAATTAATTATTCGATACCATTTTAATAGCAATAACATTATTTTTATAAATCCGTCAAGTTCATCATTTTACCATTTTTATAGCATTTCAATTCAAATTTTAAACCTTGTATACCCTCATTTACCAATTTTTACTTTTTTACGCAACTTTTAAATTTAAATTCATTAATTTCAATTTTACATGAAAAATCATATTGTATTTTAATTACTCGAATCATATTTTCTAAACTTTTGTGTGCTTTTTTTTAATACCATTTATGGCCATAGTATTAATAATTAAATTTATTACGCTCTTTATTTTACTTTACCTATTGCTATTCCAATTGATATTTCTCAATATTTAAAAGTTTTAAAAGCTAGTCCTAGATTTGTATTTTTATAAATATCAATTTTAAAATCATCTCATCTCAAAATGTGCCTCCCCTATTTCCCACAATTACCAAAACAAATATAAATGTAAAATGCGAAAACTAAATAACATACCATAAAATTTTCATATCCCATTGCATTTCATTCCTGCCTGTGTTATATTGTTAATTACGAAACTCTACCGAATTTTGTACCCATGCCATAACCTTTTCTCTTAAAAAATTTCGTAAATTCATTATTTTATAATTTTTATAAACCTAATCATCGCTACACAAGGCTGTACAAGCTCGATTTTCTCGCACCACCTGAATATCACCTGTTAAAACACACATTTTTATCTCACACTTTTCTAGATTGTTCACATCAATTTTAATTCCCATCGCCATGACAATATTCCAATCTTCAACACTAGTGTCTGTCAAGCATTCAATTATATGACTTGGGTATACTTTATTACGAACATGCATTACATTACCGGCTCTCGTTAGGAATAAAAAAAGACCAACTTCTCAGACTGGACCAAAGCGACATAGGGCCACATCGCCTCCCCATAGACCAAACTAGAAGGACATCATTAATCCTACACCTACAACTAAACACTGTGTGTAAAAATGTTCCCTTTTTTCAGGAACGAATATTTTTGTTTTCTTTTGACTTTTCTTTCATTGTAAATAGACTTACAATTTACCCAGTTTTGTGGTATTGGACTTTTTTTTTTTTACTTACCGATGTGGATAAGACATTTCACTATTAATCGATATCATTTTGTTTATTAATGTCTTCAATTACCAATCAACCCTTTATATATTATTACCTTTAATTTTTTTTTCTTTCTCTTTTTCTCATTACAACTTCAACTATTTTTAGGCACCATTTTAAAAAAACCTACACCTAACAATATTTTTAATATTTCTTAAAAGATAAAACATTTATCATTTTATTTTTCTTAATAGATTTTCAAAATGTTGTTTTTGACGCTTCCCTTACAACCTCTTAACTCTCCCATGAACCTTTCCTCCCAACGTTTTACAGCCATCAAGAGTTTATTGTTCGTCAGCCATTTTCTTTTTTTTTATTGATTAACCTAACTAGAAGACCCTTCCTTGCTGTACATTTCCCAACAGTGAGCTCAGGAGACCTAGTTAGATTTTTTTTTTCTCTCTCATCGTCCGGCTCATCATTTTTTTTCATCTTTCAACTTTTTTTTTCATCATACAAGCCGGACACAATCAAATTTGACAGCAATAAAGCTCTTGCACCCACCTCTCCTTTTCCGCATCCTTCAGACCTCCAACCTTCCAAGGGATTCCAGTTCGCCAAACATTTTTGTTTTTTTTTCATTGATTAATCCGACTGGAACAATCCTTCCTCGTTATAAGAATTCCCCATAATGAGTTCAGGATATCCAGCGTGATTTTTTTTATTTTTTTTTTCTCATCGCCCGACTCATCATTTCAATTCATCATTTTTTCAAACTTTCACTTTTTTGTCATCATTCAGACGGGCATAATCATTATGGACAACAGGAATCCCTCTTACCTCTACCTCTCCCTCTTACCCCATCAATCTTCCCACTTCTTTTCACTATCTGAGCTAATGATGCAGACGGAATATCTTGTGCCTTCTGTTAATGAAAACAATGCCTCACTTAAACAAGTTCGCATTGCATTGCAGAATGCTTGGGATACAACTTTGCAGAAACATGTTCAGATACCCACTTTCCCTTTTTCAACCTTAGCGTCACATTATATGTTCAACCAATAAACGAACTTTTTCTCCGCTCATGTTTTATGCAATAAGATATTTTTACTTGTACGAATCATTTTACCATATTTACCATTTTGTATTATATACTTCCCCTTAATCTTTTATCATTCATTTTGTGCCTTTTCATTTTTTATAACCTTTATTTATATTTCATTGATACACCACCATTACAACATCTTTCTCTGTTTAACTTGTAACTTTTTAATAATTTTAACTAATTTGTATGCAAATTATTTCTTTTTTTATATAATAGGTTTGTTAGGTTATCATTCATTACATGTCATTCCCCCAACCAAACCTTCATCACCGGGGACACATTCTGTAGTATATTTTTGATGTTTATTGTAATCCCATCCCTATATAAATATGTATCAACCTTGTAAGATGGATATCAAATAAAGCAAAGAGGGAGGTAGACCCGGTAACCGGCCAAGGTCAGACTATAAAAACCAAAACCAATCTATCGAAACCAAAACCTAAGATGAAAGGCTAGACACCGAGGCGCGCCGTTACGCCTGAGCAAACAAACAGCTTGACCAGCAGCCAATGAGATTCAAGGCCAGGTAGACGGCTGAGAGTTGCTATATATAGGGATCGTTGGAAAGTTTCGTCAGTCAGATAGTTGGAGAGTTAGATAGATAGTTGTAGTTGTTTCCAGAGCGACCCCGTTACAGTCGGTCGGATCCCTCACCGCGATGTAGGGCATCCGTGGCGTCCGGGTCCGCTGTCTTCGTCCGTGGTCTACCTTCCTCTTGGAATTACCATCTAGACCTGCCTCTGTCTCCTTGTTGTCCCAGTGTGGGAATCCCATCACGCACCCACTACCACGACTGCACCCAGCACATTCCACATCGGGTTTACTACATATATATATTGGTAAAATACAAGCAAAGTAATATCAGAACGAAAAAAAAAATACTCAGAGTAAAATGAATATAAAACCCAGATTTAAATTATATATTACATAAATCAGAAAAAGTATAGTTTTTTCCCACTTTTTTCCAGGTATCACTTTCTTAAATGGCCATGGAAAAATAAGTCTACAATGCCATAAACATTTGAGATTTGAAAACAAAATAGTACTCAGAGGACACTACAAAATCCAGTTCAATGTTATTGCGGCCAAACTTAAGCTATTCAAAAGTTGAATACAGAATAATACTTAAACGTTTTAGGTACATGAGAACTATTTGACCTCCAACATGGCAAAAAAAATCCCGTCAAAGGGCACAAATTTCTAAAAACATTAAACATAAATTGGTATGGCTGTCCACACTGTCCACACACGCAATATACAAAAAATAATAATGATAAAGATATCCTAAACAATAAAAATTCATTTTACAATACTGAAAAAGAACAATCCATTGAAAATAACAGAAAAGTGATTAATATCACCAGAAAATGTTTTTGGAACAACACGAGAAATATGAAACGAGGCTGTGCTATACCATCAAAACAAATTCTTTAAAAAAAAATAGAGTCAATTTCTAGATTTAAAACAAAGTCCAGTTGGTATTCCCCCCAATTTAAACACCCAATTTAATATAAAAGTAAATTATTTAGGTATTTTAATGCCTTACACACAAGTAATTTCTCGATTATCTCTCAACTGAACAAATCTTTTCAGACAATTATTCCGCAACATCCTTATTGTTTTAAAAAGATTTTCTTCAAGCAATTCACCTTCCACACAAATACATTTTATCGAATTAAAATAATATGAGAAATCATTTAATGTAATGATACTGAAATATATAATTTCCGCATATACGAAAATAAGATATTATTGTCTAAAATAATATATTCATAGATAACACAAACACTAAAAAATATCTAGCACTGTTGTGTTTACCACATTTTGTTTACATATCTTAGTAGGAGTTAGACATCTCTCTTTTTACGTTTCTTCCATTTCTTCTGATAGCAATGAGTTCAATTAGACCTTTGCATTATGTTTTTAAAGTTGGTGATCGAAATCGCACAATTAAGTTCTTCAAGAACATCTTAGGAATGAAGGTAAATTTTATTTAATATATTCTTTAATAAACTATTAGCTTTTAAACAGTATGAACAATTATAATTGTTCTTTGCGATAATTATAGCCCATTATTATTCGATTATTTGTTTGAATAAATGTATAACTTTTGATGCTTTTTTTAGACGTATCAAATCTATTAGATTAATAATTAAAGCCAATGTTTCAAATAATAAATATGAGAAACAAATATACTGAAAATTTACAATTGTTTATCATGAACCGTACATTGTTATTAAAGTTATAACCAAAAGCCACAAAATGTGAACTCATTCATATTCAAAGTGTAAAACTCGGGTCCTCCTTGCATATGTATAGTCAACAAAGTTTTGAAGATGCATGCTATTTAAGTCATTGAAGTTAATATAGGGGGGTCAGTGGAAGGATGGTTTAAACCGTTGGTTTTCGACCACTACAACCCGGGTTCGATTCCTGCATTGGGCACTTTTTCACCAGCGAGTGCAAGTACCCAAACGGTGCTCTGGCACATTTATAAGTGCAAAGTCGAACTGCTTTTCATATATGTAGACATGTGGTGCACTTACAGTAAAAGTAGTCGCCTACTTCTACCCACCATAGCCTGTACCACGTGTACTAGGGATAAGTAAAAAAAAAAGTTAATATTGTAGCGTAGAAATCAAGTCTTTGTATATCTGGAGATGTAAAAGTATTTATTGATGACGTCACCACGACCAGTTGACAATTATTAACAAATCAACAAACTATCTACAGCTAGAGAATATCGAGCAAGCAAGCTAGGCAACTAAATGATGATTTTCAAATATAAAATAATAAATCTGTTTCAAATATTTTCATTGAATAATTAAATCTATCCTTTCCTTATATATATAAAAATGAAATGCGAAATCGATGTTTGTTATCGCATCACGCAAAATCTACTGACTCAATCATTATGGAATTTCGCATGTAGGTAGCTGAAGATTTCGTTTAACATATAGGCTATTCAAAAAACTAAAAAAGTTAATGTGCTTTTTTTTTTTTAAATAAAAAACCAAAAAGCGTTAGTTCCAGTCTTTTACCGCTAGGGCGCAGCACTGGTCGCGACGATAAATGAATTTGATTTTTTTAAAGCATCGGTGGTTCAGTGGTAGAATGCTCGCCTGCCACGCGGGCGGCCAGGGTTCGATTCCCGGCCGATGCATTTTTTTTTAACAATTTTTAAAACTCATTTATATTATATCTTCTATATAAATGGAAATTTCATAAGTGGTGTTCGCTAAAAACTTTCGTTACAATGCATCAATTTCGACCAAATTTTCAACATTTATGTAAAACGAGATGGAGCAGGTTTTGCTTAACATCAAAATATTTTTCCTAACTTTAAAATACATAAACTTTGCTGTTATCGATAAAATACAAAAAAAATTCAACAGAGTTAATTTTATTTATATATAAATACAAAAAAAAAAATCAGCAATTCATTCAACTCAATCTAAAAAAATATTCAAAACAAGCAATTTTAAGATAACACCATATGTAAAACAGTCGGCCAAGAAAACAACAACGATATTCCATCTTTCTCACATATTCACACACAATCTTGATTAATAATTAAAACTAATCTTTAGCATTGTTTATTATACTTCATAATATATAATATTCGTTAGGCAAACTTTCACTCGGATAAAACCCGGGCGAAGCCGGGTACACATCCGCTAGTATATATATATAATTGAATGTCTGTCTGTGTGTACTCTATAGATTCAAAAACCATACATCCAATCGCTGTGAAAATTAGGGATATTATTAGGTATATCCCCAGGAAGGTTTTGAAAAATAATTTCTTGAATATCTTGAATATCCTTAGAGTTATTTGCAGATTTGTAGATTTAACTCGCAAGCAGCGCCACCATTGCGGCGATGTTAACAAGTTTTTTTATCTATAAGTTTTATTATCACTAAGTTTATTATCTTAAAGATTATTTATCAAAAGTAAGATTATCTCAGGATAACACGGCAATTTATTTGAGACAAGAATAATGATACAATTCAAGGCGAAGATACTATTCCTTTAACTTCCAATTACCGAGGGAACCAATTAATATTGATTTTATTCAACTTATCGAGTATTTTTCAAGGGGTTGGGAAAAAATGTTCACTAGATAAAACGATGATTTTGTAATGTAGAAAATTAGGAAAGACAAAATTCAGGATGACACGGCACACAGGGACCGGGAAAAAATGTTCACTTTATCGAGAGATTCAAATTTACGAGTTTCAAATTATCAAAATATATCTTTTTTTTTTTATAAGTTTACAGAGAATTGTTTTAACAAATGTTCGTTAGACAAACCTTTACTCGGGTAAAACCTCGGGCGAAGCCGGGCACATCCGCTAGTAATAAATATAAATTATATTTCTTTGCCACAATATAGTAATAGGCAGAAAAGACAAAACTGGTAAAATTTCAGAAAGGACTCAATATCAATGAGCCAGACATTCTCACACTCTGAATCCATATCTATCTAGTATGGTGGTGGAACAGAATTCATTGGAGTATTTAGATGTCTGTTGATGGGGCATCTTCTTCTTCTTTCTTATCTCCACACTGGGTGAAGTAGAATGCCTTTGTCATTAAGACTGGGAGCACTACTCAGTGGCAGGCCGACTTAGCTCCAAAAGAAATGGCCGCCTTTGACATGAGGAACAGACGCCATGTGCAGCTGCTCCTAACATGGAGTACAAACACTGCTCATCCTGTATCCCTGGATTAGGAGCCCTTACAGGGTACTATCAGCTGAGCCCAGGTTTTTTAGTGAGCTTGTTACTGCTCCCCCTCCTCCTTTTTCATCCAGGCTTGGGACCGGAAAAGGCGGAGTTGATGGGACATGTGATTTAGGTAGGAATGTTAGCTGGACATAGTGGGACAGCCTTGGGTACCAGGAGTTCAGACATACTTCATCTGTCCTGTCCAGGGTCACCTCCCCGCCACTTTGAGGCAGTTAACAGGTCATGGGGGTACCATCTAGTATAAAATATACAGTTAAACCTGTCTATAGCGCCCCCTCTAAATAGCGCCTCCCTCTCTATTGCGGCCAATTTTAAATACATAGTATGATGCGATTTACATTAAAAGTGACCTGTCTATAGCACCCCTTCTCTATAGCACCCTATTTTGGTGAGTCCCAAGAGGGGGCGCTATGGACAGGTTTAACTGTATAATCTTTTGTTTTATATTAAATTTTAAACTTATTTTTCACCAACAATGTGATGAAATATTCCCATAATCTAAGATTTATATACCCCAGTAAATACCAAAGACCTATAATAAGAATCTATGATATTCAAACAGCCAAAAAAGTGTAAACAGATTCATTGAAATATCAGAAACATACCAAACAATATAAACAAATACTATCCCATAGATGTAGGCAGTCTTCTATATATAACACAATAGTTCACAAATTTATTAAATTTGAAGTCTCGAGATATCGTTCAACCAGCAAGTATCATCCGCAATGCACGTATAGTTCCAAAATTTTTTTTTTCAAATAATGTAACTTATTTCTCTCAATATCATAAGCATTAACATGTAAATTAACTACCTTGCGATTTCTTCTATCTGCTTATGTTGTTGCTTATTTGTTTAATGGATATGTTTATTCAATGCTCTTTTTCTTAATTGTTTATTTTCTTTATGATAATTCTGTTACCTACTCTACTACAATTATTGTAAATAGTTTCACATACAATTATCCAGATATAGCGTGTCTTATTTGCAACTCGTAAATAATAATAATGTAAATAATAATTTTGTATAAAAATAGTATTTATCATTAATTTGTAATACTCCTGTTGAAGGACTGACAAGTCCGAAAGCTTGAAAATAAAAGGTGCACAAGAAACCTATCCCTGGAAGCCACAACACCAGCTTTGGAAAACAAAAGCGTCTCCCTAGAGACCATGGTTTCAGGCTAATGGCTCTCGTCAGTCTGGCGTCTAGCTTTGACGTCTATTTTGATGGGAGAGAGGCGACCTTTGTCTTTATATTTATATAGACGATATGTTGTTGTTGCTTATTCCTCAAGTCGTTCAAACGATCTCCATTAGGTTCCATTGTCTCAGCTTTTCTATATTAGTACTGTAAACATAATGGAGAAGTAAAGAGGAGTGTTGTTGGTCTGAAGATCTGGAAGTACCACTCAGTGTGACTTTGCTTCTTTTGGTCTACTGACATGGAGTGTAGCCGCTCCCATATGGAGAACAGACACTACCAATTGATACCTTATACAATAAGGCTAGGTTAAAGATAGTGATTTGTGTGTGTGTGGTTACAATGATAACAAACTTCTCAGCTAAAAGTAAACATTCTGTTCCAGATCTTGAGGCATGAAGAGTTTGAAGAAGGCTGTAAAGCTACCTGCAATGGGTAATGTTTTATAATTTGCATATATATATACATATTAACATATATAGTAGAACCTCCTTTTAGCGGACACCCCGCTAATGGACACCTCTCCATAAAGGACAGTTTTTATTTGCAAAATGATCATTTTTACTATTTAGCAACTCTCCGGTAAAATGACACCTCTCCCTAAAGGACACTGGCTCTGAAATTAGGTGTTGTCCTTTACAGGGAGGTAGTTCTACTTTATATGTAGTGTTAACTCTAGTATTGTACTAATACAGTCAACTATTTCATTAGTTGTAAAGGCAAATACATGTATATGTTTTCTATGTAATAGTGTGTGAGAGATTAAACACATATTTATATACTTTGAGATCTACTCAGGACTTTATATAAATCAAGGTAATGAGACCAAATCCAAATAAATAAATAGTGTGTGACGTTTCGGTAACAGCGTTGTTACCATCTTCAGACAAAAGTACTGAATACCGAAAAGTACATTCAGTACTTTTGTACAACTGACTTTATATAAATCAAGGTAATGAGACCAAATCCAAATAAATAAATAGTGTGTGACGTTTCGGTAACAGCGTTGTTACCATCTTCAGACAAAAGTACTGAATACCGAAAAGTACATTCAGTACTTTTGTCTGAAGATGGTAACAACGCTGTTACCGAAACGTCGCACACTATTTATTTATTTATTTGGATTTGGTCTTATTACCTTGTTTTATAATCTATAATCCAAATTGTGCCTTATATATCAATTGACTTTATATATACAATAGAACCTCCACGAGAGGACACTCCCGCTTGAGGACACCTCTCTACAAAGGACAGTTTTTATTGTCAAAATGACCATTTTTTACTATTTAACAACTCTCCGGTAAGAAGACACCTCCTCTCCCTAAAGGACACTTTGACTCTGAAACTAGCTGTCCTTTACAAGGAGGTTCTACTGTATATATAACTATAACCCAGGTTCCTGCAGCGTACAAATGACAAATCCAACTACCCAGGTTTTCCTTCAGACTTAAGTCCTTTTGGTTTTATTTACTATAGCAGTGGAAGCTCAAGATACTAGGTGGATAACTTATTTCAAGGAAGATATTTCAGATTGGGAATTCTCCCAGGGGAGTAGCCATCTTGAATCTTTGGTATTGGAAAGCTGGGCAGATGAAGAAGATCCACTATTTTGCCTTCTTTCTGGCAGTGGGGACAAATTGTACCCTCTTTAAAAATGTTCACAGAGTATGCTTGTGTGTAGCCATGACCAGTTAGGATGGTTGTTGAAGTTCACTCATGTTGAATTCTTAGTAGCATGGAGATCAAAAGTCTTGGTGTGGCTGCAAATCTGAGATTCCTGGTTGACTAATCTCTAATGTATAAATAAGTCCATAGATTCTGTACAAGCTCATTTCTTTTATTGTGGGAGACACTTTTTGGAAGGATTCCGAGAGACGGGTAAGTTGGAATGTGCAGCATATTTAGCTGCTTGATCTGCCCATTTGTTGTAATAACTGCTGTGGCCTTTGACCCAGCAGAGTTGTATATTGGTTATACAATATAGGTTACATATGATTTCTACAATGAGGTGGATTCTTTGGGGTCAAGGACTGTGTATGGCAGAAAGAGCTGATAGGAAATCTAAGGCAATTTGGAAGTTTTCATGTGGGAATTTAAGAAATCTTTTGTCTGATGATGGTGACAATGTTGTTGACGAAACGTCACACACTAATAAATTATTTATATTAGGTCTTATTTTATTTTATTATAATCTATAATCCAAATTGTGCTTTATCAAGAATGGCCAAGAGTTTTGCTTGGAAGGCTAAAACTCGTGGTGGAGTCTCCAGTCAACCTGGAACACAGCGATGGCTGTCACATTAGTGGTAACACATCAATTATGTATGGTAGCTCCCCCTAGTGACCTCATTAGTAAATGGAGCCAGAACAATTCCCTGGCTGTTGTTGACCTGGTAGCATGCGTCGCCTCAGTGGCCACACCCTCAGTTTTGTTGGTCTCCCTTCCCTCATACATTCTTGATGACATTGGTGTCAGCATTTATTGTAGGCTGCTTGTACAGTATCTGTACTCACTTCAATTCTTCACACCAAGTGTGATAAGGTCTTGTTACCTCATGTTTCTAACATACCAAGAGTGATAAGGTACAAGTTGATCTTCTTTCTTCTTCTTTCTTATTTCCACTCAATCATATTAGGGTATCAAGTTGTGACCCTTGAAGGTGTCTGTTTGATAACCTTCATGACTGGATGAGGTAGAATGTGTCTGCCTTTGTCATTAAGACTGGGAGCACTACTCAGTGGCAGGCCGACTTAGCTCCAAAAGAAATGGCCGCCTCTGACATGAGGAACAGACGCTATGTGTAGCTGCTTCTAACATGGAATACAAACGCTGCTCATCCTGTATCCCTGGATTAGGAGCCCTTACAGGGTACTATAAGCCGGACCAGCTGAGCCCAGGTTGTTTAGTGAGCTTGTTACTGCTCCCCCATCTCCTTTTTCATCCGGGCTGGGACCGGCAAATGTGGATTTTAATCTTGGTACCTCATGTTTCTAACACACCAAGAGTGATAAGGTACAATTTGGTCTTGACAGTTATGTTACCATTATCAAATAAAAGACTGAATGAGAAAAATAGGACAGCATGATTTTTGTGATAAATTTATTTAAAACCATGCTGCGATTTTTTTTCTCATTCAGTACTTTTATTTGATGATGGTAACAATGCTGTTACTGAAACATCACACACTATTTATTTGGAGATTTGGTCTTATTAGCTTGTGTTTATATTATATAATCAAAATTGAACCTAATCATTGCATATACTGACTCCTTCAAAGACTATATCTTTGTGATAAATATTGTGAAAAAAATAATAATCTTTTAAAAAATCTTCAGACACAGATGTAACAAATCTCTATGGGATGAAGAAATCTCAAACAAGGATATCTATCTCACAGATGGCAAGATTGGAACTGCGCTGTTAACTTTGTGTGTGTGTGCCACTTTTTTATTTTACGACCTGTCCTTGGAATGCCATTGTTTTTTTATTTATCTATTTCAGGTTTAACACCATTACTCATAACATGTTTCTTACTTGTCATATTATGGAGTGTCAATTTTAGCCATTGATAAGGCACAATTTGGATTATAGATTATAAACACAAGGTAATAAGACCTAATCCAAATAAATAGTGTTTTTCTGATGATGGTAACAATGCTGCTACCAAAACATCACACACTATTTATTTATTTGGGTTTCATTCTTATACCTTGTGTTTCGAAGTCTACAATAAATGTCTTCCAAGAGACCTCAAAGATCCTTTTCTTGATAAAAAAATAAATTGATTTTAAGACATCCTGTTTTACCATACCTTTCTGATTTTGAATGAAGAGTATGATCAGAAAGTCTTTTTTTTTTTTCAAATCATTCTCTGGTCAAAATAAATGTCAAAACTAGACGGAATCTATTGACCCTCGTCGCAACCTAGCAGCCTCGGGTCGGTGACAAAGCCACAACAACAGCTTTGGCAAACTGAGAAGCATCCACCTAGAGACCATGGTTTGTGGGCTAATGGCCCTTGTCATGAATATCCACAAGGGATATAATGAAATCTTGACAATCTGCCAAAGAGGGGTTTAGCTGGCTAAGTGGCTGGGTCAAATATATGTCAAAATTATAGATGGGAATTTTTAGATCAATATTCTCCTGGCAAAATTTCTACTCATTCTCTCTTGTCTTGCCAAAGTATCTGAGAGCTAGCTGGTTGTGCAGGCCCTACGATGGCAAGTGGAGCAAGACCATGGTGGGCTATGGACCAGAGGACTCCCATTTTGTCATGGAGCTGACTTACAACTACGGTGTTGGCGGCTACACCCTGGGGAATGACCTGTTGGTGAGTTGGCTGCGGTGTTGGTACAGGGAAGGTTGTTGATGTATCATGGTGGTGACACCAGGGAATCACCATCCAGAATGGTGAGGCCATCGCCAGGGCCCAGAAGGAAGGCTGGGAGATATCAGATAAGAATGTGGCCCTGGCCCCTGGTGGATATAAGTTCCCTCTGCTGGAAGGAACATCACCAACACCAGGTATCTCTTCATCATCCTTCTGGTTGGTGGATTGACGTTGGTAAAAACCTGTGAAAAGAGTTTGTCAATAAGCCAGACCCTCCTAATATACAGTTTAATATTGTCATTGTAAATATTTCCTCAACCTTCTCTCTCTCCCTTTCTTTCAAGGTTGTAGAATAGAACAAATACTCTTGTCGCTTGAGCAGTGTGGGCACACATGCATGCACCGTCAGTTTGGTTGGTTAATTGAGGTGGTAAAACCTGTGAAAAGAGTTTGTCAATAAGCCAGACCCTCCTAATATACAGTTTAATATTGTCATTGTAAATATTTCCTCAACCTTCTCTCTCTCCCTTTCTTTCAAGGCTGTAGAATAGAACAAATACTCTTGCAATTCTTAACCTGCAACCCCAAACCTCATTATTGACTGTATTGATTCATCCATTGATGAGCTAAACTCTTCCCCAGCAGACACCATCAACAAGCTCTACAAACTTGATACCCATAATAATTGAGTGGAGATAAGAAAGAAGAAGGAGACAAATACTTTTGCTCGCTCGAGCAGCGTGGGCACATGTGCGCTTACTGCCAGTCATGGTGTGTTCTTTTTTTCTTTATTTTTTTTTTTGTGTATATTTACCTAATTCCTTGTCTGTTTATTTTGTTCTCTTTCTTTTCTGTATTTATATACCTTTTTTTTTTTTTTAATTCCAATCAACTAATTTACTTTAATTTTTCCAACTATGTGATTTAACACAGGCTTTAATTCAACCAAAAATTCTGATCTCTTGGCTATGTTCTTGGGAAGTTAGACAATCCTTATATCTATAAAAATGAAATCCAAAATCGATGTTTGTTATCGCGTTGCGGAAAATCTACAGAATAAATCATTATGAAATTTCGCATGTAGGTAGCTGAAGATTTCGTTTAACATATAGGATATTCAAAAAACTAAAAAGGTTAATGTGCTTTTTTTAAATAATATAAAACAAAAAAGCATTAATTCCAGCCTTTTACCGCTTGGGCGCAGCACTGGTCGCGACGATAAATGAATTTGATTGGTTAATAATTAACACGTGGTTTGTTTACACGATGGATGTTAGTTTGTTCACACGATGAAGGTTTTTAAAAGGTAAGATTATCCAATCGCTGTGAAACTTTAGGAAGTTATTTACTATACTACTGGGAAGGTTTCTGGTTTGAATTTGGTTTGAAATAATTATTCTTTGCAATTTTATTTGCAAATTTTCTACTTTCCCTCGCAAGCAGCGCCTCTAGCGGCATCTGGTGAAATTATATTTATAAATTGTAACAATGCTTAAAATGTGTTCCAAGTATAATAAATTTAATTTGAGAATTTAGTAATATAATATTCCAATGACGTAAAAAAAATTTGGAATTTCAATATTAATATATATTTAAAGAAAATATTGTAACGTTTTTGTGTTAAATGTTAAAATATATTTTTACATTGTTAATTTAATTTGTTGTTGTTTTATAATAGTGAAGATGCAAATCACATTGTTGCTGTTGTTTATTATCGTTTGTTTATATAAAAAACTTACATTGTATGTGATGATGATAACAAAAATGATTTTTTAAATTAATATATATAATTTATTGAGAAAATAAAAGAAATAATTAATTATCAAATTCACAAAAGTGACAATATCTTATTTAAAATATAATAAATGTTTTAAAAAAATTATGTGTTTCAAAATTATATTTAAACGCCTATAACAATTATTATATTTATATACGTTTATAAATCAATATATAGGTGGATTGGATGTTTTCTAGAATCGTTTTAACAAATGTTCGTTAGGCAAACTTTTACTCGGATAAAAACCGGGCGAAGCCGGGTACATTCGCTAAATACAGTTATTTAAAAATCTTCGTTTATGGCAAGATACTATTCCTTCAACTTCAAATTACCGAGTGGACCATTAATACTGATTTTTTTTTCAACTTATCGAGTATTTTTTCAAGGGACCGGGAAAATTTTTAAATTATCGAGAGTATGACAAGTATAGATTCAGTAGGGATTGGATGTTTGCTAGAATCGTTTTAACAAATGTTTGTTAGGCAAACTTTTACTCGGGTAAAAATCAGGCAAAGCCGGGAACATATATATATGTTTGTCGGCTATGCACGCCCTCAATATGTAACTAATCTTGCTGAAATTTGAAAAGGACAGAGTTAAATCTGGAAGAGTTTTTTTGTCGCACTTTAACCAAGAAAAATTATAGTACTGAGCAACAATATTTTTTTTTAGTCAGAAATGATAATGACAATTTTGCAGTATCATGCTTGATTGACATAAACAAAATTCTTTAGGGGAATATTCACTAAAGCAGTCCACGGGCGGAGCCAGATAATAATTTTTAGTAGGCAGGAACAAAATTCTACCGCGAAACATTCACTCGAGCAGAAGGCACACGAAGCCAGGTCATCTCTATATATAAAATATCGTTTCTCTGCCTTTTGGCTAAGATCATGTAGTATATCTCTAGATATTTTCATTTATATATATCTTATTAAAATGCTATTCAGTAGAGAGAGTGGATATGTTTGCTCGCGAAAAATATATTTTCTATATTATATAAATATATAATGTAACAAATATTATTATCATAATATTCTGTGTGTTCCGGAATATTATTATCAATAATATTCGTTAGGCAAACTTTCACTCGGATAAAACCCAGGCGAAGCCGGGTACACATTCGCTAGTAGTTCATATATCAGCACTGGCAATAAGAATCTATCTCTTCTATCTGTTGAAATACATTTTTTAAACAGAATGTGGCATTTTTACTGATGCTTTTGGAATGTGGAGCTACTCAGAGTACCATGAGGACACACATAGAATATTTAAATCGCACACAAAATTGATCCTGGTGGTTCCCTAGAAGTCCAAATATGTAAACAAAGGTTGACCTATTTCTGACACCTAATGAGAGTAAATGGATTAGAAAAGATGTTGATTTTTGGAAAATTTGAAAAGGATAAGAGAATGAAGCAAGAAGTTGATTATTCTTTGAGTGTGAAAGCTTGTAAAAATAGGAACTTACTCTCTATTATTAATTTGTTTATTTTTCTTTGTTGTCTGTTTTGCACAAGTTGAATCAGGTTAGAACGATGTATGTAAATTAGATGATTCTTTTGTTGCCTTAAATACGAGGTAATCGTTTCTCTCTCTATATCTAAAAATGTTTAAAGTTTAATTTTATAAATCTGAGAGTTGTCTTCAAAAACGATCCAACAGAGGGCTCTGGCTAGAAGAGGTCAAGATGAGCTCATAGTGATAGTCTCTAACAGATCAAATTGGAAAATATTTGTCCATATACAGTAGAATCTCCATGAGAGGACACTCGTGCTACAGGACACCTCTCTACAAAGGACAGTTTTCATCGCCAAAATTACCATTTTTACTTTTTAGCAACTCTCCAGTAAGAGGATACCTCTCCCTAAAGGACATTTTGACTCTGAAAATAGGTGTCCTTTAAAGGGAGGTTCTACTGTAGTCACCAAAAGTCAAACTTTACTTGATAAGACACTAACAACAACATCATTATACAGTAGAACCTCCATGAGATGGCACTCCCGTTAGAGGACAGCTTATTCAAAGGACAATTTTTTCCTTGCCAAAAATGAACATTTTTTACTAATTATTAGCTCTCTGTTAAGAGGACGCTTCTCCATAAAGGACTTTTTTTTTCACTGCAACTAGTTGTTCTTCACAAAGATGTTGCATTTCAATTATTTAAGGAGAGAGTAAAAATATCAGACCTCTAGGGAAAAGTATCTTTTTAATCTCTAGCTTTCAGGAAGGAATGCCCTGCTACAGGAGAAAACCTGGTATAATGATTCACCAATAGAACACAATGATTTGTATTATTTTTGTGTTTTATTGAATTAATTTGTAGAAATGTAGAGGCCAGGAGAGAACTGTACTCTAGAAAATCCTTGAAGGGAAGAGATAAAGCGTAAAATCAGCCATAGGATACTAGGCCACTAACTGTTTATTGTGTGAACTTCTTTTTACTTAAAATGGCATCTGGGAGCGGAGGCCTTGGTATGGACTGGTCTTTATGCCCTTCCCTTACAATACAGTAGAACTTCAATGAGAGGACATTCTAGCTAGAAGACACCTCTCTATAAAGGACATTTTTCATTTACAAAATTATCTTTTTTGCTATTTTGACACTCCAGTAAGAGGACATCTCTCCCTAAAGGACACTTTGGTTCTGCAATTAGGTGTTGTCCTTTACAGAGAGGTTCTACTGTATTTATATTTTGCTACTGTGGAAACTTCCATCATTGCTTATCTTGTATATAATAAATGTTGATTTTGTTCTTGCCTTAAATAAATTGTTGTGTCATTCTGGAGTTTGTCTTTCTTAATTTTTCTACATGATAATATTGTGGTGTTTCCAGATCCAGTCCAGAA
>CP092878.1:31995797-32128311 GCA_030710605.1 Cordylochernes scorpioides
GATCAAATTGGAGAACATTTGTTCATATAGCCACCAAAAGTCAAACTCAACTTGATGAACGCTGACCACAACAAAAACAAATGAACACTTAAGCCATAAATATATATTATTTTATCGATGATTAGGCCTAAAATATTTGTTAGGATAGAATTAAGGATCAGGATACATTTCTAAAGCTTTGCCAAATGTTTAACTTTTACTCCAAATCTGACGAAGTATTTTTTTTTGTCAGAACATCAATGTAATAAAAGATCTTACCAAAGACCCTTAGTTGTATTAAATATGAATGCCAGTCAGTCAATCTCTATCTTCAAAGTAACAAATATTTAGCATTGATGGAAGATTTTTTAGGAGGAAATCAACTTGAATAATAAAATATAAAAGACAATTTTCCATCAATATACAAGATGTATTTCCAAGAAATTCTCGGAATAGCCAGAATTTTTTTTTATCGTAATGAACTTATATCATTTTATCTGTATGTTTATCTAAACATGTCTCCGTCTCATTTTTACCACGATTAAAATTTTTTCAAAAAGCCATCTTTTGAGATGATCTTTAGTACCATTTACAATTCTTCTCTATGATGTCCTATGATTGGAATTGAAATAAAAAGGGCAGAAGATGGATTTTATCTATCTCAGACTCATTATATTGATACAATTCTTCACAGATTTGGACTGGAAGAATGCAACAGTGTGCAGACCCCTGGAGATCAAAATCAAAATTTGGATGAGTATTTGAATATAAATTCTAAAAATAAATATTCAGCAACTGTTTTTTTTTTTATATATATATACATAAATATGAAAATTTAAGTTTCTATCAATATTATAGAAACTTTTTGAGTAATGCAAGGATGAATATTAAGAGAAAAAAAAGATGAGTATGAGGAATTAATGGTAGGTAAAACGATGCTGTCCATCATATTTCCTATGTGTTGAACGTCCTTGTTTATTTGCTAAGGCTGGTTTTCTTATTTTTTTATTCCAGAGGTCAATCATCTGTCGAAATATCGCATTAAATTATGGATATAATAAGAGCAATTCTTATGAATTTCCTATCTTCTATTAATATTTCTCAAGTTAGTTTCCTGAATGGTTGTATTCCACAAATTGATTTTATTATTATATTGAGAAATTATTTATTTATAAAATTTATAAATAGGGCTTCCTGGGTCACGCTGCTCCATCAATGGGCACTTTATCATTTTACTCTAGGTAGGATGTCTAGGAGCCTGGCAGGGCTGATTTAATCGGACTCGGCCGAGTAATGCCTAAAAAATGGCGGAGGCTGACTCGAGCGACCCGATGTTGGAGCTCTGTTAGAAGAGTGGTATAGGCCTACTGGGGAACCCGCCACTATAAACAAAGGGTAACGCGCCAACGGCCTTACCTCCTGGGTGGTGTAGAAATTAGGCCAAAAATAATAAAATAAATAATAAATGAATACACCACACACAGATGAATAAACTTAAATAAAATCAAAGCGCCTATAAGGTTTACGCGATCAAATATATATGCTGCAGCTGCAAAATATATTCTTGGACACTAAAGATTGTGGAATCAAGCCTTTCAGCAATTAACCACCACTTCTGATATTTCACTCTTGATATAAAAACTGCTCTACAATCTAATATTCAAAGTTAGGAGATGTCCAAGCATAGAGAGATGATCAACTCTTCAGATTTTACCGGATCCATCCTAGAACTGGATTGTGATTCTATAGAAAACCTTTGTTAAAGCCAATAGTTAGATTCTCAGTGTGAAAGAGCATATTATTGGCTTGCAAATAAAACAATGTATTTTCAATAAAAGAGGCGCATCTTAGGCAAATTATTGTTATTTCAATATTCCAGGGGGCAGCAGGCTCACCTTTCTCAACACAAAATAATCTATAGTGGCAAAGTTGTTTAAGATATTTATATTTCGGATCTAAAAAAAACTGTAGGTAATTATCTTAACAACCTTGCCACTAGTGAATTGATTGCCTTGAGAAAGACGAGTGTGTTTCTCGTTGAAATATATTGGAAAAAATCTAATTTCGTACAGTTCCAAGAAACACCTTTAATGAAAGATTGCATTTTTGTATTGAGATATTTCAATAGCAAAAGTGATGGCTATCCAGCTGCGTGCTCTTGCACTCACGTGCTCATTCAGAAACCATCCACATTTCAATGGCATCAGAATCTGAGAGGCGATAAACTCTCTTTTCTCTCTTTTATATAATTTGAAGTATTTATGTGGATTGCAAACTGGGTAAAATGATTGGTTATATCCACTCAAACTGGTGAAGAATGAACCCTAAGTTAAGGTTGAATAAATAAAAATAAATTATAATTGATAAAGAACTAAATCCTGTCAAAGGTCGTGATAAGTGCTGCATATCAAGAAAGAAGAAGGATCCAGGGCCAACATGTCAAGATGGACAAGGACATGGCCTGGGTACCACTGGAATGGAAGTAAACCTGAACATGGAGTTTGAGATGAATGCCCTAAGAACCATTATTTCTTCTCCACAATTCAATTGAGATGAATGTCAGAAATAATTTATAGAAAGGAACCTGAACCAATTTTTTGGGATTTGGTTCAAAGATCTAAATATTCGCGATCAAGGACGTCGCACACAACCAGCCAGAGCAGCGTTCAGTACTGAGAGAAGACTCAATGAACGAAGAAATCAACATTAAATAATACTGACAGATGACCACCCTAGCCATTAGGGCGTTATTGGCGAGTTTATATCTGTTGGACAGTAACAATCTCTTATGCAAGGGGAACAGTTTATTACCACTTCTATGGAACAGAGCAGTCTGTAGCCAAATCTTTGATACAGAAACGTTCATTGCAGGCTCAAAATATCCATAAGGTGAGAATCAAGCCTATGGGGCATTAAAGGTGGTAGCAAGACTTAGCGTTATTCTTGGAAATCCACTGCACAATCACAGATCAGCTAGTGATCCTGAGGCAACTCAATGGCACGGGTGGAGGATGAGAACATTGCGGAAAGGGTCATTCCATGGAATTTGCCTATAATAAAGAGGATGTACGCCTGAATTTGATTGCCCACGAGTAACTCTCTATCTGTGTTTCACTGGCTCTGCATCAACTTCCTGCTGGAGACTACTGGTAGCTGCAACTTTTCGGGCCAAAAAGGCTGAAGAGGTCAATCTATATCCTCGAGGTAAATAAAAGAATTTCCCTTGGGAGTGCGTGCAATCCATGCTCTTGACTGCAAGGGTGCCTGTGATGTATCAAATTGGCATCAAAAGAATATGCGCTTCTGAGGGACAAAGGATTCTCGTGAAAACTGAGGCTATCAGTGGCTGGAGCCTGTTCAGTGGTGGATAGAACTAGGGAAAGTCTGGAAATAACTTTATGTGGTTGTTATTTATTTCTGAGGGATGAGTCTAAAGATTTTAGTATGTAAAATGCAAAAGTTACTTGCCTCAAAATAGTTTGTATTAGCAGGAAAAAGTATTTGTAACATATAAATTTTCTGGCAATGTCTTTTCAATAATATCATAAAACTAGCGGATGTACCCGGCTTCGCCCGAGGTTTTACCCGAGTAAAGGTTTGTCTAACGAACATTTGCTAAAACAATTCTCTATAAACTTATAAAAATAGATATATTTTGATAATTTGAGACTCGTAAATTTGAATCTCTCGATAAAGTGAACATTTTTTCCCGGTCCCTGTGTGCCGTGTCATCCTGAATTTTGTCTTTCCTAATTTTCTACATTACAAAATCATCGTTTTATCTAGTGAACATTTTTTCCCGGTCCCTTGAAAAATACTCGATAAGTTGAATAAAATTTATATTAATTGGTTCCCTCGGTAACTGGAAGTTAAAGGAATAGTATCTTCGCCTTGAATTGTATCATTATTCTTGTCTCAAATAAATTGCCGTGTCATCCTGAGATAATCTTACTTTTGATAAATAATCTTTAAGATAATAAACTTACTGATAATAAAACTTATAGATAAAAAAACTTGTTATCATCGTCACAATGGAGGGGCTGCTTGCGAATTAAATCTACAAATCTGCAAATAACTCTAAGGATATTCAAGAAATTATTTTTCAAAAACCTTCCCGGGGATATACCTAATAATATCCTAAAATTTCACGGCGATTGGATGTATGGTTTTTGAATCTATAGAGTACACACAGACAGACATTCAATTATATATATATAGATATTATCTCTATAGATCTTACTGCAATGATATAATTTATTGAATGAGAGCGCTTGGCTCATCAGCAGTGAACGCTCTCAGCGGTTTCGCCAAATTAATCTCTAGATTAATCTCTCCCACATATATGATCCTTAATAAAATGATAAAATTCATTAATTGAGAGGGCTTGGTTCATCAGTGGTCTCGCTAAATAAATCTCCAGACCACTCTACTATTGTATTGGAATGTTTTTCATATAAACCTTACTAAGGAAGGCAGGTTAGAGTGTTTAGGGAATCTAGACATAAGTCTATAGGTTTGTAAATATGCATACATATAGTTACAAGAATTTCTGATACACATTCCAAAAATTAATTTATCATAAATTTGATCGATATTTCGATATATTGAGAAAAATACTCGCAGCGATTCCATACTTTGGGATCAACTAATAGCATGGCGTATTTTGGATTTGACTAAGAAGAAGCAGCATAGAGGCTCATAGCTGACTTGTTAAATATTTGAAAATATAAAACAATGGTGAGGAAATATCGCGTTTATTTTGCTTCAAATACACCTCTCATAAATCCCAAATATGTCTAATTAGTAAATATTTAGATATGTGGTGTACTTGGATTAAAAGGCAGTGTTGTTAACTACCCACCATGATTATAAATGCCTACAATTTTTTTACTTGGAACAAGTAAAAAATAATTTAAAATAGTATACTTCATTGGACTATTATAAACACGCTTTGAAATTTACATTAAATTCTTGAGTATTTAGTTCTGTTAAATTTAAATTTTCAAAATGAATATTCAGCAACTGGTTACATTTCAAATAATTTATGTCATGTTAGAGAAACCATTTAAGTAAAGAAGGATAAATGTTAGGAAAGGATGAGAATTAGAAATGAGTTGTAAAATGATGTAATCATATTTCCTATGTGTTGAATGTCCTTGTTGATGTTCTAAAGCTGGCTTTCTTATTTTTAATCATTTCAAAAACATTGCATCAAACTATGGATATAATAAGAACAATTCATGTGAATTTCTCATATTCTATCAAAATGCATTTCTTCTATATATGTATTTCACAAATTGAGTTTATTATTATATTGAGAAAATTTGAGTTATAAAATATAAATTAGGTTTCCTGGGTCTCCAACAATGGAAACTTTAGATAAAATACTTTTACTCTAGGTAGGATGTCTAGGAGCCTGGCAGGGCTGATTTAATCGGACTCGGCCGAGTAATGCCTATAAAAGGGCGAAGGCTGACTCGAGCGATCCGATGTTGGAGCTCTGTTAGAAGAGTGGTATAGGCCTACTGGGGAACCCGCCACTATAAACAAAGGGTAACGCGCCAACGGCCGTACCTCCTGGGTGGTGTGGAAATTAGGCCAGAAATAATAAATGAATACATACACAAATAGAAAAAAAATCAATAAAATCAAAGCGCCTACAAGGTTTACCATCAAATATTTATGCTTTATCTATAAAATATGTTATTAGACATCAAATATTAGTAATGTGGTATCAAACCTTACAGTCAATTGACCAACACTTCTTGTATTTCTCTCTTGATATAAAAAAACCTGCTTCATAATCCGATTTTTCAAGTTTGGAGATGTTGGAGCATAGTGAGATGGTCAACTCTTTCCAGATTTCACCAGTCTTGCGGGGGTGTATCATAGAACAGGATTGTTATTTCATTAAAAAAACGTTTGTGTTATAACCAACAGTTAGGTTCTCATTTTCGAAGAGCATATTGATGGATCAGAAAAAAAACGATGCGTTTTTAATAAGGAGAAATTTTTGGAAGGAAATTATCGTTGCTTCAATATTTCAGAGACAAGCATGCTTGCCTTTCTCAACATAAAACTAATATATAGAGGCAAGGTTGTTGAAAATAAGCTGTATATAATGAGTGTATGTAATTAACTTTAACCACTTTGACACTAGAGAATTGATTGCCTTGAGAAAGGGGAATGTATTTCTTGTTGAAATATTGAATAAAAATAATTACGTAGAGTTCCAGGATATACCATTTTTATTGAAAGATTGCTATTTATGGATTGAAATATTTTGGGAAAACAAGCATTTTCTATCTAGCTGTTAGCCCTCAGACTCACGTGCTCATTCTATGGCATCAGAAATGGTAAAGCGATGAATCTCTTGTTTTTATATTTTGAAGTATTTATTTGGTGCACACTAGATGAAATATTGGGTTATGTGTTCAATTAAAGAAGTTTACTGATGTTGCTGTTGTTTCTTATCCTCTTGTGTAATGATTACACAAATTCCATGAGTTCATGCTCCTCGAGCATATTGATGGACTGGAAAGAAAACGCTGTGTTTTTAATAAGAGGAGTTTTTTTGGAAGGAAATTATTGTTACTTCAATATTTCAGAGACAAGCATGCCTGTTTTCTCGACATAAAACTAATATATAGAGGAAAGGTTGTTGAAAATAAATTGTATATAATAAGTGTTCTTCCCTGATTTATAATATTACTAGCCGAATGACCGGGGCAACGCCCGGGTTTTACCCGATTAAATGTTTTTATTCAAATACTATTTGTTACAATTATAAATTGGCGCCGTGAATGTCACTCTTGTGAAACGTCCCGCTCCAAATTTGTGTCTGAGAAGCGATATTTTTATAGAGAGATGATCTGGCTTTGTGTCTTCTGCTCGAATGATTTTTTTTTTCTGTTAGAATTTTGTTCCTGAATACTAAAAATGAACTGGCTTCACCCGTGGTCTCTGCTCTTTGGAATTTTTCTCGATATAATTTGGTATCTGATAATCAAATGATGATACTACAATATTGTCATCATCATTTTCTGACTAAAAAAAAAAACAACTATTTTTGCCCAAAACCTGTCAATTTCAAATTTTCTTTGCTAAAAATGCGACAAATATCCCTTCCATATTTTTCTCTATGTCCTGTTAAACCCCTTTTTACATGTACATTAGGTCAGCTGATATTACCTTCCATCTTCACCGCTAGAGGCGCTGCTTGTGAGCGAAAGGGCAAATTTGCAACGCAATTTGCAAATAACTCGACGAATATTCGGAATTAGAGACCTGAAATTTTCACTATAAGTTTTTCAGATTCTACTCTATATACTGTTAAAATTTCAGTCAGATTAGTAACGTATTGTGGACGTGTATAGCCGACATAGGAACAAACACACATACATACATACATACACTGACTTTTATATATAAAGGGATAAAATAAATAAAGCTTCCAGGGTTAAGTTTCTTGAAAATAAAAAGTTGAACAAGAAACTTAACCCTGGAAGCTTTATTTATTTTATAATATTACTAGCGGATGTACCCGGCTTCGCCCAGGTTTTACCTGAGTAAAGGTTTGTCTAACGAATCTCTCGATAAAGTGAACATTTTTTCCCGGTCCCTTGAAAAATACTCGATAAGTTGAATAAAATCAATATTAATTGGTTCCCTCGGTAATTGGAAGTTAAAGGAATAGTATCTTGCCTTGGAATTGTATCATTATTCTTGTCTCAAATAAATTGCCGTGTCATCCTGAATTTTGTCTTTCCTAATTTTCTACATTACAAAATCATCGTATCATCATGATAATATTTAGAGCAGATTGTTGAATTATAACAGATAAATTAAATATTTATCTTGATTATTTTTAGGCGAAAAGTTATTTCAATTTTTTTTTTTTTTTTTTTTTTTTGCTAGAAACCTTCCCAGTACTATACTAAATAACTTCCCAAAGTTTCATGGCGTTCCAATGAGTGGTTTGGTCAGGCATAAAGGACAGACACACACACACACATACATTCATTTTTATATATATAAATAAGTGTATGTAATTATCTTTAACAACCTTGACACTAGAGAATTATTCACTTGAGAAAGGGGAGTGTATTTTTTGTTGAAATAATGAATAAAAATAATTATGTAGAGTTAAGATTGCTATTTATGGATTTAAATATTTTGGGGAAACAAGCATCTTCTATCTAGCTGTTAGCCCTCAGACTCACGTGCTCATTCTATGGTATCAGAAATTATTTTTTTTATTATTATTATTATTTAAAGTTTTTTTTTTTGTGCAAACTGGATGAATTAATGGGTTATGTGTTCAATTAAAGAAGTTTACTGTTGTTGTTGTTTCTTATTCCCTTGTGTAAATATTACAGAAATTCCATGAGTCCATGCTCCTCAAGCTGTTTTATGATGAGCAGCAGCCTCTCCCGAAGGTCCTGTTTAGTGCATCTAATGCAAGCACACTGGTGAAGAATGAATCACAAAAGTGAATATTGGATTAATAAATTGATTAAGTATATTGGATAAAGAATATAATCTTGTCAAAGAGTGCCACATATCAAGAAAGAAGAAGATTACAGTGCCAACATATCAGTATGGACAAGGACATGGTTTGGGTACCACTGGAATGGAAGTAAACAGGACCCTGGAATTGGAGACAAATTATCTGATAACCATTATAGATTATGTCTTTTCCACAATTGGAATGAGATGAAAGTTGGAAAAATAAAGTGTATTGGAAGGCATCTTAACCAATTGGTTGGGACTAAGCATTGGAAATGCCATAACAACACTCCTCAGACTTTTGGCTTAAATCATAGTATATATCTCTATATATATATACTAGACGGGTGACCCGGGCTTCGCCCCGGGATTGACCTGTGTGCATATCTACCCGAGTGATATATATTTAGATAAGATTTTTTTTTATAATTGTTTGTTATTAGCATTATTTATTTGTTTGCATCAGCATAATTTAATCTAATCTTTGATAGAGGGCGCTGTTCGTGAGCTAAGTAGAATAATTTGAATATATAGTTTTAATAATTTATTTATATATTTTTAAAATAGCCTATCGTCTTCCCGTATTTTTTACCTATGTATGGAAATTTTGGTTTGAATTAGTGAACTACTGCGAATTTGTATACCGGACATACAAACAAACATTGATTTATATATATATAGATGTCAATATATATTTATATATCTACTAGCCGAATTTATATATTTTTAAAATAGCCTATCGTCTTCCCGTATTTTTTACCTATGTATGGAAATTTTGGTTTGAATTATTGAACTACTGCGAATTTGTATACCGGACATACAAACAAACATTGATTTATATATATATAGATGTCAATATATATTTATATATCTACTAGCCGAATGACCCGGGCAACGCCCGGGTTTTACCCTATTAAATGTACCCTGTTTCACCCGTGGTCTCTGTTTTTTGGAATTTTTCCCGATATAATTTTGTATCTGATAATCAAACATGATACAGCAAAATTTTTAAAATAGCCTATCGTCTTCCCAGTATTCTTTTACCTATGTATGGAAATTTTGGTTTGAATTAGTGAACTACTGTGAATTTGTAGACGAATGACCCGGGCAACGCCCGGGTTTACACGATTAAATGTATATTACATATGGAAGATGGACGTAGTTCCCGGAGGGCACCCGCGAGGTCACTCTGCCCCCGCGCAACTGTCCACCCGGGAGCGCGCCCCGCCGTCAAAATCGCCACGCGTTCTAGAGGGCGCTGCTCGTGAGCTCAACCGGCCGGCAGCCGGGAGATCTCATTTACTCGGCGGGGGGGGGGGGCAGGGGGCAGGGAAGTCACGTGCTGCGCCGGCAGCCAATCGTCGCGCGCCGCCGTCGACGCTTGAGTGTTCTAGAGGGCGCTGCTCGTGAGCAAAGTTGAATAATTTGAATATATAGTTTTAATAAATTATTTATATATATTTTAAAATAGCCTATCGTCATCCCCGTTATTTTTTACCTATGTATGGAAATTTTGGTTTGAATTAGTGAACTACTGCGAATTTGTATAGGAGTCATACAGACAAAGACAAACAAACATACAAACATTCATTTTTATATATATAGAGATATATATAAAAATCAATGTTTGTATGTTTGTTTGTATGTCCGGTATACAAATTTGCAGTAGTTCACTAATTCAAACCAAAATTTCCATACATAGGTAAAAAAAATACGGGGAAGACGATAGGCTATTTTAAAAATATATATAAATCAATTATTAAAACTATATATTCAAATTATTCTACTTAGCTCACGAACAGCGCCCTCTATCAAAGATTAGATTAAATTATGCTGATGCAAACAAATAGATAATGCTAATAACAAACAATTATAAAAAAAAATCTTATCTAAATATATATCACTCGGGTAGATATGCACACGGGTCAATCCCGGGGCGAAGCCCGGGTCACCCGTCTAGTTTTTAAATAAAAAGGCATATATTGGATCAAAATATCATTTATTTTACCAATATTTCAGTTGGCTGAATGCCAGACTTTTTCAAGGTATTATAACATATTAATGTGTGTCAACAACACATTGACACGCCTTAATATGTTATAATACCTTGAAAAAGTTTGGTGTTTAGCCAACTGAAATATTGGTAAAATAAATGATATTTTGATCCAATATATGCCTTTTTAATTAAAGTATATATATTATATATTTTTAAAAAATTAGGCATATCCTAACCAGAAGCACATGTGCTTTTCAGAAGGCAGAGCGCCATCTGGTGATGAAAAGCACATGTGCTCCTGGTCAGGATATGCCTACTTTGTTTTTAATATCAACACCTGACCCACTTATTTTTTATTTTTCTATTGTTTTTTCATATATTACTCTGATCAAAAAGTTTCGACACTTTGCTCATAAAATCCTGAAAACTCAATATATTTTCTCCCGGTTTGTGGCAAACGCAAGCGTCGCCCTTGGCTTGGAGACCTGCCAATTTTCAAAAATCACGCGCCACAACAGCGCGAGCAGCGGCTGTTCGAAGTGAAGCCATTTTGCCCGTGCTTCGATTTCGTTAGTCACCGAAATGGAGGATCAACGAATTTGCATCAAGTTCTGTGTGAAAAACGAATTCAAGGGTGCCGAAATTTTTTGGATGTTGCAAACAGCCTACGGGGATGCCGTCATGAGCCGAAGACGAGTTTTCGAGTGGTTCAAGCGCTTCAAGGAGGGTCGGGAAGAGACCGCCGACAACGAGCGTTCCAGGAGACCGTCCACAAGAAACGCCTGAAAAAGTGGACAAGGTGTTGGAACTGGTGCGTGACGACCGACGAATAACTGTCAGGGAGGTCGCCGAAAAAGCAGGGATATCATTCGGGTCGACTCAATCGATAATGAAGGACATTTTGGGAGTGGGAAGCCTCAACGCCGTTTTCGTTCCCAAAGATTTGACTTTTGATCAAAAGAACGCCCGGAAAGAAACGGCCAGTCTCAATCTCGAAGCGACAACCGACGACCCCGAATTGCTGAAGAGGGTCATTACCGGAGAAGAAACATGGATTTACGGCTTTGATTCGGAAACTACCCAAAAGGCATCGGAGTGGCGCTTCAAAAATGAGCCGAGACCAAAGAAAGCGAGGAAGGCTCCCAGGAAAGTCAAGGTCATGTTGACGGTGTTCTTCGACTACCAGGGCATCATTCATCATAAATTTCAACAACAAGGCTCTACAATAACTGCTGACTCGTACCTGGGAGTTTTGAGGCGATTGAGGGAAGCGATCAGGCAGAAACGGCCGGAGCTGTGGAAGAGCAAGTCGTGGATCCTCCACCACGATAACGCGCCGGCGCACACAGCCCTCAAAATCTCGAAGTTCCTGCAGGACCACTCAACCTCTGTGTTCCCCCAACCCCGATCTGGACCCTTGCGACTTCTTCCTCTTTGGAAAGCTCAAAAAAAGTTAAAGGGTCGGAAATTTCAGAGCATAGAAGAGATCAAAGTGGAATCGAAGAATGCCATGAAGGCGATCCCGAAAACAGACTACCAGAGGTGTTTTGCCGACTGGAAAAAAAGATGGCTGAAGTGCATCACGGCCAACGGGAACTACTTTGAAGGGGACAATTTGAATTTGGTAGAATAATAAAGTTTTTTTTAACTTATGAGCAAAGTGTCAAAACTTTTTGATCAGAGTAGTATAGTATCAAAGAGCTACTTTTTTTAGAAACCAATTTCAGTTTTAAGAGAAAAATATAGAAATGATTTGGAGCTAAGTCTGGAATATAAGATGGTTGGTTGCTGAAGTAGTGGGGAACTATTTTGTTCAAAAGAGTTAGCACATATGCAACAGTGTGTAGCCGAGCATTGTCATAATGAATAAATCTAATTTTGGTCGCCTACATTTCTTTTTACATGAATCAATACATTAGGTACATTTGTCTGATGAGTGGTAACAACACTGTTAAACACTATTTATGTATTTAGTCTTATTGCCTTATGTTTGTAATCCATAATACAAATTGTGCCCTATCATAAAAAAAGCCACAAAAACTCAATGATGATACGAGATAAATGACAAAATTATATGCTGCCATTAAAGCTAAGCACTACCAACAGCTGTCTGAATCCATGTTAGGGTCAGCAGCAAAGTTCTCCATGTTGGGAACACCCTAATCTGAACCTGTTGTTGTTGTTGTTTCTTATCCCCTTGTGTAAAGATTACACGAATTCCATGAGTTCATGCTCCTCGAGCTGTTTTATGATAAGCAGCGGTCTCCTCTGAACCTAAGTTGGACTACCACAGTATTTTCTACACATTCTTTGATTCAATAGCTCAACTCTTTGCCTTCAAGTCACCTAGTTTTCAAGCACTGGATAAGAAAAAAAGAAGTAATAAACAAGAGAGAGAAACTCAGGATGACTTATTTATTTTTAGCATTCTACTTTGGGTGGCCTGTGGGTCCAACGACCTGTCCACCAGTACTACTGGTCCTGCAGCTGCATCAGACCTCTGTTCCGGGAGGCCTTCACCATCATCTAGCGGCCCCCTGACCTTCAGAGCTGAGTCTGAGGCCTAGATGATGCCATGGCCATCCTGGTGTCTGCCAACTCACGCATCTATAAATACTTCCTCGGCGTGGAACTGAGGAGTGTTCAACCTTGTCAGGAGGAGGACTCTCTCAAGGTGGGGAAGTCTTCCTTGCTGAAGAAATTTGTACACATACAACTGTATATATTTCCCTACATATTATTTACCTTTTATATATATATATATATATATATATATATATATATATATATATATATATATTTACTCCTTTATATGATCTTATTTCTGTAACAATTGATTAGAGGAACCAATAAAATTGTTAATTGTCCACTTAGGGTGGCCCTTAAATGAAAGTATGAAAACCCAAGCATAGAGGAAAAAGCCACCAGTTTAAAGGATGATAAATTCCCAAATACTGAATAACATCACAAAAAAAGTTACAAGACACCAGAACTCTTTTATTTATTTGGTTAAATTCGTGTAAGTCCTTCTTCAGCTAACTAAAACCTATAAACAAGATAATGGATTATATATCATTTTAAAGATAAATTTATGTAAATATAGGACATAAGAATTCACATAATTGAAAATTTTGAAAAATTAACTATAAAAAGGTTAATAAACTTAGTTAATAGAGAAATAGACTGCCTATTTTTTAATATGAATATATATTTACAGTAGAACCTCCATGAGAGGACACTCACGCTAGAGAACACCTTTTTATTATTTATCAACTCTCCGATAAGAGGACATCTCTCCCTAAAGAACACCTAATTGCAGAACCAAAGTGTCCTTTAGGGAGAGGTGTCTTCTTACTGGAAAGTTACCCTAAATAGTAAAAAATGATCATTTTACAAATGAAAACTGTCCTTTGTAGAGAAGTATCCTCTAGTGTGAATGTCCTCTCATGGAGGTTCTACTGTATACATTTATATATTTTATTTTCTTAATTTTTAAGATAGGAGGGGAACATATTGTGATGGCAGCTGTATAGTTTTGTTTATGGCTTTAGGGTTCTTCATGATTTCTATTGCTTCAAGGATGAATCTTTAGGTTTTAGTTGTGGCTCTTCTATGGAGGATTCTGGTACTATTAATGGCTAGAATATGAACATAACAAGTATACAAATAGGTAAATTATACAGTATATTGCTCTAACAGCATCGCTGCCATCTTCAGTACTTTTATCTGAAAATATAAGATACAGTAGAACCTCCATGAGAGAACCTCCCGCTAGAGGACACCTCTCTATAAAGGACAGTTTTCATTTGCAAAATTACCATTTTTACTATTCAGTAACTCTCCAGTAAGAGGATATCCCTCCCTAAAGGACACTGGCTTTGCAATTAGGTGTTCTTTAAAGGGAGGTTCTACTGTAACAGCAATTTCACAGAAAAATTTCATATAATTTACTTATTCGGAGATTTGGTCTTGTTACCTTATGATCAACAATTAAAGAAATACTATTATAAAATAAATGAAGCTTCCAGGGTTAGTTTCTTTTGCAACTTTTTATTTTCAAGCTTTCGGACTTGTCAGCCCTTCAACAGGATTATCACGTTAAAAATTTAATAATAAATACAATTTTTTTTTTTAAGAAATAATCATCACTAAGGAGAAAATATGTCAACATGATTTTTATTGACTTCATCATTCTTTAAATATCACAAGAGTATATCACGTGAGCCCAGATTCATTCTGTGAGAACACTTGGAAGAGCTTTGGCATCTGCAGACGACTTGTTGCGCTGGGGATGGCTTTCACATCATCCTGTTACATCACACAAGGTTGTCATATATATATATCATCTCATCAAATATGTAAATATGTGAAAAAAAAAAATTTTTATACTTTATAGCAATTTTCTCTTTTAATACATAGTAATGAGTTCATTTTATGGGAAATGTTTTCCATTTCATCAACAACAGCTGCACTTATTGAGCTGTAATAAGTAATGTAGAGTTTTGAAGTCTTTCTCAAACACAGATCCCATAGATAATTATCTTATGGGCTAGCAGAGAAGCTGAATGAAACTGTATCATTAAATAATATCATCCGTTATATATGTAGCCCTGTACCTGTACAAAAGGTAAAATACTCCTGTAAATAAAGAACAAAATATTTCACACAAGTGAGGCAATGTGAAGCAAAAAAAAAAAACATATGTAAATATATTTCTTTATGTAAAATAATGTCAAACTTGTCTTGGACAGTTTCCCTTCTAAATTGTTGACTTAGAAAAAAAAATTAATATAATTGTCAAACATATGTTCCTATTTTAGCATACCACAAAAATTACAAAACAATTTTTTTTTTCTCAAAATATTTCGAGGATTGCTCCATCTTTATAAATTTATTGCACAATAAAAACTCAAGTATGTATACTTATATCGTGGATGGTTTTTCTTGATTTATAAAGGAATTGGGTTGGGCAAATATCAGGGAACAGGTTAAATCAATGTTTAGTTGATTTCTGTTCCACCAGATGACGCTCTGCCATCTAAAAAGCACATGTTCTCCTGGTCAGGATATACCTTTTTTATTTTTAATATCAACACCTGACCTTTTTATTATTTATTTTTTTCTATCATTTTTCCATACTTATATATAATGGGGGTCGGTGGAAGGATGGTCTAAACCGTTGGTTTTCGACCGCTACGACCCGGGTTCGATTCCTGCATTGGACACTTTTTTTCTGATTAAAAAAAAAATGGTCCAATGGTCCTCGATTCTTGCAAAAGTCCAACCCCACCAGCAAGTGCAAGTAACCAAATGGGGCTTTGGCACATTTGTAAGTGCAAAGTCGAACTGCTTTTCACAGTTAAACCTGTCTATAGTGCCCCCTATAAATAGTGCCTCCCTCTCTATAGTGCCCAATTTTAAATACGTAGTACGATGCGATTTACATTAAAAGTGACCTGTCTATAGCACCCCCTCTCTATAGCACCCTATTTTGGTGAGTCCCAAGAGGGGGCGCTATAGACAGGTTTAACTGTATTAAGAAAATGTGGTGCGCTTTTAGTAAAATCAGTCGCTAACTACCCACCATGATTATCATGGCCTGTACCACATGTACTAGGGATAATTAAAAAAAAAAAAAGGACTACTACTCAGCAACTTTTAGTTGCATGATCAGGAGATTGTTTTTCTTAATATATACTTACATAGTGTGAAACACGTTCGTGGATGGCTTTGTTTGATTTATCAAGAAAATGGATTGGCCAAATATCAGGGAACAGGTTAAATCAATGTTTAGTTGATTTCTGTTCCCCCAGATGGTGCTCTACCATCTAAAAAGCACATATGCTCCTGGTCAGGATATGCCATTTTTATTTTAATACTTATATTTATTGTCCAATAAATTGATAAAGAGGGAGAGCAATCCCTTGAAATATTTTGAGATTTTTTTTTCACAGATCTAAGTACACTTTTTAGATAGAGTGAGATATAGTGTTTGTGCCTGTTAGTCAGTTTTTCCAAAAGTGGCAACATGTACTAGGTATGATGCCCAGAGTATTCCTGTTGTAGTAGACCAACGTGTATTTGCCCAAAAAAGAGGTGCTGTTACAAGATTCACTATCTATAACCTATGCACAGCATAGATAACTTTATTTATTTTCCTAATATATTCTCTCTTTTTTTTTTTGACAGAAAATAACTAACTATATACCCTTAGTTCCAAAGATGACCTCCTCCGTACCATCAAAACCCAATGCCTGCAGGAATAGAAATCTAATGCTGCACATGACTGGTACAGAGCAGGAGGGACAAGCATTGGTTCTGTCCTCCCAAGATAATAAGTCTTTGATTTCCAGATTTAAGTCTGGTCATTTACGGACAATGACTTTCCAGAATGGTTGCAAGGTTTTCCCACTATGTACTAAGTGCAATTCTCAACCTGCAACCCCAAAACACATTAGACTGTATAGACTCATCCATTGATGAGCTCTACTCTTCCCCGGCAGACACCATCAAAAAGCTTTACAAGCTTGATACCCTGATATGATTGAGTGGAGATAAGAAAGAAGAAGAAGAGTTCCGAAGATCCTTTGTTGGTTGGAATTTGATTCCATTGAGGAGAGTGACAGCGAAGTCACTGAAATGTCAGGAGTTAAATGGACCATTGGTTGATGTGGCCTTATTTTTCTGTATATACCCTTATACAGTATAACCTCGTTAATTCGACACACCCCAATTCGACACTCGGCGATAATTCGACCATGTTCCGATGTCCCAACCTCCGGCCTATCAAATAACAAACCGTAATTCGACAGTATCGATAATACGACAGTTCCGATAGTTCGACCATTTTAAAATTCGAATTTCGACAGTTGAATGTTATTTTACATGCAACTTTACCGCTAAACGGTATTACGGCGGGCGCCGATCGCCATCGGCGGGCGCCGATACGATCGCGCGTGCGCACTTTTGGTTTCTGGTTAGTTTAAGTTTCACTTTGCAGTGCCGTTGCGCAATTTCGCGGATGTTATTGTTGTTTTTTTACGCGGGAATTTCGGCATCATGCGCTAACTAATAATAATTTATATTTTTTTTTATTTTTAACATTGAAATATTTTAGCTATTTTTAAATTTATAAATAATTTCTTTTAAAATAAATAAATCTTTATAAAATGATCCAACAATGATTATGATAACATTTTAATTCAATATTCTGTGTTAATTTGAATAAATGAGTGGGGCAAGAATGTCAGGTTCTGCCAAAAAAAATTGGAAACGTAGTCAGTATCACCAGCTCACTTATGTGGAAAAAATGAAAATTATAGAAGAAATAGAACAAGGAAAATCACATAGTCAAGTTTCCAGAGAGAGAAATATTCCACGGTCCACCATTAGCACAATTTTTAAAAATAAATTCGCCATAAAATCTGCCTTTTTAAAATCTAATTTTAGCTCTACCTTGAAACGTGATCGTGGCGGGGAATTCCCAGAGATTGAAGAAGCCCTGTTTAGGTGGATAAGGCAGGCAAATGCCATGAAACTTGCCATAAATGGCAATATCTTGAAAGAAAAGGCTATACTCTTGGCCTTGAAAATGGGTCAAGATAATTTTGAAGCTAGCAATGGCTGGCTAGAAAAGTTTAAGGCCAGAAGGAATATTGCTTTTAAACGACTTCATGGAGAAGCTGGAAGTGTGGATGCCAATAGTGTAGCCACTTGGAAAGGTGAGATTATTCCTTCACTTTTAGCTAAATACAGCCCACAGGACATTTTCAATGCTGATGAAACAGGGTTATTTTATAAACTTTTGCCTAATCAAACAATGACTATCAGAGGTGAGAAATGTGAAGGGGGTAAGAAGTCTAAAGAGAGAATTACAGTGTTGGTATGCTGTAATATGGATGGAAGTGAAAAACTGCCTTTACTTTATATTGGGAAATATAGAAGACCACGATGCTTCCATGGCATGAATATTCCCTCAAATTATCATTTTAATAAAAAAGCCTGGATGACTGGGGCAATTTTTACGGATTGGCTGAAAAAATTGGACCAAATATTCAAAAGAAGAGAAAGAAAAATTTTATTAATTTTAGATAATTGCCCAGCCCACCAAATACCTGAAGGGTTACAGAACATTGAAATAAGATTTTTGCCCACCCTAACTACAAGTGCATTACAACCCTGTGATATGGGTATCATTAAAGCCCTAAAAGACCAATATAGGAAACGAATGATAACGTATCTTCTCACTTGCATGGAAGAAAAAAAAAATGCTCAAGTTCATTTACTCTTTGCAATTAGCTGGCTAGAGGCTGCATGGGTTGGGGTTAGTTCTTCCACAATAAAAAATTGTTTTTCTCATTCAGGATTTGTGATGGATGAAGCAATGGAAGAAGTTGTTGAAGAAGAAATGAACAGATGTTTTGAGGCATTAAAAAAACATCAAGCCATTGATGTCAACTATATTGACTTCTTGGAAGTTGATAAAGATGTGCAAGTTGCTGGGGAACAGTCCATTGAAGAAATTGTAAAGGAGGTAATGGGAAAAGAAGAAGATGAAGAGGTAGAGCCAACAGAAAAAGATTTAAACAAAACATCAATAACACCTGCAGCAGCAGTGGATGCCTTTAATACAATAAAAACTCTTTGTTATTTAAAAGACATTTCTGAGGAAGAAAGGCATGCATGTCTTTTAAAAATAGACTATCTGGAATACATCCTGAATAGGATTTCAGAGAAAAAACAGACATCTATAAAAGATTTTTTTTTTTAATCTTGATTCTTTTCAAAAATTATTTTTTAATTTTCTTTTTATTTTCCATATTTATTTTCTTTAAACTATTATTCAATTGGAATAAAATATTATTCGTTTTGAAAATATGTATTATTGCCATTTTGTCCCAGATACTAAAAGTTAATCATTAAAATAAAAAAATAAATATAAAAAAGTACACACACAATGGTTTCAATTAATATCATTAATTTATATTACAAAGCTATTTATAAAAAATATATATTATTTTAGCTAGTTAGATGATTAGCTTATCATCTCACCTTAATTCAACACTTCCTTTAATTCAACCGAAAGCTCTGATCCCTTGGGGTGTTGAATTAAAGAGGTTCGACTGTATATTGAAAAGCCTAATTTTTATTTAGTATTAAATAATTTACACAGTGATGTTTTTTTAACTTGATATTTATATTTAATGTTTTCTTGGCCGACTGTTTTACATATGGTGTTATCTTAAAATTGCTTGTTTTGAATATTTTTTTAGAATGAGATTATTAGCTAGTATGTAAAAAAAATTAACTCTGTTGAATTTTTTTTTGTATTTATATATAAATAAAATTAACTCTGTTGATTTTTTTGTATTTAATCGATAACAGCGAAGTTACGCATGTTAATGTTAGGAAAAATATTTTGATGTTAAGCAAAACCTGCTCCATCTTGTTTTACATAAATGTTGAAAATTTGGTCGAAATTGATGCATGGTAACGAAAGTTTTTAGCGAACAACACTTATGAAATTTCCATTTTATTAATGTAGAAGAAACATAACCTGCCATGAGAGACTGTCAGAAAACATGGTTAAATGTGCAGTCTCTCCTAGAGGTGGTCTCTCATCAGAGACTCTGTCAAGCTAAGTCTTTCAGCAGTCTCTGATAAGAGGCCACTTCTAGGAGACAATGAGTTTAGGTCTCTCATGTAAGATATCTGGTTGAGTGGGAAGGCAAGGCTGTACCTGTTGAATCAGCAACCTAGTAGCTCAGCTCAGTGCCATGCGGATCCTCCTTGTCTTCTCCCTGTCCCTCCTCTCCCTCCTCTTCAGCTCCCTCTTGAGGTTGATCCTACGGGGCAGAGGCGGCTTCTCATAGGGTGATTTCACAGCGGCCTGGTCATAGGGCTGGAAGTGGGTGACTCTGGGTTTGGAAGCTGGTTTGAGGCCCAGACCTTTGCGATCGTGTTTCAGGAACGTCTTGACAGGGAACTTTGGGCCCTGGCCTGATGGCCCTAGACCTTGCTCTTTGTTCCATCCGCTCCGTACCATCAGCCGGTAGCCCCTGTTGGACTCTGGGAGGTGGTACTGGGTAGGCTGGGGTGGTCTGGGGATAGCCAGTTGGTGACATATGGAGGTGAGGTGGGAGATACGGCTGCAGGTGTAGAGCTGCTGGCATTCTTCGCAGAACTCTTCCTGGGGTTCAGATGGCGTAGGTTGCTCATCCCTTTCTTCATTCCCAGGTTGGAACCTGGAGCCTCCTCGCAGGTAGAATATAACATTGTGGTTGTTCTTGATGGCAGCCAGAACTACAGCAGTTTTCATCTGAGGGTTAAAGAGGGATTTGTTCGCCCCATTCTCACAGAGTAGTTTCACCAAGCTGAGGTGGTTGCCGCATGCTGCTATCATGAGAAGAGTCCATCCATGTTCATCTCTGAGATCGGGATTGCCTCCTGCGGAGAGATACTGCTGCACTACTTCCACCTCGTTGTATTGCACTGCGCGGATCACTCTGCTGTCGGATATCTTCTGATGGTTTCTTCTCTGGGATGGCTGGACTGTGCGGCGGGGTTCTTCAGGATGTCGAGGAGAACTCTGAGATACTCTGGACGATACATTGCTGGGATTGTCCTCTGCCATGACTGGTCCATTGACAACACTCTCATAGTACATGGCAACTTCTCTTCCAGATAGTCCATCATTGGAGCTCCTTACAAATTCCATCTAGGGGGGGAGAAACACAAATAAAATACACTTAGTATACAATATAGAAAATAACTTTTCTTTTTTCAAATAAAACTATAGAGAATGGTTGTGTGGATATTAAACATGAGAGATTCAAAATTAAATAGTGAAAAAATTATAATGAATATTTTATCACATAATAATTGGTATTTAAAAAATAAAACAGATTTATAAATATTTTTAAAAAATTTTGCGATTTAAGTTTTTAATGTGATATAAAAAAAATAAATGTACAGTAGAACCTCTATGAAAGGACATCCACACTAAAGGATACCTCTCCCTAAAGGACACTTTGGCCTCTGCAATTAGGTGTCCTTTACAGGGAGGTTCTACTGTAAATTAAAAATCATCTCTCCACAACAAAATTTAAATATACACAGTGTATTTTAAGGTAAGAGAAAATATTTTTTGAAACTTATTTTTAAGAAAAACAAATTTTTAGGATGGGGCAAAAGTCTTTCTTGATCCTTTTACTTCTCTGTATGCTACCATAACCCCTGGTGGAATCAATTCCAATTAAACATTGATTTGTAAATGAGAAGAATATACGTTATTGCCCCTCTTCCCCGAAGGAGCTATCAAGAAAATTCTCATAATTAGAGCAAAAAGACAAAGCCAAGACAAAGAAAAGTAAACCAGGCAAAGAGAAAAAGCCAAGACAAAGAAAAGCAAACCAGGCAAAGAGAAAAACCAAGACAAAGAATTGCAAACCAAGCAAAGAGAAAAGCCAAGACAAAGAAAAGCAAACCAGGCAAAGGGAAAAGCCAAGACAAAGAAAAGCAAACCAGGCAAAGGGAAAAGCCAAGACAAAGAAAAGCAAACCAGACAAAGATAAAAGCCAAGAAAATGAAAAGCAAACTAGCCAAAAGCCAAACTAGGCAGAAGAAATCCAAAAGAAAAGGCAAAGCAAAGGCAAATAAAAAGATTTCATGCTAAGGCACTTTCTTTAACCACACTCTCTAAAAATTTTGCTTGAGAGCCTGAAACAAACAGTATTATCTCTCAGACTTTGGGCCAAACTCTATGGCACAGATCACAAGAAACCCCAGGAGAATAGGTGCATTCCCAATTATTGCATTGATTGAAAACATTAATATGTGAATGTTTCTTTTTTCACAAATAAATCAAACTTCTATTGCATTGCTATCAAAAAATGGTAAGTGTCCCTTCCACAATCCTCAAAGAACACCACTTTGTTGGAGCATAAAGTGTAAAAGTATCAGATGATGACACCAGCTGTGCCATCTGGAGGACCAAACTGCGCACTGACTACCTTCTCTTTAATTGCTCCACTCTACCAAAGGTTTCAAACAGCCACCCACCTATAGATGAGGAAACACAAGCCACAGAGAAGAGCTTTTTTATAAGAGGTTGATAAGGTACAATTTGGATTATAGATTAGAACTACAATAAGACCAAATCCAAATAAATTGTGTGTAATGTTTCGGTAACAGCGTTGTTATCATTATCAGACAAATAAATTAATTTATTATCCATTACAGTAGAACCTCCATGAGAGGACACTCGCACTAGAGGTCACCACTATATTATCCATTATAGCAGAACCTCCATGAGAGGACACTCGTGCTAGAGGACACCTCTCTATAAAGGACAGTTTTTATTTGCCAAATTACCCCATTTTTACTATATTTAGAAACTCTATGGTAAAAGGACACCTCTCTTTAAAGGATACTTTGGCTCTGCAATTAGGTGTTGTCCTTTACAGGGAGGTTCTACTGTATTAAAATCCAAATAAATTAATAGTGTGCATTGTTTTGGTGACAACACTGTTATCATCAGACAAAAGAATAAATTTATTATCCATTACAGCAGAACCTCCATGAGAGGACACTCGCGCTAGAGGTCACCACTATATTATCCATTACAGCAGAACCTCCATGAGAGGACACTCACGCTAGAGGTCACCACTATATTATCCATTACAGCAGAACCTCCATGAGAGGACACTCGCGCTAGAGGTCACCACTATATTATCCATTACAGCAGAACCTCCATGAGAGGACACTCGCGCTAGAGGTCACCACTATATTATCCATTACAGCAGAACCTCCATGAGAGGACACTCACGCTAGAGGTCACCACTATATTATCCATTACAGCAGAACCTCCATGAGAGGACACTCGCGCTAGAGGTCACCACTATATTATCCATTACAGCAGAACCTCCATGAGAGGACACTCACGCTAGAGGTCACCACTATATTATCCATTACAGCAGAACCTCCATGAGAGGACACTCGCGCTAGAGGTCACCACTATATTATCCATTACAGCAGAACCTCCATGAGAGGACACTCACGCTAGAGGACACCTCTCTATAGAGGACACTTTTCATTTGCCAAATTACCATTTTTACTATATTTAGAAACTCTATGGTAAAAGGACACCTCTCTTTAAAGGATACTTTGGCTCTGCAATTAGGTGTCTTTTACAGGGAGGTTCTACTGTATTAAAATCCAAATATTCTTTTGTCTGATGATGGTAAGAACGATGTTACCAAAATATCACACATTATTTATTTGGTCTTATTACCTTGTATTTTAAGAGGATGATTGTACAACCTTTCAGGAAAGATACCAATCAGTACAAAATGACACAACTCCTAGGAATAGGCGTGCTTACCCCTGAAGACCTGCAGAACCTTCACAAATCAACCTGGCGACATCTGGCCAACTGAATGTTTGGTTGTAGAAGATTATGTTTGGTTAAGGTAGGCTATGTTGGTTAAGGTAGGCTATGTTTGATTGAGGTAAGCTATGTTTGGTTGGAGTAGAATATGGTTGGTTGAGGATTTTCATTTTTAAAAATAAGATATTTTCGATTTTGGCATTTTGAACGAATTAAAAAGGTAAATCCTGTCGACTTGTGTTATAATAAATATTATTATTAGACCTGAAGTCTGAATACCATCGCAGGATAGTTACCGACCTTGATACACCCTAGGAGTTCATAGTATATACCTAGAGAGAGATATTCAAGGTATAGTTAAACCTGTCTATAGCGCCCCCTCTAAATAGCACCTCTCTATGGCGCCCGATTACATTAAAAGTAACCTGTCTATAGCACCCCCTCTCTATAGCACCCTATTTTGGTGAGTCCCAAGAGGGGGCGCCGCTATAGACAGGTTTAACTGTATATTAAAACTACTGAAATCTTTCTCCTTTAGGGCCCTCAATTAAGATATAAAATCACAAGGTAATAAGACCAAATCCAAATAAATAAATAGTGTGTGACGTTTCGGTAACAGCGTTGTTACCATCTTCTGACAAAAGTACTGAATGGAAAAAAAAAATGTATTTCTTCCTTTTTCTAAAGTTTTTTGGGCAAACACACTTATTACAATGGTAGGGGAGGTGATAAAGAAAATGATGAAATAATAAGGCACAATTTGAATTCATGTTCTTCTTTCTTATCTCCACTAAGTCATATCAGAGTATCAAGCTTGTAAAGCTTGTTGATGATGTCTGCTGGGGATGAGTAGAGCTCATCAAATAGATGAGTCAATAGTCAATAATGTGTTTTTTGGATTAAAGATTAGAAACACAAGGAAATAAAACCACAATTTCAAATAAATAGTGTGTGATGTTTCGGTAACAGTGTTGTTGCTGAAATGTCACACACAATATATTTATTTGAATTTTGTCTTATTACCTTGTGTAGAAAATGAAGAATTATAATGTATTTGTAGATGGGGAGGGTACTGTGGGTAGTGTTAGCAACTGATTTTACTGTAAGTGTACCACATATCTACATACGTAGAAAGCAGATTAACTTTTGTACTAACAAGTGTCCCAGAGTATTTATTGCTCAATTTGGATTTTCAAAGAATCGGGGAAATTAAGAAGCCTTTTTTTTTTTTGGAAAAAAATACCCAATGTGAGGGTTTTTTTTATTATTATTATTATTATCCCTAGTAAACATGGTACAGACCATGCATGATAATCATGGTGGGTAGAAGTTGGCGACTGTTTTTACTGTAAGTGCACCACATGTCTACACATATGAAAAGCAGTTCGACTTTTGCACTTACAAATGTGCAAGAGCCCCGTTTGGTTACTCGCACTTACTGATTGGGTTTGACTTTAGCAAGAATCGGGGGCCATTGAAGCTTTTTTTTTATTAGATAAAAGTGCCCAATGTAGGATTTGGTCCCAGGTCATAGTGGTCGAAAACCAACAGTTTAGACCACCCTTCCACCAACTCCTGTCTAATGCGGAATTCAATCTTGGATTGTGGAGGTTGAGAATAAATAGTTTATACCAGCTTTCCATAAACACCCTGAAGCCTGCAAACACCTGGTGTTCCCAAATGGTCACCCTCCCAAATACTGACCAGGCTTGACATTGCTTAACTCATGGAGGTTCTACTGTACTGCCATAGGCTTAATGTTTAGATAATATGGATGAATATGTATAAAAACCAACAAGTATGTAAGCAATGGTTTAATTTTTCACAAGAAGCTATATATATATATATATATATAAGACATGAAACATATGTCATTAATATGACTTGGGAATTGGCATTTTATACCACAAGGGGAAGGAGATGACTCTGCTTTCAAGTAACTTCTATTTTGAAGTTATTTTGAATTTTTAAATTGTTTTTGTCTGGATTATATTAATTATATATTCTTGAGGAAGGTTGGAAAATGTCTTTTGTCATGCTGTCATTCTAATTAACAAATGTAGGACATATTTTACCATAATATAGCGTTAATAAGCTTACAAGCCTTTGAGGTTAGGTAGTATTATTTTTAAGATTGTGTTGAGACCTCCCAACAAATGTTTTCATCAGTCAATCAGAAACAAGATTTTTTTACATCTTATATCAGATGGGAAAATATACTTAGAAAGATTTGAAAGATATTCATACCTCTCTTTATTTCTTTATTTACATTATTAAAATGCCACAAGAACCATAAAATATAAATTGTGGCAAGAGTTATAATAATATTGGCTTAATCAATTTTTACCTAAACGTTATTTCATTCTCTTAATTTTCCTTTACCATTTAATGTAATCACAAATGGCTAATTTAAAAATAAAAAAATAAAAAAATAAGTAGTAAATATACAAAAATATAACGTAAATATAAACAAATATTGTAGTCAAAAGTGTTATTTTATTTAAAGAAATTAATCAAATCATTGATATAAATATATAACTTAAAATTTTATTTTTGTATTAATTATAATTATTAGAATAAATTTTTAAGTATGCATATATAGCCAGAAGCTTTTGTGCAGACATGGTCTTATACATTAATTCAACTTTTAAAAATATATTTTTACTCAGAAAATTCTTGTATAAAATAATAATTATTATTATATTTCGTATTCCAAGCGCTATACCACCTGGTAAAATGGTATTAAAATTAAATTTAAATAAATTTCGACATTCAGGTAGAAGCAAATTAGGTAAAATAACTTGATTTTGAAATCCCATCCAAGTGGAGTAAAATATATTTAATTTAAAATCTCAGGTTTTATATATAGATATTGAGAGAGATATTTATAACTCAGGTTCCTGGAGCGCAGAGTGCCAACTACCTGGCCTATTTATATATTGGTAAAATACAAGCAAAGTAATATCAGAACGAAAAAAAAAATACTCAGAGTAAAATGAATATAAAACCCAGATTTAAATTATATATTACACTAGACGAATGGCCCGGGCAACGCCAGGGTTTTACCCGAGTGCGTATATATTTTAAAAATGTTTTAATTAAAATACTATTCGTTACAAGTTACAATTATAAATTGGCGCCGTGGATGTCTCTTTTGTGAAACGTCCCGCCCCAAACTGTGTGTGTCTTGAAAATATAAAAATAAAAATGTGAACGGAAAAATATGTCCAGGGTAGCCTAGTGGTCATGGCGGAAGGTCGTGGGTTCGATTCCCATCCCTTGACACTTTTTTTATTTTATCCATTCTGACCAAAATCTATCCGTGAACTTCACACAGTGAACTTCACACAGACAGAATAAGGCAATTATATAAGTAGATAATCCAAATTGTGCCTTATCACACACTATTTTTTATTTGGCCTTATTACCTTGTGTTTATAATCTATGACGTAATGCTGGCGGCACGCGCCCGTTGGCTGCGGCGAGCACGTGTCCTCCCTGTGCGCGCGCATCCGTGACAGAGGCGGCCGATGAGGAATGAGGAAAGACGGTCGTGACTATATATATATAATAATAATATAATAATAATAATAATAATTATTATCATTAGATAATGATAATGATCATAATGATGATGCGCGCGCATCCGTGACTGAGGCCGATGAGGAAAGACGGTCGTGACTATATATATTAATAAATCAGAAAAAGTATAGTTTTTCCCACTTTTTTCCAGGTATCACTTTCTTAAATGTCCAAGGAAAAATAAGTCTACAATGCCATAAACATTTGAGATTTGAAAACAAAATAGTACTCAGAGGACACTACAAAATCCAGTTCAATGTTGTTGCGGCCAAACTTAAGCTATTCAAAAGATGAATACAGAATAATACTTAAACGTTTTAGGTACATGAGAACTATTTGACTTCCAACATGGCAAAAAAAAAATCCCGTCAAAGGGCACAAATTTCTAAAAACATTAAACATAAATTGGCATGGCTGTCCACACACGCAATATACAAAAAAAAAATAATGATAAAGATATCCTAAACAATAAAAATTCATTTTACAATACTGAAAAAGAACAATCCATTAAAAATAACAGAAAAGTGATTAATATCACCAGAAAATATTTTTGAAACAACACGAGAAATATGAAACGAGGCTGTGGTACCATCAAAAACAAATTCTTAAAAAAAAAAAAATAGAGTCAATTTCTAGATTTAAAACAAAGTCCAGTTGGTATTCCCCCCAATTTAAACACCCAATTTAATATAAAAGTAAATTATTCAAGTGTTTTAATGCCTTACACACAAGTAATTTCTCGATTATCTCTCAACTGAACAAATCTATTCAGACAATTATTCCGCAACATCCTTATTGTTTTAAAAAGATTTTCTTCAAACAATTCACCTTCCACACAAATACATTTTATCGAATTAAAATAATATGAGAAATCATTTAATGTAATGAAACTGAAATATATAATTTCCGCATATACGAAAAAAATATATTATTGTCTAAAATAATATATTCATAGATAACACAAACACTAAAAAATATCTAGCACCGTTGTGTTTACCACATTTTGTTTACATATCTTAGTAGGAGTTAGACATCTCTTTTTTACGTTTCTTCCATTTCTTCTGATAGCTATGAGTTCAATTAGGCCTTTGCATTATGTTTTTAAAGTTGGTGATCGAAATCGCACGATTAAGTTCTTCAAGAACATCTTAGGAATGAAGGTAAATTCTATATAATTTATTCTTTAATAAATTATTAGTTTTTAAACAGTATGAACAATTATCGCCCATTATTCTTCGATTATTTGTTTGAATAAATGTCTAACTTTTGATGCTTTTTAGGCGTATTTATATAATGTATTATATTCTTAAATAAAACCAATAATTCAAATAATAGATATGAGAAACAAATATACTGAATAATCACAATTGTTTATCATGAACCGTATATCGTTATTAAAGTTATAACCAAAAGCCAGAAAATGTGAACCCATTCATATTTAAAATTAAAAGTGTAAAACTCGGATCCGCTTTTCATATGTAGAGTCAACAATAAAGTTTTGAAGATGAATGCTATTTAAGTTAATTTAGGGGGGTAGGTGGAATGATAGTTTATACCATTGGTTTTTGACCGTACGACCCAGGTTTGATTCCCACATTGGGCACTTTATAAGTGCAAAGTCGAATTGCTTTTCATATATGTAGACATGTGGTGCACTTACAGTAAAAGTAGTCGCCTACCTCTACCCACAATGGTTTGTACCATGTGTATGTACTAGGGATAAGCAAAAAAAAAAAAGTTAATATTGTAGCGTAGAAATCAAGTCTTTGTATATCTGGAGATGTAAAAGTATTTATTGATGACGTCACCAGTCGACAAATATTAACAAACCAACCAAACTATCTACAGCTAGAGAATATCGAGCAAGCAAGCTAGGCAACTAAATGATGATTTAGCAAATATAAAATAATAAATCTGTTTCAAATATTTTCATTGAATAATTAAATAATAAATATAAATTATATTTCTTTGCCACACAATATAGTATTAGACAGAAAAGACAAAACTTGTAAAAATATCAGAAAGGAATCAATATCAATGAGCCAGACATTCTCACATTCTGAATCCATATCTATCTAGTTATGGTGGAACAGAATTCATTGGAGTATTTAGATGTCTGTTGATGGGACATCTTCTTCTTCTTTCTTATCTCCACACTGGGTGAAGTAGAATGCCTTTGTCATTAAGACTAGGAGCACTACTCAGTAGCAGGCCGACTTAAATAAATGGCCACCTCTGTCATGAGGAACAGACGCCATGTGCAGCTGCTCCTAACATGGAGTACAAACACTGCTCATCCTGTACCCCTGGATTAGGAGCCCTTACAGGGTACTATCAGCTGGGCCAGCTTAGCCCAGGTTTTTTAGTGAGCTTGTTACTGCTCCCCCTCCTCCTTTTTCATGTGACATCTGATTTAGGTAGGAATGTTAGCTGGACATAGTGGGACAGCCTTGGGTACCAGGAGTTCAGACATACTTCACCTGTCCTGTCCAGGGTCACCTTCCTGCTACTTTGAGGCAGTTAACAGGTCATGGGGGTGCCATCTAGTATAAAATATACAGTTAAACCTGTCTATAGGCCCCCTCTAAATAGCACTTCCCTCTCTATTGCGCCCAATTTTAAATACATAGTACGATGCGATTTACATTAAAAGTGACCTGTCTATAGCACCCCCTCTAAATAGCACCTTCCTCTCTATAGCGGCCAATTTTAAATACGTAGTACGATGCGATTTACATTAAAAGTGACCTGTCTATAGCACCCCTTCTCTATAGCACCCTATTTTGGTGAGTCCCAAGAGGGGGCGCTATGGACAGGTTTAACTGTATAATCTTTTGTTTTATATTAAATTTTAAACTTATTTTTCACCAACAATGGGATGAAATATTTCCATAATCTGAGATTTATATACCCCAGTAAATACCAAAGACTTATAATAAGAATCTATGATATTCAAACAGCAAAAAAGTGTAAACAGATTCATTGAAATATCAGAAACATACCAAACAATATAAACAAATACTATCCCATAGATGTAGGCCGTCTTCTATATATAACACAATAGTTCACAAATTTATTAAATTTATTTTGAAGATTCGAGATATCGTTCAACCAGCACTTATCATCCACAATGCATGTATATTTAAAAAAATTGTTTTCAAATATTGTAACATGTTTCTCTCAATATCATAAGCATTAACATGTAAATTAACTATCTTGTTGTGATTTCTTCTATCTGCTTATGTTGTTGCTTATTTGTTTAATGGTTATGTTTATTCAATGCTCTTTTTCTTAATTGTTTATTTTCTTTTTGATAATTCTGTTACCTACTCTACTACAATTATTGTAAATAGTTTCACACTCAATTATCCAGATCAGATATAGCGTGTCTTGTTTACAACTTGTAAATAATAATAATGTAAATAATAATTTTGTATAAAAATAGTATTTATCATTAATTTGTAATACTCTTGTTGAAGGACTGACAAGTCTCAAAGTTTGAAAATAAAAGATTGCACAAGAAACCTATCCCTCGAAGCCACAACACCAGCTTTGGAAAACTGAAAAGCGTCTCCCTAGAGACCATGGTTTCAGACTAATGGCTCTCGTCAGTCTTGCGTCTAGCTTTGACGTCTATTTTGATGGGAGAGGCGACCTTTGTCTTTATATATACAGTAGAACTTGGATAATTCGAACTTCTTTAATTCGAAAACCTCTTTAATTCGAATATTTATCTTGGTCCCTAGAATTTGAAATAAATAAAATTTCAGTTTTTAATTCGAATTTTTGGATAATTCGAATTTTTTTATGGTCCCTTGGGGTTCGAATTATCCAAGTTCGACTGTATATTATAATATAAAAAAAAACCAGATTTTCTACTTGATTTTGATTCATCTTGAGAATTATGGTATGGTAATGCTGTCGTGCCAAAAAATCTTGTAAGTATAATAAGTTTGATAAAAGTACTGCCTGGCTTAAGGCGAGTAGAACAAGGAAAAACAAAAGATTATTTACATAATGTACAAAAGATTTGAGCCGGCCACCGGGAAACAACAACAATAAGTTTTTATAGGGTAAGCATGACCTCTGGTGGTCGATCTAACAGTATTTGTATCTATGAAATATAATTTTAAATAAAATAATATATTTTAATATAACATATATATAGACGATATGTTCTTGTTGTTGTTGCTTATTCCTCAAGTCGTTTAAACGATCTCCATTAGGTTTCATTGTCTCAGCTTTTCTATTATAGTCCTGGGGTTATCCCAGAGGTCTGTAGACATCATGGAGAAGGAAAGAGGAATGCTGTTGGTCTGAAGATCTGGAAGTACCACTCAGTGTGACTTTGTTTCTTTTGGTCTCCTGACATGGAGTGCCCTTTGTAGCCGTTTCCATGAAGAACAGACACTACCAATTGATATCATATACAATATGTATATATCCCATAATATGGCTAGGTTGAAGATTGTGATTTGTGTGCGAGTGTGGATACCAAACTCCCCAGTTAAAAGAAAACATTTTGTTCCAGATCTTGAGGCATGAGGAGTTTGAAGAAGGCTGTAAAGCTACCTGCAATGGGTAATGTTTTATAATTTGCATATATATATATATTTACATATACAGTAGAACCTCCCTTTAGAGGACACCCCGCTAATAGACATCTCTCTACAAAGGACATTTTTTATTGTCAAAATTACCATTTTTACTATTTTGCAACTCTCCAGTAAGAGGACACCTCTCCCTAAAGGACACTTTGGCTCTGCAATTAGGTGTTGTCCTTTACAGGGAGGTAGTTCTACTCTATATGTAGTGTTAACTCTAGTATTGTACTAATACAGTATACAGTTATAATATTGCCACGTGGAAAATTAGCGAAGACAAAAACTTCAGGAGGAGAAAACAATTTATTTCAGGGAAGGACAAACTATGAAATGTAAACAAAAGATAAGCCACGAGGGAAATTTACAGAGTCGCAAGATATAAACATAAAAATGACCACTCTGTTAATTAAAATAATAAAATTAATAAATACTTTGTTACAATATGATGCACTAGCACGCCATCTGTTATCAAAATTTGAAACTATTTTAAACGCGTAAGATTCTTTTTGAAATTAAACAATTTCTACTGCCCTTACTGTAATGGAAAAATTAATGAGAGGGCCTGGCTCATCAGTGGTGAACCCTCCCATAGGTTTCGCCAGTTTAATCTACCATACTGCTGTTATATTGCATTTTTGGAACTTCCTTTTATAGTGATACTGTTGCTAGACTCTTTGAATGGGTATTTTAGAAGAACTATGGACATAAGCTTTGAGGACAGTAGAATTACATTCAATTATAAATATATAATATGCATCGAGCAATCGCTCTTCCGCAAATATCAAATTATTTCTTTTATTAGAACCCTAGACGAATGGCCCGGGCAACGCCCGGGTTTTACCCGAGTGCGTATATATTTTTAAAACGTTTTAATTCAAATACTATTCGTTACAATTATAAATTGGCGCCATGGATGTCACTCTTGTGAAACGTCCCGTTCCAAACTGTGTGTTTTTAAAATGTTTTAATTAAAATACTATTCGTTACAATTATAAATTGCCGCCGTGGATGTCTCTCTTGTGAAACGTCCCGCCCCAAACTTTGTGTGTCTTGAAAATATAAAAATAAAAATGTGAATTTTCATAAAGATTTCATCATGTCGATTTTTTTTTTTGCATTTATATATTAACTTTATGAACGGAAAAATATGTCCAGGGTAGCCTAGTGGTCATGGCATCTGCCCGGTAAGTGGAAGGTCGTGGGTTCGATTCCCATCCCTTGACACTTTTTTTATTTTATCCATTCTGACCAAAATCTATCCGTGAACTTCACACAGACAGAATAAGGCAATTATATAAGTAGATTTATAATATGATGTATACAGTCAACTATTTCATTAGTTGTAAAGGCAAATATATGTTTTCTATGTAATAGTGTGTGAGAGATTAAACACATATTTACATACTTTGAGATCTACTCAGGATTATCACACTATTGTTAAACTGACTTTATATATACAATAGAACCTCCACGAGAGGACACTCCCATTTGAGGACAACTCTCTACAAAGGACAGTTTTTATTGTCAAAATGACCATTTTTACTATTTAGAAACTCTCTGGTAAGAGGCCCCCTCTCCCTAAAGGACACTTTGACTCTGCAACTAGCTGTCAGGGAGGTTCTACTGTATATATAACTATAACCCAGGTTCCTGGAGCATACAAATGACAAATCCAACTACCCAGGTTGTCCTTCAGACTTAAGTCCTTTTGGTTTTATTTACTATAGCAGTGGAAGTTTAAGATATTAGGTGGATAACTTATTTCAAGGAAGATATTCCAGATTGGGAATTCTCCCAGGAGAGTAGCCATCTTGAATCTTTGGTATTGGAAATCTGGGCAGATGAAGAAGATCCACTATTTGGCCTTCTTTCTGGCAGTGGGGACAAATTGTACCCTCTTTAAAAATGTTCACAGAGTATGCTTGTGTGTAGCCATGACCAGTTAGGAATGTTGTTGAAGTTTACTCATGTTGAATTCTTAGTAGCATGGAGATCAAAAGTCTTGGTGTGGCTGCAAATCTGAGATTCCTGGTTGAGTAATCTCTAATGTATAGGTCTGTCCATAGATTCTCTTTCAAACGCATTTCTTTTATTGTGGGTAACACTTTTTGTACGGATTCTGAGAGACAGGGGTAGGTTAAAATGTGCAGAATATTTATCTGCTTGATCTGCTAATTCATTTATTGCAATAACTGCTGTGGCCTTTGACCTAGCAGAGTTGTACATTGGTTATACAATGTAGGTTACATATGGTTTCTGCAACGAGGTGGGTTCTTTAGGGTCAAGGACTGAGTATGGCAGAAAGAGCCGATAGGCAATCTGAGGCAATTTGGAAGTTTTCATATGGGAATTTAATAAATCTTTTGTCTGATGATGGTGACAATGTTGTTGACGAAACGTCACACACAAATAAATTATTTATATTAGGTCTTATTTTCTTTTATTATAATCTATAATCCAAATTGTACTTTATCAAGAATGGCCAAGAGTTTTGCTTGGAAGGCTAAAACTCGTAGTGGAGTCTCCAGTCAACCTGGACCACAGCGATGGCTGTCACATTAGTGGTAACACATCAATTATGTATGGTAGCTCCCCCTAGTGACCTCATTAGTAAATGGAGCCAGAACAATTCCCTGGCTGTTGTTGACCTGGTAGCATGCATGCGTCGCCTCAGTGACCACACCCTCAGTTTTGTTGGTCTCCCTTCCCTCATACATTCTTGATGAAAATGGTGTTAGCGTTTATTGTTGGCTGCTTGTACAGTATCTGTACTCTCTTCAATTCCTCACACCAAGGTGATACAAAAAAGAGAGGTACAATTTGGATTTCGTCTTGTTACTTTATGTTTCTAACTGACTATATGTCTAACTGACCTTGTCTTTATTGTTTGCGGAAGAGCATTGCTCGATGCAAATATTTAAATGTAATTCTACTGTCCTATAAGCTTATGTCCATAGTTTTCTTGAAAATCATTTCTGAGATTCCACCCTTCAGTGCTGCGTATATAAGCAGAATCGTCCAATACAGTATTAGAGCTCTGAGAAGCGGTCTGGTGGATTAAATTGGCGAAACCGCTGGGAGGGTTCACCACTGATGAGCCAAGCCCTCCCAATACATATTTTTTCATCGCAGTAAGGGCAGTAGAAGTTTGTATTATGTATAAAAGAAACATTCGTGCTTTTAAATTCTTTCATTTTATACGTATAGATGGCGCGTTATTGCTTTGTGTTAATATATGTTTCTTTGTTATGTTTCTAACACACCAATAATGATACAGTACAATTTGGATTTGGTCTTATTACCTTATTTTTCTAATACACCAAGTGTGATAAGGTACAATTTGGTCTTGTTACCTTATGTTTCTAACACAACAATAGCTAAAAGGTACAATTTGGTCTTGAAAGTGTTGTTACCATTATCAAACAAAAGACTGAATCAGAAAAATAGCACAGCATGATTTTTGCGATAAATTTATTTAAAAGCATGCTGCGATTTTTTTTTCTCATTCAGTACTTTTGTCTGATGATGTTAACAACACTGTTACTGAAACATCACACACTATTTATTTGGAGATTTGGTCTTTTTACCTTGTGTTTTTAATCTATAATCAAAATTGTACCTAATCATTGCATATACCGACTCCTTCAAACACTATATCTTTGTGATAAATATTGAAAAAAATAATCTTTTAAAAAAAATCTTCACAGAATCAACAAATCTTTATGGGATGAAGAAATCTCAAACAAGGATAGCTATCTCACAGATGGCAAGATTGGAACTGCGCTGATAACTTTGTGTGTGTGTGCCAATTTTTTATTTTACGACCTGTCCTTGGAATGCCATTGTTTTTTTATTTATCTATTTCAGGTTTAACACCATTACTCATAACATGTTTCTTACTTGTCATATTATAGAGTGTCGATTTTAGCCATTGATAAGGCACAATTTGGATTATAGATTATAAACACAAGGTAATAAGACCTAATCCAAATAAATAGTGTTTTTCTGATGATGGTAACAACGCTGCTACCGAAACATTACACACTATTTATTTATTTGGGTTTCGGTCTTATTACATTGAACAATAAATGTCTTCCAAGAGACCTCAAAGATCCTTTTCTTGATAAAAAAAAATAAATTGATTTCAAGACATCCTGTATTACCATACCTTTCTGATTTTGAATGAAGAGTGTCATCAGAAAGTCTTTTTTTTTTTTTTCAAATCATTCTCTGGTCAAAATAAATGTCAAAACTAGACGGAATCTATTGACAGTCTCGCCGCAACCTAGCAGCCTCGGGTCGGTGACAAAGCCACAACACCAGCTTTGACAAACTGAGAAGCGTCCACCTAGAGACCGTGGTTTGCGGGCTAATGGCCCTCATCATGAATATCCACAAGGGATATAATGAAATCTTGACAATCTGCCAAAGAGGTGTTTAGCTGGCTAAGTGGCTGGTTAAAATCTATGGCTAAAATATAGATAAAAATTTTAAGATCAATATTCTCCCAGCAAAATTTCTACCCATTCTCTGTTGTCTTGCCGAAGTGTCTAAGAGCTAGTTGGTTGTACAGGCCTTATGATGGCAAGTGGAGCAAGACCATGGTGGGCTATGGACCAGAGGATTCCCATTTTGTCATGGAGCTGACCTACAACTACGGTGTTGGCGGCTACACCCTGGGGAATGATCTATTGGTGAGTTGGCTGTGGTGTTAATACAGGGATGGTTGTTGATGTCATGGTGGTGGCACCAGGGAATCACCATACAGAATGGTGAGGCCATCGCCAGGGCCCAGAAGGAAGGCTGGGAGATATCAGATAAGAATGTGGCCTTGGCCCCTGGTGGATATAAGTTCCCTCTGCTGGAAGGAACATCGCCAACACCAGGTATCTCTTCATCCTCTTTTAGGTTGGTTAATTGAGGTGGTAAAACCTGTGAAAGGAGTTTGTCAATAATCTAGACCCTCCTAATATATACAGTTTAATATTGTCATTGTAAATATTTCCTCAATGTTCTCTCTCTCCCTTTCTTTCAAGGTTGTAAAATAGAACAAATATACTCTTGATTGCTCGAGCACCATGGGCACGCACCGCCATTTTGGTTGATTGAGGTGGTAAAACCTGTGAGAAGAGTTTGTCAATAAGACAGACCCTCCTAATATACAGTTTAATATTGTCACAGTTTCAAAATAGAATTTTATTAATCAATTGATACACGTTGTGAGGGATGTTTTCCCTCACAACAAAACTAGAAAAAAATGAAAAATTAGTTATAGAATTTACATACCTTACTTATATCACATTAAACAAAAAAGTATTTACATATTTACTAATAGAGACATTTGATTTACATATTCTATGAACAAATTTAGTGACAATATTGTCATTGTAAATATTTCCTCGATGTTCTCTCTCTCCCTTTCTTTCAAGGTTGTACGATAGAACAAATACTCTTGCAATTCTAAACCTGCAACCCCAAACCTCATTATTGACTCATCCATTGATGAGCTCTACTCCGCCCTTGCCGGTCCCAAGCCTGGATGAAAAAGGAGGAGGGGGAGCAGTAACAAGCTCACTAAAAAACCTGGGCTCAGCTGTCCCGGCTGATAGTACCCTGTTAGGGCTCCTAATCCAGGGATACAGGATGAGCAGCGTTTGTACTCCATGTTAGGAGTGACTACACATGGCGTCTGTTCTTCATGTCAGAGGCGGCCATTTATTTTGGAGCTAAGTCGGCCTGCCACTGAATAGTGCTCCCAGTCTTAATGACAAAGGCAGACACATTCTACTTCACCCAGTGTGGAGATAAGAAAGAAGAAGAAAGACACCATCAACAAACTCTACAAATTTGATACCCTGATATGATTGAGTGGAGATAAAAAAGAAGAAGAAGACAAATACTCTTGCTTGCTCGAACAGCATGGGCACACTGCGCTTACTGCCAGTCATGGTGTGTTCTTTTTTCTTTATCTTTTTTTTTTGTGTGTTTACTCTTAATTCCTATTCTGTTTATTTTGTTCTCTTTAAATACAGAAAAGAAAGAGAACAAAATTAGTTGAATAATTTACTTTAATTTTTACCCAACTATGTGATTTAACACAGACTTTAATTCAACCAAATATTCTGATCTCTTGGGTATGTTCTTGGGAAGTTGGACTATAGTTCACATATCAGAACTGGCAATAAATATCTATCTCTTCCCAACTGTTGAAATACATTTTTTAAACAGAATGTGGTATTTTAACTGATGCTTTTGGAATGTGGAGCTACTCGGAGTGCCATGAGGACACACATAGAATATTTAAATCGTACACAAAATTGATCCTGGTGGTTCCCTAGAAGTCCAAATATGTAAACAAAGGCTGGCATATTTCTGACACCAAATGAGAGCAAATGGATTAGAAAAGATGTTGATTTTTGGAAAAATTGAAAAGGATAAGAGAATGAAGCAAGAAGTTGATTATTCTTTGAGTGTGAAAGCTTGTAAAAAATAGGAACTTACTCTCTATTATTAATTTGTTTATTTTTCTTTGTTGTCTGTTTTGCACAAGTTGAATCAGGTTAGAACGATGTATGTAAATTAGATGATTCTTTTGTTGCCTTAAATACGAGGTAATTAAACTCGTTGTTGGGATCGAGGGTAATGAAATGGCAGATGAATTGGCAAAGGAAGCCAGAAAGCTGAGCCAAAGGAAAGAACAAATATCAGTATTTGACGCTGATGCTTTGGCAAAATACAAGATAATCAAACAAAAAATAAGAAAAGATCAAATATGTGAAATAAACTTTGAGAGAAAACTGACAAAAACCATAACAAGACTTAGAACAAAACACCATAAAGGAATGACAATACATCCAGATGGCACAAGAACCTATAGGACATGCAACAACTGTCCTGGTGTGGAACTAACACCTACTCACATATTCTCATGCCCAGCAATGGCCGCAGCCTTGCAGAAAATCGACTTAGACCCAGAGCAGCAGCTTTACACACCCAAGATAGTGGATATTGCTGCTGCTGTGATGGAGATGCATGGAGACATCTGAGACTCTTCTTTGGACACGACAACAACAACAATTAAACTCGTTTCTCTCTCTATATCTAAAAATGTTTAAAGTTTAATTTTATAAATCTGAGAGTTGTCTTCAAAAACGATCCAACAGAGGGCTCTGGCTAGAATAGGTCAAGATGAGCTGCTAGTGATAGTCTCTAACAGATCAAATTGGAGAATATTTGTCCATATACAGTAGAACCTCCATGAGAGGACACTCGTGCTACAGGACACCTCTCTACAAAGGACAGTTTTCATCGCCAAAATTACCATTTTTACTATTTAGCAACTCTCCAGTAAGAGTACACCTCTCCCTAAAGGACATTTTGACTCTGAAAATAGGTGTCCTTTAAAGGGAGGTTCTACTGTAGTCACCAAAAGTCAAACTTTACTTGATAAGACACTAACAACAACATCATTATACAGTAGAACCTCCATGAGATGGCACTCCCGTTAGAGGACACCTTATTCAAAGGACAATTTTTTCCTTGCCAAAATTGAACATTTTTTACTAATTATTAGCTCTCTGTTAAGAGGACGCTTCTCCATAAAGGACTTTTTTTTTCACTGCAACTAGGTGTTCTTCACAAAGATGTTGCATTTCAATTATTTAAGGAGAGAGTAAAAATATCAGACCTCTAGGGAAAAGTATCTTTTTAATCTCTAGCTTTCAGGAAGGAATGCCCTGCTACAGGAGAAAACCTGGTATAATGATTCACCAATAGAACACAATGATTTGTATTATTTTTGTGTTTTATTGAATTAATTTGTAGAAATGTAGAGGCCAGGAGAGAACTGTACTCTAGAAAATCCTTGAAGGGAAGAGATAAAGCGTAAAATCAGCCATAGGATACTAGGCCACTAACTGTTTATTGTGTGAACTTCTTTTTACTTAAAATGGCATCTGGGAGCGGAGGCCTTGGTATGGACTGGTCTTTATGCCCTTCCCTTACAATACAGTAGAACTTCAATGAGAGGACATTCTAGCTAGAAGACACCTCTCTATAAAGGACATTTTTCATTTACAAAATTATCTTTTTTGCTATTTTGACACTCCAGTAAGAGGACATCTCTCCCTAAAGGACACTTTGGTTCTGCAATTAGGTGTTGTCCTTTACAGAGAGGTTCTACTGTATTTATATTTTGCTACTGTGGAAACTTCCATCATTGCTTATCTTGTATATAATAAATGTTGATTTTGTTCTTGCCTTAAATAAATTGTTGTGTCATTCTGAAGTTTGTCTTTCTTAATTTTTCTACATGATAATATTGTGGTGTTTCCAGATCCAGTCCAGAAAGTAACGTTGGGTTGCTCGGACCTCTCAGCTACCCGGAGTAAGTGAAAGTCCATTGTGTCTGATGATATTTGCTGAACTGTGAGATGTGGCAGAATACTGGGTACAACTCCTGGGACTGAAGGAGCTGGCTGTCACAGAGAACCAACTGGAGCTGGGGATACCTGGAGCTCAGGTCGGCACCAAACCTCACTGTACTCACTTTGGTGGTGATATTGTCCAATCTTTTCTTGGTAATATGTTTACATAAAGAAATAAGGCACCATTTATATACAGTATAACTCTTGGTCTGGATTTGGTCTTATTACCTTGTGTTTATAATTTACTAGCCGAATGACCCGGGCAACGCCCGTGTTTTACCCGATTGAATGTTTTGATTCAAATACTATTTGTTACAATTATAAGTTGGCGCCTTAAATAAATGCATATTTTAGTTAATAACTATAGCCTATGTGCTTTATCTGTCTATGTACTGTTGGCTTCTGTAGGCATCTCTTACTGGGAAAAAGAAAGAGAGGATTCCATTTGGTTATTAACTAATATATGCATTTATTTAAGGAGCGACCCGCTCCAACACAATAGTTACAAAAATGGGGGGGGGGGCAAAGGTGGCGTGATCGTAGCCAACCAATAAGAGCGCGCCATTCCAAAAAAAAAGCAAACGGTGACAGACATGAAAAATGAATGACGGATTAAGAACGCATGACGCTCCTAACTGTATATATTAATAATCTAAATTGTGTGCCTTATAAAAAACTCCTAGTTGCACAGCTTAGGTGTCCTATAGAAATAGTGTCCACTTACTGGAGATCAGCTAATTTTGAAGATGAAAACTGTCCTTTGTATAGAGTTGTCCTATAGTGAAAGTGTCCTCTCATTAATGTTCTTCTGTATTAATATATACAGTAGAACCTTTTTTATAATACAATATAATGCAGCTAATGATTGTAAAACGACATTTGAAAATTATCCCGCAAGTGTTCCCATTCCTAGACACATTTATTTTTCCGTTTATCATTACTCTTCACAATTCATCCTTCTATACTTCATCCTTAAGGTTAGAAATAATCGTTATTTCTCCTTAAAAATAAATTTCGATTTTTCGTTTAAAAGAAACACATGCGGGATAATTTTAAAATGTCGTTTTACAACAGTAGAACCTCCCTGTAAAGGACACCTAATTGCAAAGCCAAAGTGTCCTTTAGAGAGAAGTGTCCTTACTGGAGAGTTTCTAAAAAGCAAATGAAAACGGTCTTTTATAGAGAGGTATCCTTTAGCGTGAGTGTCCTCTCAGTAGACTGTACTTAAAATTTGTAAAAATTAAATTTACAGGCAATGTGTTTCTTTTCAACAATTACAATAAATATTATCTCTACATGAATTCAATTGCCATCTATCAATCTATATACATGTGGAGATAATATTTTATGACATTGTTGAAAAGAAACACATTGCCAGTAAATTTATTTGTTACAAATTTTATCGATAAATGGAAATTGAATTTATAAAATTAATACACAAATGTATTTTAATAGAAAGTAATATTTAGGCATCTCTCTATCTCCTGCAACATTGTTGAATGATCTTCTTCTTCTCTTCTTCTTCCTTATCTCCACTCAAATACATTAGGCTATCAAGTTGTGACCCTTGATGGTGTCTGTTTGACAGCCATCATGACTGGGTGAAGTAGAATGCGTCTGCCTTTGTCATTAAGACTGGAAGCACTACTCAGTGGCAGGCCGACTTAGCTCCAAAAGAAATGGCTGCCTCTGACATGAGGAACAGACATCATGTGCAGCTGCTCCTAACATGGAGTACAAACGCTGCTCATCCTGTATCCCTGGATCAGGAGCCCTTACAGGGTACTATCAGTCGGACCAGCTGAGCCCAGGTTTTTTAGTGATCTTGTTACTGCTCCCCCTCCTCTTTTTTCATCCGGGCTTGGGACCAGCAAAGGCGGAGTGTGTCGGAGTGAATGATAATGGGATGCATTTGTTGTCATTATACTCTCCTAATCTTTCATTATTTTTTCTTTGTGTTTTACACCATTTGACTATACTGTATGTACTGATACAACTTGTGTTTTTTCTTTAGTGGATGCTGGAATTTAAGAAAGTTGGGCCCATTGACCACGCTACTGCATTTGGTCGGATTGCCTTCTCTTGCCCAGCCTCTAAGGTAACTTCTGTTCCAGTACTTAGAGTCTGTAGTTTTGAATGTCATTATCTGGTTGTGAGTTTGTTTGGAATACAGCTACAATGTTTACTTTCTTCCTCACGTTTCAGTGACTTATTCTCCTCAGAGGAATTATTTAGACAGAGTCACTGAAACATTTGGGGAAAGATTGGTTGATAAAACTGTACCTACACTCTTTAATCCCTTGGCAGAACTGACTGCTATAGGGTGTGACCCCAGTTGGCGAATAGAGGAATGACCTTCAGATATGAGGGCCAGCTGTGAATTAAGCAGAATAACTGATGAATAAGCAGTCATGGACCAACAGCAGCATTTTTAGAAAGAGAAGAAAGACCTCTTTAAGAATCCTGAGTTCAACTGACCCAGTTGATAGACCTCAGCAAAGGTCCCTCTCCAGGGATACAGAGGAGCTGCATCTGTACTCATGTTAAAGTCGGCAGCAAAGGTGTCTGCTTCCATGTTAGGAACGGCCTCAAATTACAGGCCAAGTCAGACTTTCACCAAAGTGTGCCTGGATCATGGGGCCATGATCAACGAAAGCTGCACCCCTACACCCGATTCCATATGGAATTCATGTAATCTTTGCACAAGGGGATAAAAAAATAACAGAAACTTATCCTCAGAGGGTGTGTGTCATTACAATCTCATGGAGTATGTTCTACTGTATTGGATCACCACAGATCTATGTGCCACAGCTGCCCCAGATTGAGGCCAAGGTGAAGGAAGCTGAGGGAAAGATCCTGACCCCACTGGTAAGCCTGGACACACCAGGCAAGGCCACAGTACAGGTGGTCATCCTGTCTGATCCTGTAAGTACTTGTCATCATTCTGTCTCGCTGTTTTCTGTAAAGTTGTAAGACTCCATTAAGGTAACAAAACCAAATCCAAATAAATAGTGTGTGATGTTTCATAACTTGTTACTATCATCAGACAAAAGTACCGATGTGATTATACAGTAATAAATTTATAAGAAAGTTCTACTGGACATGTTGTCATGGTTTACAAGAAGTTTTATTGTTTCACAGGATGGACATGAGATCTGCTTTGTTGGAGACGAAGCCTTCAGGGAGTTGTCCCAAGTTGATCCCAAGGCTGATGACCTCTTGGCTAAGGTTTGATCATTTCCCCCTCTTTATCTGTTTTTTTTTTTTTTAATTATGTTGTTGTTTCTTATCCCCTTGTGTAAAGATTACATGAATTCCATGAGTTCATGCTCCTTGAGCTTTTTTTTTTTAATTATTCCTAGTACATTGATAAATTATGCATTTATTTTTGGCTTTTATGTTTCTCATGTATTATTATCCCTAGTACATGTGGTAAAGGCCATGATAATCATGGTGGGTAGAAGTTGCTGACTGTTTTACTGTAAGTGCACCACATATCTACACATGTGAAAAGCAGTTCGACTTTGCACTTACAAATGTGCCAGAGCCCTGTAATCTGTTTATTGCCCATGCCATATTAGCTTCTTGAAGACATTAGCATCGTCAGTCAATGTGTTTAATGGAAATTTTGTTCAGTGACCAATCTCTTGTGCCATTTTAGAGAGATATGTTTCAATATTTATCTTTCTTAAGATTCTTCTCCCTTCAAATTTACCATAACTCCTCTTTTTAGAAAACTATGATCCACATAATCATCATTTCAATGGTTTATAATCCAGATTTAGATAGTACAATTTGGATTGTAAATGAAAAAGAAAATTTTTAAAAATCAAATTAGGTTAACTCTATTTAGCAGCTTGATTACCACAAAGTGCAGTTGAGCCTTCATTAAAGAACACCTCTATACAAAAAATAGTTTTTATTGCCAGCTGAAATTACCTTTTTTCCTATTTAGCTACTCTCTGGTAAGAAGACACCCTTCTCTAAAAGATACGTTGGTTCTGTAATTAGGTGTTGTCCTTAATGAGATTTATCTTTTTTTCTTTTAGGTATAATTACCTGTTATGGTGGTGTCTTGTCCAATCCATAGAAAGGGGGGGGGGGGGGGGGGGGAGGGGGTGCTTATGCCCCATTAATCAGCCACATTTCAGAGATTCCTGTAGGCCTAAATGGTTACCGTAGCGGCTCACGATACCGTACTACAGGGCAGTCCTTTACTTGTGCTGCTTCTCCCGCCCGCCATGTAGAGGAGGGGTTGGACTACTGGGCGGGTATTACCTGTTATTTCATTAGTGAGGTGGATAAATTGTGAGGAAAAACATTCTTTTAGTTGCAAATAAAATTCACACCTCTCAAGTTATTGAAGCTACGCTTCCATTGACTAGATTTATTACTAGTATGTCTCACCAGTTTTTGTTAATTTCCATCAAATTGACTTTTGGTGACTATATGGACAAATATTGTCCAATTATCCTGTGTGACAACCTATGTACAGTATGTAAATTAGATATTTACTCCGTAGAGTTTTCTCCCCTCGGCAAAACTGACTGCTACAGGGCGCATCTCCAGGTGGCAGATAGAGCAACGACTTGATATGAAGGCCAGCTTCGAAACAAGCAGAATAACTCTGACGAATAAGCAGTCGCAGACCAACAGCAGTTTTGTTAGAAGAAGAGAAAGACCTCTTTAAAAATCCTGAGTTCAACTGACCTGGTTGATGGACCTCAGCAAGGGTCCCTCTCCAGGGATACCAAATGCCATGATCAACAAAAGTTGCACACCATTCCATGAGATCATGGACTCATGGAATTCATGTAATCTTTACACAAGGAGAAAAGAAACAACAAAACAACAGAGTTTTTCAGAAGTTCTTGATACAGAAGTGGTTTTCCAGTAACTTCTTCTATCTATACTGTTGGCCGAATAAAAATTTGGCTCTTCTACCTTTTGGGGCGATTTCTACCCCCCCATCCCCCTCAAGAACAAGAGAGTGTCCCTCAGCAGAGCTGACTGCTACAGGGCACGTCCCCATGTGGCCGATAGGGGAATGACCTTCAGATATGAAGGCCAGCTGCGAAACAAGCAGAATAACTGACGAATAAGCAGTCGCGGACCAACAGCAGCATTTGTTAGAAGAGGAGAAAGACCTCTTTAAAAATCCAGAGTTCAACTGACCTAGTTGATAGACCTCAGCAAGGGTCCCTCTCCAGGGATACCAAATGCCATGATCAACAAAAGCTGCACCCCATTCCATGAGATCATGGACTCATGGAATTCATGTATTCTTTACACAAGGAGAAAAGAAACAACGCGAAACTACAGAGTTTTTTCAGCAGTTCTTGATACAGAAGTGGTTTGCCAGTACCTTCTTCTATCTATACCATTGGCCAAATAAATTTGGCTCTTCTGCCTTTTGGGACGATTTCTACCCCCTCATTCAAGGACAAGAGTGTGTTCTTCTTCATTACAAGAATAAAGTCGAAAGCTTATTCTGTCTTTCATTAAGTTCCCTTTTGTGTTAGACATCCCATTAGGATGTTGCCCACCTTCTACCAGAGTTGTGTTGTTGTTGGCTCTTATCCCCTTGTGCAAAGATTAAACAAATTCCATGAGTTCATGCTCCTCGAGCTGTTTTATGATAAGCTGCGGCATCTCAAAGGTCCTGTTTAGTACATCTAATACAAGCCAAAATGTGTTCTGGAGCTGCAGGTGCCAAGCTACATTTTGGGCAAGTGGGGTCGATTTTGTTGTTATTTCTATCTTCAATGGCTTGAGATGACCTGTTCTAAATCTTGTTAGTGTTGTTTGATGCTGTCTGAGGTTCAGAGCTCCTCCTAGGTTCACTCCATTGTACCAACTGTATTTAGGTGTTATCCTCCAGTTCTTGTTTACTTTTGTTTTGGCTACTGTCTCTATTTATTTGAAGTAAGCTTATTTTTCTGTGGCAAGGGTTCTCTTGTCCGTTTTTTTTTGCTAGTGCATCAGTTGCTTCATTGCCTTCAATGCTAACGCATGAGGGTATCCAGAGTTGTACTCCCACTATATGTAATGTACAAACACAATATCCCTGCACATGCACATGTACACAACAACAATGACTATTGTTTGTGTTGCAGGCTATTGAAGCTGACAAGAGCAGCGAATGGTTCACAAAGAAAGGACTCACCAAATCTGAACTTTAAATTTTTTATAAAACTCTTTATTTAAAAAAAGAATGTGTGTGGGGGAATTTGTAAAATTTTTGAAAAAATCTCTATTTGTGTATATTGGTTTTATCTTCCCCCCCCAAACATACTAATTATCAAATAAAAAAATCCTACTACTTGACTTGTTTTATCTGGTATAAACTAATACAGTTCTGACACCTTGAAAAATGAATGACTTTGGTTTTTTTGTACACATAGTTTATGTATTTAGTGATAAGCACAATTTGGATTATAGATTATAAACATGAGGTATTAAGACTAAATCCAAATAAATAAATCTATTTATTTATATTTGGTGTGTATATGCCTAATTACCTGTGTTTATATATTTAGAAAATTTGAAAACCAAAACTCTCAATGGCATTTTTTTAGCAACTTTTTGCACTCGCCTATACCCTGTTGCCACAATGGCATCATCACACTTTCATAACAGTACAGTAACTATATATAGTACACTTACAAGATTTAGAATGATCTATCTCAAGCCATTGAAGGTAGAAAATAACAACAAAATCTACCCCCCTTGCACAAAATGTAGCTTGGTACCTACAGCTCCAGAAAAAATTTTGGCTTGTATTAGATGCACTAAACAGGATCTTTGGGAGGGGCTGCTGCTTATCATAAAAAAGCTTGAGGAGCATGAACTCATGGAATTCTTGTAATATTTACATAAAGGAATAAGAAACAACAACAAGAACAAACTGTCCTTTGTAGAGAGGTGTTTTGTAACAGGAGAGTCTTCTCATGGAGGTGCTACTGTAATTCTACAACAACAGTAAACTTCTTTAATTGAACACTACATATTTACACTACATATGAGATATGGAAGGGATATATGGTAGGAATTATTTGTGAAGACGTTGAATAAGCCTACTTCTGCCGGGGAGGACTTGCTCACCACTACGTCACGGCCAGCCAATCACCGTGCTGCCCAGGGGGCAGTCCATCCTCCCTCCCCCATTAGTCTAAATAAAAGGAGCTTAACACTTGCCTGTTGTTCGCGTCGACTCCGCGTGCTTCTAATCTATCCATTTCAATCGGCAAATGTAGGGGGATAATTGACTACTTCCTTCCACTATTATATCATCTAGTCCAGCTTCAACTTATAGCCCAACATATGGTAGCAGAGCGTGGTTAATTCGAGACACCACGTGCAAGATGACACCTCAACGCTGATCAACACGCCCCTCGAGAAACTCAATGATCAGAACTACAGAAGCTGGAAGTATAATACGAAGATGATGCTAATCGAAAGAGAACTCTGGAAGTATGTTATGGAGCCAGCACCCTATGAAGAAGCCTCAAGAACAATCTTCAACATGAAGCAAGAAAAGGCGTTGGCTATGATAGTACTGACGATCTCACCGAGCCAACAGATTCATATAATGGACTGTACCACTGCACGAGAAGCATGGGATACCTTGGAACAAGTATACGAACCCAAGTCAAGGTCAAGAATCCTCCAACTGAAGAAGCAGTTCATCTCCATAAGATTCGAAGAACAAGAGACGATGACAAACTATTTGGGGAGACTGAAGATCTGTTCGGATCACTTAAGAGAGGCAGGCGCAGAAATGCAAGATCAAGACCTCTCCTATTCAATGCTTGCTGGCCTACCGGAGTCATATGACGGAATCATCATGACCTTCGGCAACGTAGAAGACAAGGAATTCACCCCTAGCAAGATAAAACATGTGCTGCTAGCAGAATACGAGAGACGCATGGCCCGACGTGTGAATAACACAAATGAAGCTTTGCAGTTCGGGACAACGACCAGAAAGGAAGACAAGAAGAAGAAAAATTTCACCTGCTACAAGTGCGGCAAAGAAGGACATATCGCGAGATCATGCAGAGGAAAGGGTAAAACTCCAGCTACAAATTTCCAACCACCGAGATGTAGCACTCACGAGATAGCGGGAAGCGAAATGCTAACAGCCCTATCATGCGCCATCCCTGACAACTCTTGGGTGATCGACAGCGGCGCGACTCACCACGTGTGTAACAAAAGGGAGTGGTTCACCAACTTCCAAGGAATAACGTTGGATCCGATCCTAACAGCGAGCGGGACTACACGAGCGGAAGGATGCGGCAACATCAAGTTCAAGGCCTATGTGGGTAAGCACCACGTTGACCTAAAACTATGTAATGTGCTGTATGTCCCTAATGTGCGACGAAACCTATTGTCAGTCTCGAGCATGGAAAATAAGGGCAAGATAGTTAATTTTGCGAACAGAAGAACGCAAGTTTTCGATTCGGAGAACCTAATTGTTGCAATAGCACATGATGAAAATGGATTGTATGTCATGAAAGGTAGAGTCATTTTACCAAACGCTGAATTGTTTAACAGTCAAAAGAGTTCACAAAAACAAACATTAGAACTATGGCATCAGATATTCTGTCATGTAAACAATGACGCAATTGAGAGAATGGCAAAGGGGGAATTAGTTAAGGGGTTAGAGATCTCCTCCATGGATCGAAGAAGGAATATAAGATCTAAAAGGCCATTAGAATTAGTTCACACTGATATTTGTGGTCCAATGCCTGTTAAATCTATTGGAGGAAGCGCATATTTTCTAACATTCATTGATGATTATTCTAGAAAGATAACCCTGTTTTGCCTTAAACATAAAAACGAAGTGCTGAAACACTTCGACTCGTATCTCGCTAGGGCTGAGAGAGAAACCGGACATAAGCTAAAAGTGCTAAGATCCGACAATGGACTCGAATATTGCAACCATGAATTTAAAACTAGGCTAGAGCAACTTGGCATCAAACATGAGCTAACGAACACATACTCGCCACCTATGAACGGCGTTGCAGAAAGGGCTAATCGAGTGTTGTTGGACATAACCCGATCTTGTTTACACAGCGCCGAACTCCCTAAGAGATTCTGGGCAGAGGCAGTAAACACTGCAGCTTATATAAGAAACAAGTGCTACAATAGCGCCCTAGGAGATAAAGTACCCGATGAACTTTGGTCATCAAGAAAACCGAGTGTTCGCCACTTAAAAGCTTTCGGGTGCTTAGCATATAGCCATATACTCACAGAAAGGCGAAAGAAACTGGACAATCGAGCAAAAAGGTGCATTCTTGTTGGTTATTCTTCCCAGACTAAAGGCTATCGTCTTTGGTGTCCGGAAACTCAACACGTAATCCAGACGAAGTATGTCAAATTTAACGAATCCAAGATAGGACTGAAGTGGACTAAGGTTGAGATTGAACCTGAAAGATACAACCATATTTGGATAGAACCCGATAACCAGCTTGAAGGAGATATAGATCTAAAACCTGAAGCTAAAAGAGAACGCAATGATGATACAAGTGATCAGGATTTAGTGGGGGTAAACAACGACGACATTTTTCAAACTAGGCCTAAAAGAATTGTACGAAACCCTTATGGGCGTGCTGGAAAGCCAAAGGTAGAACTACATTTCCTAGATATCATCGAACCCACAACTTTCGAACAAGCCATAAACAGCAAAGAGGCACCATACTGGAGAAGGGCCATGAAGGATGAATTGAGAAGTCTTGAGGATAGAGACACGTGGACGTTGTCCGACTTACCACTTGTCAAGAGCCCAATTAGCAGTCGATGGGTATTTAAAATAAAGACTAATTCAAAAGGGGACGTTGAAAGATTTAAAGCGCGATTAGTTGCGAGAGGTTTTTCTCAAAACGAAACGTTGACTTTTTTGAGACATTCGCCAGTAATTAATTTTTCGGTCATCAGAATGATCTTTGCATTGACGATAAATAAAAATTGGTACAATCGACACCTCGACGTCGACAATGCATATCTGTACGGCGAACTGAATGAAGAAATCTACATGAGCCCACCAGATGGATCTAACGACGAGAAATGTGAGGGCAAAGCTCTTAAGTTAAACCGTCCAATATATGGTTTATGTCAGTCCGGTCTCGAATTGTACTGCACACTGGATAAAGCTCTGGAAGATATTGGATTTCGTCGTTTAGCCGCTTGTAATTGTTTATACACTTTTGAAGATAAGGCGGTCATCGCCGTATATATCGACGATCTAGCTTTGTTCGCGGAAAGCGAGGGCATTCTGACAAATATTGAGGAAAAGATTAGAGAAAAATTCAAGATCAAGAACTTAGGACCCATCAAATGTTTCTTAGGTGTAGAAATAAGTTATCCAGATGAAAACACAATAATCCTCTCACAAGGAAAATACACCATGTCGATCCTCGAACGATTTAATATGATGGAATGTAGGGGCGTTTCTACTCCATTAGATAACTCCATCCCGATTACAAAGAAAGACTGTCCAACAACTGACGACAAGGAAAAGGATGAGATGAAACACGTCCCTTACAGAGAACTTATAGGGTCTCTGCTATATCTTGCAAACTCATCGAGGCCCGATATGACGTTTGCCTTAACCAAATTAGCACAATTCTGTAGTAACCCAGGCGAACGACACTGGCAAGCTGCTAAACATATACTGAGATATCTTCAAGCTAATAAGAATGTTTCACTCATCTATAAAAGAGGGTCTGATGATATACTAGCATTTAGCGACTCAGATTGGGCTAATGACATAGATGATAGACGATCAACGAGCGGGTCAGCTGTTACTATTAACGGTTGTTTAGTGTCGTGGAGATCTAAAAAGCAAAATTGCGTGTCATTATCTACAATGAAGTCTGAGTACATTGCTCTCGCCCAGACCAATAAAGAAATATTGTGGATAGCACAAATATTAGAGAATTTGAAATGCCTGACTAACGCCTCACGCCCAATAACAATATTCTGTGATAATAGAGCTACCATCGAGTTTTCTAAAAACAACATAGAAAACAATAGGTCGAAGCACATTGACATACAGTATCATTATATAAGAGAAAAAGTCAACAGCGGAGACATCCATGTGAATGACATCTCTACCAACGACAACATGGCCGACATCTTCACCAAGGGCCTCAAAAAGACTGCACATCCGAATGCTTGTGCAGCTATGAATTGTCTGGATACTGGCATACTACCTGGCATATCCAAAGTGGGGGAATGAAGACGTTGAATAAGCCTACTTCTGCCGGGGAGGACTTACTCCCACTACGTCACGGCCAGCCAATCACCGTGCTGCCCAGGGTGCAGTCCATCCTCCCTCCCCTTTTAGTCTAAATAAAGGAGCTTAAAACTTGCCTGTTGTTCGCGTCGACTCCGCGTGCTTCTAATCTATCCATTTCAATCGGCAGATGTAGTGGGATAATTGACTACTTCCTTCCAGTATTATATCATCTAGTCCAGCTTCAGCTTATAGCCCAACAATTTGCAAATAGGAAAAAGTGGTTGAGATTGGGTATTTTGAAGGTTAGGGCTAGGTGATACATAAGATAACATTTATAAATTGTGACATGTATATATATATATATATACATTGACTTATATATATAGAGTTTTTTTTTCATTTTATTAATCAACCAGACGTGATATTGAAATATCTGTGCCTATTACAGAGGAAAGAAACAAAACAACAAAAAAGAAAAAAACTTATTATTAAATCTTTATTCATGATAAAATTGTGAAAAAATTTTAAAATTAAATCTTTACAAATTCACATGTATTATTCGACAGAGTTCATAAAATTTATATAGACAAAGTGGCAGATGTAAGAGAGTTAAATGATTTAGATCAGGGAACAAACGATGTCTCACTTCTGCAAACTTGTAACAGTCGTAGATAAGGTATATATAGAGAGATGAGATATATATAAAAGTCAATATATATTTATGTATATATATCTTTATATTATGATGCATTAGCGTGCCATCTGTTATGGAATTTCGAAACTATTATAGACGTGTATGATTCTTTTAAAAATTAAACAATTTCTGCTGCCCTTACTGCAATGGAAAAATTAATGGGAAGTATATCTTTATAAAAATTGATTCAGTAGAGAGTAGATGTTTGCTCGAAAAATATTTTTTGATTTTTTAAAAGATATATATAAATATATATTGACATACATAGAGAGATAAATATATACTACATTACTACTACTATACCGCACTATGATCTTAGCCATAAGTCAGGAGTGTTGTTATGGAGTTTTCAATGCGTAGTCATAACCAATTGGTTAAGGTGCCTTCCAATACACTTTATTTTTCGACTTTCATCTCATTCCAATTGTGGAAAAGACATAATCTATAATCATTATCAGAGAATTTGTCTCCAATTCCAGGGTCCTGTTTACTTCCATTCCAGTGGTACCCAAACCATGTCCTTGTCCATACTGATATGTTGGCGCTGTATTCTTCTTCTTTCTTGATATGCGGCACTTTCACAATATTATATTCTTTATCCAATATACTTAATCAATTTATTAATCCAATATTCACTTTTGTGGTTCATTCTTCATCAGTGTGCTTGCATTAGATGCACTAAACAGAACCTTTAGGAGAGGCTGCTTGCTTATCATAAAACAGCTCGAGGAGCATGAACTCATGGAATTTGTGTAATCATTACACAAGGGGATAAGAAACAACAGCAACATCAGTAAACTTCTTTAATTGAACACAACCCATTATTTCATCCAGTTTGCACCAAATAAATACTTCAAAATATAAAAATAAGAGATTCATCACTTTCCAATTTCTGATGCCATAGAATGAGCACGTGAGTCTGTGGGCTAACAGCTAGATAGGAAATGCTTGTTTTCCCAAAATATTTCAATCCATTAATAAAAAGGGTATATCCTGGAACTCTACAAAATTATTATTTTTTTAATATTTCAACAAGAAATACACTCCCCTTTCTCAAGACAATCAATTCTCTAATGTCAAGGTGGTTAAGGTTAAATACATACACTTATTATATACAACTTATTTTCCACAACCATGCCTCTATATATCAGTTTTAGGTTGAGAAAGGCAAGCATGCTTGTCTCTGAAATATTGAAGTAACAATAATTTCCTTCCAAAAAACTCCTCTTATTAAAAACACATAGTTTTCTTACAGTCCATCAATATTCTCATCGAAAATGAGAACCTAACTGCTGGCTATAACACAAAAGTTTTCTTTAAAATCACAATCCAGTTCTACGATACACACCCTTTACTGGTGAAATCTAAAAAGAGTTGACCATCTCATTATTCTCGGATCGAATTATAAAGCAGGTTTTTTATATCTAGAGAAATACCAAAGTGTAACTCCGCCTTTGCTGGTCCCAAGCCCGGAGGAAAAAGGAGGAGGGGGAGCAGTAACAAGCTCACTAAAAAACCTGGGTTCAGCTGGCCCCGCTGATAGTACCCTGTAAGGGCTCCTAATACAGGGATACAGGATGAGAAGCATTTGTACTCCATGTTAGGAGTGGCTGTACATGGCATCTGTTCCTCATGTTAGAGGTGGCCATTTCTTTTGGAGCTAAGTCGGCCTGCCACTGAGTAGTGCTCCCAGTTTTAATGACAAAGGCAGACACATTCTACTTCACCCAGTCATGATAGTTGTCAAACAGACACCATCAAGGGTCGTAATTTGATAGCCTAATATGATTGAGTGGAGATTAGGAAGAAGAAGACCAAAGTGTTGGTCAATTGACTGAGAGGTTTGATTCCCCAATGCTAATATATGATGTCTAATAACAAATTCTATAGATATGGCATAAATATTTGATCTTAAACTTGTAGACGCTTTAATTTTATTGAAGTTTATTCATCTGGGTGTGGTGTATTCATTTATTATTTCTTTTATTTATTTGGCCTAATTTCCACACCACCCAGGAGGTACGGCCGTTGGCGCGTTACCCTTTGTTTATAGTGGCGGGTTCCCCAGTAGGCCTATACCACTCTTCTAACAGAGCTCCAACATCGGGTCGCTCGAGTCAGCCTCCGCCCAGGCATTACTCGCCCGAGTCCGATTAAATCAGCCCTGCCAGGCTCCTAGACATCCTACCTAGAGTAAAAGTATTTTATAAAGTGGCCATTGTTGGAGACCCAGGAAACCTAATTTCTATTTCAAAACTAAAAATTTCTCAATTTAATAAAAAATCAATTTGTGAAATACATATATAAAAGAAATGCATTTTAATAGAATATGAGAAATTTTAATAAATTGTTCTTTATTATATCCATAATTTGATGCGATGTTTTTGATAGATGATTGATCTGTAAATTAAAAATAAGAAAGCCGGCTTTATAACATCAATAAGGACATTCAACGCATAGGAAATATGATTACATCATTTTACAATTTATTTCTAATTCTCATCCTTTCTTAACATTTATCTTTCTTTATTCAAAAGATTTTTCTAACAACGACAGAAATCCGAATTTTCATATTTATTTGAAAAGAAACCAGTGGCTGAATATTCAATTTGAGAATTTTAATTCAACAGCACTAAATATACAAGTATTTCATGTAAATTTCAAAGCTTGCTCATAACAGAGTCCAATACACACCAGTGTTTTAAATTATTTTTCTCTTTGTTTCAATTAAGCATATATATAGGCCATTGTAATCATGGTGGATAGTTAACAACACTGCCTTTTAATCCAATTACACCACATATCTAAATATTTACTAATATGACATATGATTTATGAAATGTGTATTTGAAGCAAAATGAACGCGATATTTCCTCACCGATTGTTTTATCTTTTCAAATAGTTAACAAGTCAGCTCTGTGCTGCTTCTCATCCAAATCTAAAATACGCCATGTTATCAATTGATCTCAAAGTATGGAATCGCTACGAGTATTTTTCTCAATTAAAAAGGCATATATTGGATCAAAATATAATTTATTTTCCAATATTTCAGTTGGCTGAACGCCAACCTTTATCAAGGTGTTATAACATTTTAAAGTGTGTCAACAACAAACTCAGCGCCAAATAACGTCAACAGCATTTAGTTTTTAAAAATATTTTGTTATATTCAATGGGGAGAAAAAAATTGATATATATATTTATATTATGGACAAAATAATTTTTCTCAATAAATCTAAATATTGTAAAACGACATTGGAAGATATCCCGCATTAGTTTATTTTAAATGAAAAATCGAAATTTATTTTTAAGGAGAAATAACGACTATTTCTAACCTTAGAGATGAGGTATGAAAGGATGAATTGTGAAGAGTAATGATAAACGGAAAAATAAAATTGTCCAGGGATGGGAATGCAACCCACAGTGTTCCGCTTATCGGGGTTTAATAGTCGTTATTTCTCCTTTAAAAAATTTCGATTTTTCATTTAAAAGAAACTCATGCAGGATATTTTCCAATGTTGTTTTACAATCATAAGCCGCATTATATTGTATTATAAATTACCTCATATAATATTCACGAACGGAAAAATATGTCCAGGGTAGCCTAATGGACATGGCATCTGCCCAGTTAGAGGAACACTGTGGGTTCGATTCCCATCCCTGGACACTTTTATTTTCCGTTTATCATTACTCTTCACAATTCATCCTTTCATACCTCATCTCTAAGGTTAGAAATAGTCGTTATTTCTCCTTAAAAATAAATTTCGATTTTTCATTTAAAAGAAACTCATGCGGGATATCTTCCAATGTCGTTTTACAATCATAAGCCTCATTATATTGGATTATATCTAAATATCAATCAAATTTGCGATAAATTAATTTTGGGAATGTGTATCAGAAATTCTTGTAACAATATGAATGCATCTTTACAATCCTATATGTCTATAGATTCCTTAAACACTCTAATCTGCCTTCCTTAGTTGGGTTTATATGAAAAACATTCCAATACAATAGTAGAACAGTTTGAAGATTGATTTTTGCGAAACCGCTGAGAGGGTTCACCACTGATAGCCCAAGCCCTCCCATTCAGTAACCTTTATCATTGCATTAAGGTCTGTAGAGATAATATTTGATCATATATGCGAAAGAAACACATTACCAAAATAATTTTTCACATATATAAAGATAAAAGTAGACATGGAGGACATGTGCTTTACAGATGGCAGAGCGCCATCTGGTGGAACAGAGATCAACTAAACATTGTTTAGCCTGTTCCCTGATATTTGACCAACCCAATTTCTTGATAAATCAAGAAAACCATCCACGAACGTGTTTCTCGCTGTTGGCGCTCGTCAGCGTGGAGTAGGCTGTACCACTGCGACCAAAAAGATTTTGGTCCCAGAGGCTTCTCACTGATGAGCTCCAACAACGCGAAACGCGTTCCTAGATGATATTTTCTTGATTTATCGATAAATTGGATTGTCCAAATATCAGGGAACAGGCTAAATCAATGTTTAGTTGATTTCTGTTCTACCAGATGGCGCTCTGACATCTGTAAGGCACATGTGCTCCTGGTCAGGATATGCCTTTTTTATTTTTTAATATCAACACCTGACTTTTTTATTTTTCAATTATTTTTCATAAATTTTATAATACAATATAATGCGGCTATGATTATAGAACAACGTTTAATTAGTTTTACCGCAAATGTTTCTTTTTACAGAACGAAAATCCCTGGACACTTTTATTTTTCCATTCATCATTACTCTTCACAATTAGTCCTTTCATACTTCATCCCTAAGGATAGGAATAGTCGTTTCTTCTCCTTAAAATAATTAAAATTACGATTTTTAGTTCTATAAAAATAAACATTTGCGGTAAAACTTGTTAAATGTCGACATATTTAATTATACAGTTACGAGCGTCATTCTTCATCTCTTAATCAGTTTTCGTCTCTGTCACCGTTTGCTTTTTTTTTTGGAATGGCGCCCTCCTATTGGTTGGCTACGCTCACGCCACCTTTGCCCCACCACTCGCTTTTTCGTTTTTGTAACTATTGTGTTGGAGCGGGTCGCTCCTTAAATAAATGCATATATTAGTTAATAACCAAATGGAGTCCTCTCTTTCTTTTTCCCAGTAAGAGACGCCTACGGAAGCCAACAGTACATAGACAGATAAAGCACATAGGCTATAGTTATTAACTAAAATATGCATTTATTTAAGGCGCCAATTTATAATTGTAACAAATAGTATTTGAATCAAAACATTCAATCGGGTAAAACACGGGCGTTGCCCGGGTCATTCGGCTAGTATTATATATATAAATGCTTACAAATCAGTATCACATTTGTAGTTACAAGATGCGAGAACCCCATTTTGTTACTTGCATCCACTGTTGAGTTTGGACTTTTGCGTAAAAGTCATTTGCCATTAGAGCAATTATTCTTCTTAAATAATTCACCAATATAGAATTTGATTTGGAGTCCTAGTTATCAAAATGGAAATTGTTTGCTATCATGTTACCAACCACTTCACAAAATCCTAATTTAAGTAATATTTAAGAATTTCATTAAACTGGTTCAGTAAGATTAATTAACTTCAGAGTCTTTAGTAATATCTGGTGTGGTCAATAAAATTTCTCGTGCAAATCCTTCTTGAAAATATTGTGTATGTAAAAAAAGTTTAAATAATTAATACCAGAAACTAAGCTATTCGTTTTTTAAATACTTTTTTCCGCTAATACAAACCATTTTGGGGTAAGTAACTTTTTCACTTTACATACTAAGTACTTTAGAATATTCCCTCAGAAATATATAAAAACCACACAAAGTTATTTCCAGACTTTCCCTAGATCTATCCACCAGTGAACAGTCTCCAGCCTCTGATGGACTCAGTTTTCACGAGAATCCTTTATCCCCCAGAAGCGCATAATCTTCTGATGTCAATTTGAAGCATCACAGGCCGCCTTGCAGTTAACAGCATGGATAGCACGCCATCCCAAGTGAAATACTTTCATTTACCATGAAAAATTAAAATTACCTCTTCAGCCTTTTTTTAGGTCCAAGAAGTTGCAACTACCAGTAGTCTCCGGCAGGAAGTTTGATACAGAGCCAGAGAAACAGAGATAGGGAGTGTTGTATAGTTATTATTTAAACATTACTCACCAGATGAAATTATTATTACATATTATTTATTACACTTTATATTTATATTTTTACATCAATACTTGTTTACATTATACATCGTATATTATTATTGTTTATGATGATGATCTATTATATATTTTAAAACACAGAATACTACATTCCCTCCTTCCTTTAGATGAAAGGAATCATGTCTTTATATCTTGATGATGGCTTGACGACTCTTCCACTCCTGGTGATCACGGGTTCCTTGGTAGTCGGCAAGGGTGGAGAAACCTCTGGTGGCAACTGGTGAAGAGCCTCGGCATCAAGTCTATCTGAAACAACTGGGTTAAATGTAGACCCTGTTCTACTTGAACTTGGTCGGTTTAAAGAAGTGTCCTTGTCTTGGTTTGAGGAATTATCATCTGGTATTTGTACATCAGAAGAGTTGAGGTGTTCAATTCTTGTCGAATCTGAACTAAGATTTTCCTGGCTCTCTTCTGGAATCAAGTCAGAAATGCCTTGATTGGTCTCTTGAGTAGGAACATGTTTCAAATGTTTAGCATTTCTATGAATTATTCTCCCATTTTTAGTGTTGACTAATTTAAAAGAATTTATTGAAGTGTTTTCAAGAATGACATGATGTTCTGATCTGAAATTTGAATCAAGTTTTCCATTATTTGGATTTGCCACATAAACTAAATTTCCAATTTCAAAATTATGAGGACTAGCTTTCCGAATTATATCATTATATGTTTTCATTTTTTCTTTGTAGACCATATTGAATTCTTTGATGTTGGATTCATCTTCTTCTGCATCATTAACAAGTGAGCTTAATTTAGTTTTGATTTCTCTTGAAAATAATAGGAATGCTGGAGTCTTTCCTGTAGATCTGTTTGGAGTAGTTCGGTAAGACATTAAAATTCTGGATAAATCTTCTTTCCAATCTTTCCCTTCTTCAGAACTTGAATTGAATTGTTTCTTTAGAAATCTATGGAATCTTTCTATCTTCCCATTACTTTTTGGGTAATAGGGTGAGGCTTTGATGTGCCTGATTCCACATTCTTTTAAAAATCTTTCCATTGATGTACTTACAAACTGTAAGCCATTATCTGTTACAACTTCATGTGGATAACCATGTCTTGCAAAAATCTCCATCAATTTTTTAATAATTGTCTTGCTGGAAATGTCTTCTATTATCATTGCTTCAGGATATGAAGAATAGTAGTCGATCACTGTTAAAACATAATGATGGCCAATTGGACCAACTATGTCAATTCCGAGTTTCATCCAAGGTTTTGATGGTAACGGAACTATTTGCAATGGTTGATCATTTATCAATGGTTGATTCCTTACACAAATTGGACAGTTTCTAATCAAATTTTCAATGTCAAAGTCCATGTTTATCCAAAAATATTTTTCTCTTAACAGTTGTTTGGTTCTTGTCATTCCTTGATGTGTTTCATGTGCAATTCTCAAGACTCTCTTTATTAGTTTTGAAGGTAGCAAAATTCTACTTCCTTTTAAGATAAGATTATCAAAAATTGAGAGTTCATCTTTAAACTTATAAAAACATTTGAATTCTTCATTCAAAGGATATGGCCAAACTCCCTTTTGAACCATATCTTTCAGTTTTTGAAACAAAGGATCTTGCTCTGTACAAACTTTTATCTCTTTCAAAGACAGTGCTTGAAGCTCTTCAGAAGTGATGGATAAGACTTTATGAACATAGTCCTCCAGCCATTTTTCATCACTTGTGTTAGAAAGAGGTTGTCTTGAAAATATATCTGCAATATTTTGCTTTGCTTGAATGAATTCAATTTCAAAGTCATATGGTTGTAATCTCCAACTCAATCTTTGAATTCTTGGAGGCAAAACAGCTCCATTTTTAGGATTCAGCATATAGATTAGAGGTTTGTGATCTGTTTTTAACACAAATTTCCTTCCCCAAATATAGGTGTTAAAATGTTCAATTGCCCATACACATCCCAATGTCTCTTTTTCTATTTGTGAATATCTTTTTTCAGTATCAGTTAAGGATCTGCTGGCATATGCAATGGGTCTTTTAATGCCATTTTGTTGTGTTTGTATTAATACTGCTCCAAGACCAATAGGGCTTGCATCTGTGATTAATTCAGTTGGTGAGTTCAAGTTGTAATATGCCAAGAATGGCTCTTTTGTTAGTGACTCTTTAAGATCCTGAAATGCTTTATTTGTTTTCAAATCCCAAATCCACCTAACATTTTTTCTAGTCAAATTATTTAGAGGTTCTGCCAATTTAGAAAAATTAGGTATGAATTTTCTTAAAAACCCACAAGTTCCTAAGAATGACCTTAACATCTCAATATTTTTTGGTATTGGAAAATTTAAGACTGCTTCTATTTTCCTATTATCAGGTTTAATACCTTCACTACTAACAATGTGACCTAAAATATCCAATTCTTCCATGGCAAATTTGCACTTATTCCTGTTGAGCCTAATGCCTACTTTATCAAATCTTTGTAAGACTTTTCTAAGCCTTTCTTCTAGTTCTTGTCTATCTTTGGCGTAAACAACGACATCGTCCAAGTAACAAAATACACCTTTCAAATCAAGCAAAATTGAATCCATTCCTTTCTGATATGCCTCTGGAGCACTTGATAGACCAAAAGGAACTTTACAAAATCTGTAACAACCACGGTGCGTGATGGAAGTTGTAAGGGGTCTTGATTGAGGGTCTAAGTCAACCTGCCAAAACCCTTTTTTTGCATCCAGCTTTGCAAATACTTTAGCACCTTTAAGGGCATGTAACATGTTGTCAATTGTAGGAATTGGATGTCTTTCTCTCAATATTGCTTTATTCACTTCCCGAAGGTCTATGCATAGTCTAATTTCCTCACTATCCCTTTTGGAACAACTATTATGTTAGAAACCCATTCAGAACCTTGATGCACTTCTTCAATGATTCCATTCTCTAGCATCTTATCAAGCTCTTGATTTACTGCTTCTACCATTGCATAAGGTATACGACGGCATCTATGGGCAATGGGCCTATAGTTGTCTTTCAATGTCACTTTATGACTATAGCCTTTTATAGTTCCAAGTCCATGGAAAAGATGTTCATGTTCTTGAACAAGAGTTTCTATATTAGTAGACATTGATTCATTTACATGATTTATCCATTTAATTATACCTAGTTCAAAACTAGCCTTGCCTCCCAACAAAGATTCAACTTTTTTATCAATCACATAAATTTCTTCTGAAACTGAATTTTCTTTCCAAGAAATCACAGCATTGAAATAACCATAACATGGAAGAGGTCTATCTTGACCATAGGCAAAAAAGGTTCGGGTGGTGTCATGTAATTTTGGCATAATTTTATGGCCATATAATTCAAGCATCTTATTATAGCTTATGAAAGTTCTATCACTCCCTGTATCAATTATCATATTTATTTCACTACCATCTATTTGCACTTTTTCTTTATTTTCAGCACCTGTATAGTAGGTATATTCATCTGAACTTTCACCTACTTCAGTCTTATTTTCTTCTTGTATGGTCTTAACTTTAGTTTGATTGAAACTTTTGTGGTTTCTATTATTATTTTGATTTGGGCGGTTCCTGCAAGCTCTAAAAAGATGTCCTAATTTATTGCAATATGAACAAGTCATTTTTTTAGCACCACATTCTTGTGCTGAATGTGTATCTAATCCACAGCGATAACATTTAGGCTTTGAGGCACTTGAAAATGATGGGGTACCTTGATTAGTGAATCTACCTTTGTTGAAATTATTAGCATTATAGTGCTTTTTAGGTTTATTTTTAACTCTATTTAGTGTTTGATCATTTTGAGGTTCAAGAAGTCTAATTTCTTTTCTAGAAATTTCTAACATTCTAGCAATATCAATGGTTTTTGACAGTGTCAAATTTTCTTGTTGCAACAATTTTTCTTTAAGTTTTTTGTTGTTACATTTTTCAATTATTTGGTCTCTTATCATATCAGCTTCTAAATTCCCAAATTCACAAGATTTAGAAAGCTCTCTTAAAGAAATTAGGTAGTTGTCGATCGATTCATCATCTTTCTGGACTCTTTGTCTAAATTCAAATCTCTCAGTGACCACATTTTTATGAGGTGTGAAATATTTATCTAAAGCCATTTTAGTTTGTTCATAATTTTCCTTTTCATCTGGCAAGTTGAAAAATATACGCTGTACATTTGGCCCTAAACAATGCAATAGAGTTGCTCTCTTAATTTCATCCGATTTTTTTGAAATTCCAGATGCTATTTCAAAAATGGCATAGGATTCCATCCATTGCTTATATTCCGCAAATAAATTGCTTGCATTCATATTCATGGGTAAAAGTGGCGTCAGGTTGGCTGCCATACTTGTTTTTTTAGGGCTACAGTTATATTTTCAAATTCTCGTCGCCAATTTATGTTGTATAGTTATTATTTAAACATTACTCACCAGATGAAATTATTATTACATATTATTTATTACACTTTATATTTATATTTTTACATCAATACTTGTTTACATTATACATCGTATATTATTATTGTTTATGATGATGATCTATTATATATTTTAAAACACAGAATACTACAGGGAGTTATTCATGGGCAATCAAATTCAGGCGTACATTCTCTTTATAATTGGCAAACCTCCATGTGAGGTTCTGCAATGTCTCCATCTTCCATCAGTGCCATTGAGTCCCCCCAGGATCACTAGCTGATCTGTGATGGTGCAGTGGGTTTCCAAGGATAACGCAAAGTCTCGCTACTACCTATAATGTCCTTTAGGCTTGATTATCACCTTGAGTGTATTTTGAGTCTACAATGATCGCTTCTGTATCAATGATGTAGCTGCGGACCGCTCTGTTCCAGAGAGGTGGTAATATACTGTTCCCCTTGTATAAGATATTCTTACTGTTCAACAGATATAAACTCGCCAATAACGCACTAATGGCTAGGGTCATCTGTTAGTAATATTTGATTATGATTTCTTCGTTCATTGAGTCTTCTCTCTGCTGCTCTGGCTGGTTGTGTGCGACGTCCTCGACGCGAATATTTAGGATATCCTTGAACCAAATCCCAAACAGTTGGTTAAGGTTATTTTCTATACATTATTTCTGTTATTCATTTCACTTGAATTGTGGCGTAAACATAATGGTTCTTAGGGCATTCTTTTCAAACTTCAGGTTCTGGGTTTACTTCCATTCCAGCGATACCCAGGCCGTGTCCTTGTCCATCCTGACATGTTGGACTTGGATCCTTTTTCTTTCTTGACTTGTCACGACCTTTGGCAGGATTTAGTTCTTTATCAGTTATAGTTATTTTTCTTTATTCAACATTCACTTTTGGTTCATTTTCACCAGTTTGCAGCAAATAAATACTTCAAATTATATAAAAAAGAGAAGAGAGAGTTCATTTCAGCTTCTGATGCCATTGAAACGTGGGTGGTTTCTGAATGAGCACATGAGTTTAAGAGCACGCAGCTGGATAGCTATCACTTTTGTTTCTGAAAATATCTCAATACATACATGCAAACTTCAATAAAAAGAAGTGTTTCTAGGAAATGTACGGAATTAGATTTTTTCCAATATTTCAACGAGAAACACACTCGCCTTTCTCAAGGCAATCAATTTCTAGTGTCAAGGTTGTTAGATCTAATTACCTACAGTTTAGACGCGAAATATAAATATCTTAAACAACCTTGTCGCTATAGATCAGTTTTGTGTTGAGAAAGGTAAGCATGTTCACCCCTGAAATATTGAAAAACAATAATATTGTTTCAAATGCGCCTCTTTTATTGAAAACACATTGTTTTATTTTAAGCCACACACACACTAATATGCTTTTCCACGCTGAGAACATTAACTGTTGGCTTTAGCACACAAAGGTATCTCTATAATCCCATTCCAGTTCTAGGACCGCTCCTTAAAGACTGATGATATCTGAAGAGAGTTGACCATCTCTCTATGCTCGGACACATCTCCTAACTTGGAAAATTAGATTGTAGAGCAGTTTTTATATCGAGAGAAATATCAGAAATGGTGGTTAATTGCTGAAAGGCTTGATTCCACAAAGGTTATCTTTAATGTCTAAGAACATATTTTATAGAAAAAGCATAGGTATTTGATCGCGTAAACTTTGTAGGCGCTTTGATTTTATTGAAGTTTATTCATCTCTGTGTGTATTAATTTATTATTTCTTTTATTATTTCAGGCCTAATTTCCACACCACCCAGGAGGTACGGCCGTTGGCGCGTTACCCTTTGTTTATAGTGGCGGGTTCCCCAGTAGGCCTATACCACTCTTCTAACAGAGCTCCAACATCGGGTCGCTCGAGTCAGCCTTCGCCCAGGCATTACTCGGCCGAGTCCAATTAAATCAGCCCTGCCAGGCTCCTAGACATCCTACCTAGAGTAAAATTATTTTATAAAGTGCCCATTGTTGGAGCGGCGTGATCCAGGAAACCAATTTATAACTAAAATTCTCTCAATTTTTATAATAAAATCAATTTGTGAAATACAACCATTCAGTAAACTAATTTGAGAAATATTAATAGAAGATGGGAAATTCATTAAAATTATTCTTAATTTGATGCAATGTATTTGATAGATGATTGACCCGTGGATTAAAATAATAAGAATATCAGCCTTATAACATCAGCAAGGATATTTAAAACATAAAATATGACGGAAAGCATTGTTTTACCATTCATTCTCATCTTTCTCAACATTTATCCTTCATTATACAAAAGACATTCTAAAACATCAATAGAAATTCAATTTTTCATATTTATTCTAAAAGTAACTAGTTGCTGAATATTCATTTTGAAAATATAAATTCAACAGCACTAAATATTCAAGTGTTTTTTATATGAATTTCAGTTATTTTATAATACACACTGATATATATATATATATATGAGCAATAGTTGCCGAGAAATTATTTGAAAAAGTAAAAATTGAATCAGGTAAATAGTTAATTTAGTTAAGTTAATTTAGTATAAATAAAAAGAAACTATTTACCTGATTCAATTTTTACTTTTTCAAATATATATATATTAAAACAAAATAGGCATATCCTGTTCAGGAGCACATATAATTTTCAGAAGGCAGAGCGCCATCTGATGGAACAGAAATCAAATAATTTTGAGTCCCAGTGGCTTCTTGAAAAACCAAGAAATCTAAATATTCAGATAATAAAATGGCATATAATGGATTGAATAAAAGATTTATTTCTCATTATTTCGGTTGGCTGAACGCCAACCTTTGTCAGGGATTACATTTTTGTATAAACAATCTCAGCGCCAAATAGTGTTATAAACATTGACAAATAAATATTTTATTCAATCCAATATTTTCCCTTTTATTATCTAAATATAAATTACTCTATTTCTAGAACCATATTGTTTACTTGTTTCACAAGTAGATATTATGTAGGCCATTATAATCATGGTGGGTAGCTAAAAACGCTGCCTTTTTATCCAAGTACACCACATATCTGCTAAATATAAACAATATGAAACATTTTGGATTTTATTGAAAGGTTTATTTAAAGCAAAATGATATATTTCCTCACAGATTGTTTTTATCTCTTTAATCAATTAACAGGTTAGATACGCGCCTCTGTGCTGCTTCTCCTTAGTCAAATCCAAAATACGCCATGCTATTACTTGATCTCAAAGTATGTGGAATCGCTGCGAATATTTTTCTCAATATATCTAAATATCTATCAAATTTATGATAAATTAATTTTGGGAATATGTATCAGAAATCCTTGTAACTATATGTATGTATCTCTACGAATCTATAGGCTTATGTCTATAGATTCCCTAAACACTCTAACATGCCTTCCTTAGTGAGTTTATATGAAAAACATTCCAATACAATTGTAGATCGGTCTGCAGATTAATTTGGCGAAACCACTAAGAGGGTTCACCACTGATGAGCCAAGCCCTCTGATTCAATAACTTTTACATTGTATTAAGGTAGGTAGATATAACATTTGATCATATCTGTGGAAAGAAACACATTACCAAAATAATTTTTCACATATATTATATACTAGCTGAATGACCCTGGCAATTCAAGGCTTTACCCGATTATATATTTTTAATTTCTATTCAAATATTATTCTTTACAATTATAAATAGGCGCTGTGGATGTCACTCTTGTGAAAGGTCCCACTCCAAACTGTGTGTGTTTTTAAAATATGAAAATAAAAATGTAAATTTTCACAACGATATTTGAAAATCAACGCAAATTTGGAAATAACTCGAAGAATATTCGGAATAGAGACCTGAAATTTCCACTCTATTTTTTTCAGATTATACTCTATATACAGTTAAAATTTCGGTCAGAGAGATTAGTTACGTATTGTGAACGTGTATAGCCGACAAACATACATACATACACTGACTTTTATAATATGGGGATAAGAAATAAAAAGGCATCTCCTTATCGTGCAACTTAAAGTTGCTGATGGCTGGCACCATCAGAAACTTTCAGTTGCACGATATGGAGATGGCTTTATTTTCCATAATTTATACACTTTATCCCAGTACAATATCATATTTGTACTCTTTTTCATATATCTCTATATAAATACATATAAATCAGTACAACATTTGTAGTTGAAAGATACCAGGGCCTCATTTCGTTATTTATATTCACTGTTGAGTTTGGACTTTTGCCTAAAAGTCATTGACCATTAAAGCAATTATTTTTCAGAAATAATTCAACAATAAAGGATTTGATTCCGAGTCCTAGTTGTCAAAATGGATTTTTTTTGCTATCATGTCACCAACCACTTCAAAATTCCTAATTTAAGTAATATTTAAGAATTTCATTAAACTGGTTTAGGAAGAAAAATTAACTTCAGAGCCTTTAGTAATATCTGGTGTTGTCAGTATAATGCTCGTGCAGATCCCTCTTCAAAAAATACTAGAAAAACTAATATACTTCATTTACATAACAAAGAAAAAATCCCAATCAAATTAAATAATGAAATAATCATACCAACTCTGAAGACCAAATTTTAGAAATAATAATTGCAAATCACAGAAGAAGAAACAAAATAAATTTTACATTCCACATAGAAGAAATAGTAAATCGGACAAAACGTTTTAAAAATTATCTCTTCTCAATTTGTGGGAAATCTTGTGGTCTAAGCACCCAGAAAAGGTTAACTTTATATAAATCCATTTTCAGACCAATACTTACATATGGAGCCGAAATTTGGTTCAAATATTTAAATAAAAAATGTTTACAAAAATTAAATTCAACCGAATATCAAATACTAACATGGTGTATAAATCCTATAAGTCTATACTGGTAAATCCACATCATATAGCTGTGTTCATAGTTTGGCCAACATTCCTCTGATCTCAGACTTTATCGAATCCAGAATCATGATATCTGATCTGAGAAACTTATCCACAGATGATCATCAAATTTATAACCCATATATTCCAGGAATTATAGATACCTTTCTCAAATCAAGAATGAATGTTCTGAAAAACGAAGCAAATAATACTGTTTGATTTGTTAGTGTCTTGTACAAAACAACGAATCACTAACCTAACATGAAGACGTAACTTTATTGACTGGCCTCTGTTGTAATATGTTATTTTACATATCCTACATGAACCAAAACATTAACTTGTGATGATGATATATTCAATCACTGAATAACCTAACATCTTCCCTTTTTTTACTAGTCTTTAAATCTACTTGGTTTTTTTTACCAGTCGACCTGATCTGGTTCTAGTCTCTGATGCAGCATTCTCAGGTTCACTTACCGTGGGGCTGTCACTCTTTGATTGGATTCTGCATTCGGTAGTTTCAATTCGGGTTCTTTTCACAATGTTGTCTCCTCCTGCTGATGAAGTAGATGGTAAGCAATTTGATACAGTTTGTTCTTGATCAATGCTTTCTTTTCTTCCTTCTTCTTGATTGTTTGTAGATTTTTGATTTGCTGAAGCCTGTTGTGGTTTAATCCAGGTTCTATTTCTTCTGTAGGTTCTACCATGAATATTCACATCATAGGATCTTGTGTTGTGTTCATTTGTGATGTTAGCTTTGGACCATGATGGGGTGGTATTGGGTGTTCTGACATACACTTCTTGTCCTATGTCTAAGTCTGGTAAATTTTTAGATTTTCTATCATAGTAGTATTTTGCCTGTTGTCTTTTGATGGATATTTTATCTGGAATTGATGGTTTAAGTAAATTTGGGTGAATTGGCAGTATAGCTCTCGTTCTTCTAGACATGATTCTTTGTACTGGGCTTGAATCTATGTCTATAGTGGGTGTATTTCTCCAATTTAACAAATTTTGCCAAAAATCACTATTTTCTTGTTTAGATTTCTTCAGTAAGTTTTTGGCTATTTTAACTGCCGCTTCTGCTTTTCCATTTCCCTGACTGTGAAGTGGTGATGATGTAGAATGTTGAAATTGCCATTCTTTGCTGAATTTTTGGAATTCAGTCGATGTAAATTGCCTTCCATTGTCTGAGACTATAATTTGAGGAATTCCATATCTGCTGAATTGTCTTTTGCAGCATTCAATTATGTATTCAGATGTTGTATTTTCTAGGCATTCAACTTCAAAAAAATCTGAGTAATGATCCACTATTATTAAGTAATTCTGATTGAAGATTTCGAATATATCAAGAGATATTCTTTCCCAGGGATAATTTGGAATTTTGTGAGATTTCATTGGTTCTCTCACTTGATTCTGTGAATTTGATAGACAAATAGAACAATTTTCAATTTCTTGCCGTATTTGTGCATTCATTCCTGGCCAAAAGATATTGTCTCTTGCTCTTCGCATACTTGAATTAATTCCAATATGTCCTTGATGGGTTTTCATTATCATCTCTGCTCTTAATTTATTTGGAATTACAATTCTATCATTCTTTAGTATGATTCCATCTTGAACTGTTAATTCTTCTCTAAAATTCCAATATTCTCTGGTTAGCATTGAAGTTTGATTTTTATTTGGTGGCCATCCATTTAGAATAAGTTTCTTCACTTCACACAGAATAGGATCAGATGATGTTTCTTCTCTAATTCTCAGGACAGTGTCACTGCATACACTTAATGTTTCCATAACATTGACTGTGGCAATTTCTTTGTAAATGATGTCAATGGGATACACATCATATTTCAGATTTTCATTCCTTACATCTTTGATGCAAGCTCTTGAAAAGATGTCCGCCAAGTGCATTTGAGATCCTTGGACATGTTCTAGTTCTAAGTTATATCTTTGCAGTCTTAAAAGCATTCTTTGGAGTCTTTGTGGCGCTTTTAGAATAGATTTCTTAAATATTGACAAAAGAGGCTTGTGATCAGTTTGCACAATCACTTGACATTTGCCCAAAATGTACTGATGAAATCTTTCGCATGCAAAAACAATTGCAAGACATTCTTTTTCTATCTGAGCATAATTTTGCTCAGTCTTGCTTAGACTTCTAGATGCAAAAATTATTGGCTGGCTTTCTTGTAGTAGGGTAGCTCCAAGTCCATGTTTACTTGCATCGCATTGTATAGCTATAGATTTGTCCGCATCAAAATATCTTAAAATTGGTGCTTTTGAGGCTAGATCTTTGATTTGTTCAAATGCAGCTTGATGATTCTTGCTCCATGACCATGTTGAATTTTTCATTGTCAATTTTCTCAAAGGTTCACTAATCATTGAAATATTTGGCATGAATTTACATAGGTATGTTGCAAAACCAAGGAAACTTTTGAGTTCTGTTATACTTTCTGGATGAGGCATTTCTTTTAAGGCTTTAACTTTTTCTGGATCTGGCTTTAATCCATGTGGAGTTATTATATGTCCTAGATATTTTACTTCTTTTAGTCTGAGCTTGACTTTATTGATGTTGAATTTCAAATTAGCTTGTCTGGCTGTCTTGAAAAGATTTTCAAGATTTCTATTATGATCCTTCAGTGCTTCTTCATATGAGTCACCTTTTCCCAAAATCAGAATGTCATCAGCTATTATTTCAATTCCTTCAAGACTGATGTGGATGAACTTAAAAAAATAATTAAATATGAGTGATTGAATATTAGATAATAATTGAATATTAATTAATTTATTTTTCTATTGTTTTTTGACCAAGAAAAGGTAAATTCATTCTATCAAGAGATATGTAAATTTTGTTCGTTCAATTTTAATTTTAATTTTAGTTTTGCTTGGCTTGCATGTAAATATTCTTAAGGAAGAGAAATAAACTTTTTTTTTCTTTTATAAGTGCAGACTTCTTTTGTTTGATATAAATTTCTAGAAAATTATTTAAATAGCAAAACAACAATGGCGACGAGACTTTCGTTCGAACCTTATGTAATGAAAGAAGAACCTTTTGAAAATTATATTCAACGATTCAAACAGTACATTTTTGTGAATGAAATTGAAGGTAAGAAGATTGTTCCTTTTTTTTATTATGTCTATTGGACCAAATACTTATGGTATTCTGAAAGAATTGATCTCACCTAGAGATGTTTGTGCATTAGAATTCGAAGAAATTGTTAGTGTTCTACTTACTCATATTACACCTAAGCTAAATATCATTTTTGAAAGATATGAGTTCAGCCAATTGATTCAGGAACATGGCGAAAAAATAGAAGAATATGTCCTTAAATTAAAAAAACAAGCTAATAAATGTAATTTTAGCTTAAATATTGAAGAACACCTAAGGGATAAATTCATTGCAGGAGTTTCTAATCAAGTTATTTTGAAAAGATTACTGCAAGAGCCTGAGCTCACTTTTAATATGGCAGTAAATATTGCTACCACAATAGAATCGGTAGATTGTAATGTGTTGAAAATGAAGTCTTATGCTGAAACTAAAGAAATAAACAAATTACATTCTAAATGCAAGCATTGTGGAAAGATGAATCATCATTCGGACAGATGTTTTTTTAGAAATTCTTTCTGCTATTCTTGTAAACAATTGGGACATATATCGACTGTTTGTCATTCAAAATCTAAGAATGGATATTTTCAACCAAGAAAGAGTGAAGTGTCTGCCCACGGAGAATCATTTTCGGGAAAGAATGGTGAGTCCATCAATAATATAGAATATCTGACTAATAAATTTGAGAGTATTTTGTATGTCTTCGACATAAAATTCTTAGCAGAAATTGACACTGGTGCAGCTTTAACAACTATGTCAAAAGATCTATTTTTAAAATATTTTGAACATGTTAAATTATTTCCGTCTAAATGTTATTTAACCGATTATCAAGGAAAGGGCATTTCCTCTATTGGAGAATGTAAAGTAAAAGTAAGATATAAAAATAAAATAGGCCATTTAAACTTAATAGTAACAAATATTGAAAATAATAAATTTCTCATAGGAAAAGACTGGATAGTATATTTTGATATGGTACAAATTAATGTCCAACAAAATAATAATTTTGATACTAATTTTATTTTTAATAAATATTATAAACTTTTCGAAGATATAGTCTTGCCAATAAAAGATATTTCCGTACACATTAATGTAAAAAATAATTTTGCACCAAAATTTTATAAATTTAGACCTGCTCCCTTTGCTATTAGAAATTTAATTGAAGAAGAACTATTATTTTTATTGAATAATGATATTATTGAAAATATAGTGGATAGCCCAATAGCTTCACCGCTAGTATGCGTCCCTAAGAAAAACGGCAAAATTAGAATTTGTGCGGACTTTAAAAGAACCTTAAATCCATTTATCGAGGATGTTAAGTATCCGATACCGAACATCGATAATGTTTTACATTCATTTTTTGGTAAAAGTATATTTAGTAAAATTGATCTTTCAAGCGCATATCATCAGATACTTCTAGACGAGGAATCTCAAAAATTAACAGTTATTTCTACCCATAAAGGCCTTTTTAAATATAAAAGGCTGCCCTTCGGTATCAAGTCCGGAGCGACTATTTTCCAAAGAACTATGGACAATATTTTTTCCGGTCTTAAAAATGTAATAATATATTTAGACGATATTCTTATAGCATCGTCTGATGTAAATGAGCATATTTCAGATATTGAAACAGTCATGAATAAATTATCGGATTTTAATTTTTCAATTAATAAAGAAAAATCTTTGTTTTTTGTTGATGAAATCAATTATTTGGGACATAGAATAAATAAAAATGGAATCTATCCCCTTGAGGATAAATTGGACAGTATAAAAAATGTCCTAAACCGAGTAACATTTCAGAATTGAAATCTTGGGCATGTTGTCATTCTACAGTAAATTCGTTAGAAATTTATCCATACATGCAAATCCTTTATTCTCTCTATTGAAAAGAAGTTATAATTGGAATTGGAAAAATGAACATGATCAGGCTTTCGAAAAATGTAAAAATTTGATTAGTACAAAAACTTGTTTGACGCATTATTCGCAAGATTTACCTCTTTATGTTACTTGTGATGCATCAAATTATGGTATTGGAGGATATATTTCCCATATTGTAAACAGCACTGAGAAACCAATTACTTTTGTTTCAAGAACACTAAATGACACAGAAAAGAAATATTCCCAAATAGAAAAAGAAGGGTTATCAATATTCTTTACCTTAAACAGGCTAAAACAATTCCTTTACGGAAGAAAATTTATTATTAATACAGATCACAAACCATTACTAGCCATTTTTGGCGATAAAAATAATTTACCACCCTTAGTGGCTAATAGATTACATAGATGGTCACTCTCAATATCAAATTTTAATTTTGAAATTAAGTATACTAAGGGAACTGAAATACCTCTTGCAGATTTTCTTTCAAGATTTCCAAATCCTGAAAAAGGGGAGAAAGGATGTTTCGTCATCAGAAGAAGGAATAAGCTACCCAAGGCCTCAGACGTCAAGTCCCCTGACTCCTGCTACAATAGTAGCAGAATCTACACCTGGACCACCGACTGAATCTACACCTTCCCGGAGATATCCACTACGAGAGAGGAGACCACCGGATAGATATGTACCTTAATGAGTATTGCTATCTTAAAAAAGGGGGAGTTGATGTGGATGAACTTAAAAAATAATTAAATATGAGTGATTGAATATTAGATAATAATTGAATATTTTAATTAATTTATTTTTCTGTTGTTTTTTGACCAAGAAAAGGTAAATTCATTCTATCAAGAGATATGTAAATTTTGTTCGTTCAATTTTAATTTTAATTTTAGTTTTGCTTGGCTTGCATGTAAATATTCTTAAGGAAGAGAAATAAACTTTTTTTTTCTTTTATAAGTGCAGACTTCTTTTGTTTGATATAAATTTCTAGAAAATTATTTAAATAGCAAAACAACAAAGACCTTGGAAGATTTCATAGAGTCTTCTTTGGTATTCTTCAGAAGCAGTCTTTAATCCAAATGGCATTCGAAGAAATTTATATCTTCCAAAGGGAGTCCAGAATGTTGTAAGGTTCGATGATTCATCAGAGAGCTTCACATTCCAAAAACCATCTTTAGTGTCCACTACTGTGAATATTTTGGCATTTTGAAGATTTGGTATTATTTCCTCAATTGTCGGTATTGGGTATTCAGCTCTTTTCAAGGCGACATTTAATTCTCGAGGATCAATGCATATTCTTAACTTCTTAGTTGACTTTACTAGTACTAGATTGCTAATCCAGTCTGTAGGATAATCAACTTTGGCAATGATATTTTTCTTTTCCATGTCAATCAATTTTTCTTTTAATTCTTTTCTTAAGGTAATAGGTACTCTTCTAGGTGCTTGCTCGATGGGTTTGATTGTAGGATCTTTTTCTAGTTTGTATTCCCCTTGTAAGCATCCAATGCCTTCAAATATGTCTTTATATTTATCTAGAAGGTTATTTTGTTTTGTCCATGTGGATTCAATTTTGCATAAGTCAGCTTTAATTTCTATTAAATTCAATTTCTGGCAAGTTTCAGCACTTAGAATAGGGTTTTCCCAATGATCTATCACTTGGAACACTATAGGATGTTGCTTGCTTTGGTGGGAACAGTTGATTTTGATTTGTCCTCTTGGCTTTAATATTTCTCCTCCATAGCATCTTAGTTTGATGTAGCTTGGTTTAAGAGAAGGATTGCCATCTTGCATGATTTTGCATAAATCTGCAAAATTTAAAACATTGACAGTTGCTCCTGTATCTATTTGGCAAATTATGCTTTCCTTGTATCCATTCAATTCTAATTCTAATTTAGTCATCAATTTTCTAGCAGAAATTTCTGAGACATATTCTAAAGAATAACAATCTTCTTGTTCATCATTGGAGTTTTGAGATTCAAGGCTTTGAACTGTTCTCATTCTGGATTTGCAAACTTTTGCCCAATGATTCTTTTTGTTACACTTTCTGCAGGTTTGATTCCATGCAGGGCATTTTTGTCTATTGTGCTCATGGAATGTTGCACAATATCTACAAGGAATGTTCTTTTTCATTTTATCTTGATTGACTATTTTCTTTCTTATATTCAATTTGTTCACCTCCTCTTGAGTGTTTTTAGTTAAGTTTTCAATTTGTTTGTTAGCGCTTTCATTAGCCTTACACACATCAATAGCTTTTTGCAATGTTAGTTGAGGATCACTGATCAGCTGTCGTTTGGTTTGCTTGTCAATTATTCCCAAAACTAACCTATCCCTGATCATTTCCTCAGTCATTGCACCATAATTGCATGTGGAAGACAATTTTCTTAATCTACATATATATTGTTCAATACTTTCATTTGTTTCTTGATTTGTTTGGTTGAAAATTGATCTTTCATAAATAATGTTAATTTTTGGTGTAAAATGCTGAGTCAATGCATTTATTATCTCATCTGAGTTATTTCTTTGTTCATCTGAAAGATCGAGATGTTCAAATATATTATAAGCTTCTTTGCCTATAATAGACAATAAGGTTGCAACTTTTAATTTGTCTTCTTTATTGTCCAACCCTGTTGCTATTGAAAAGTTACGCCAATGCGATTTGAAATATCTCCAGTTTTCTTCTATATTTCCTCTGAAATTAACTGGTTCAAGTGGCGGTATTTGTAAATACATATCTTTTGTCTATTTAATATACTATAAGGCTTATTTATTATTTTTTTAGTCTTATATAACGTAAAATTGAACTTACCGCGATATTTTTTTTCGTTTGTTTTCAAATCACTTTTCTGACACCATGTTTGATTTGTTAGTGTCTTGTACAAAACAACGAATCACTAACCTATCATGAAGACGTAACTTTATTGACTGGCCTCTGTTGTAATATGATATTTTACATATCCTACATGAACCAAAACATTAACTTGTGATGATGATATATTCAATCACTGAATAACCTAACAAATACTTTCTTAAGTTTTTTCCCCAAGAAATCCCTGAATACTTTCGTCCAATTTTTTATAATGCTCAATTTGTTACAAACCACGGAAATTTCAAAATTTTTTTAATAGAATAAAGGCAGTGGAGGATTCAAGTTGCTTTTGTGGTATTGAGGAACAAACCTCAAGACATCTACTGATCGATTGCCCAGCATTTCAAGATTATAGAATGAAGAATGAACTAGTTGTTTGTGAACTTAACGATTTTATTTCCGATAAAAATCATATTTAAAGTTCAATTCATTCTGTAAAAACATTCTAAACTTTCTACAAAATCTGGATTTCTAATGTTTTCATGCGTTGAATAATGTAAATAACTTATGTAAATAAATTTTTCTCCTTGTTTGGCGCAAGTATACCTTGCGGAATATAGCGCTTTGTGGAAATAAAATAATTATAATTATAATTATAATTCAAAAAATTGTGTATGTAAAAAAAGTTAAAATAATCAATACCAGAAACAGTCTTATTTTTATTTTTAAATAATATTTCTGCTAAAACAAACCATGTTAAGGCAAGAAACTGGACACTTTATATACTAAGTTCTTCTTTAGTTCTTCCCCAAGAAATATATAACAACCACACAAAGTTATTTACAAACTTTCCCTAGATCTATCCACCACTGAATATTTTCCAGTCTCTGATGTTATTAGTTTTCACGAGAACCCTTTGTCCTTCAGAAGCGCATAATCTACTGGTGTCAATTTGAAACGCCTTGCAGTTAACAGCATGGATTGCACGCACTCCCAATTTAAATTCTTTCATTTACCACAAGGATATAGAGTGACCTCTTCAGCCTTTTTAGGTCCAAGAAGTTGCATCCACCAGTAGTCTCCAGCAGGAAGTTGATACAGAGCCAGTGAAACACGGATAGAGAGTCACTCGTGGGCAATCAAATTCAGGTGTACATCCTCTCTATTATAGGCAAACTTCCATGGGATGATCCGTTCCGCAATGTCCTCAAACCAATGCCATTGAGTCGCCCCAGGATCACTAGCTGATCTGTGAAGATGTAGTGGATTTTCAAGAATAACGCTTAGTCTCGCTACCACCTTTAATGTCCCTTAGGCTTGATTCTCACCTTATGGGTATTTTGAATCTGCAATGAACGTTTCTGTATCAAAGATTTGGCTACAGACTTCTCTGTTCCATAGAAGTGGTAGTATACTGTTCCCCTTGTAAACGAGATTGTTACTGTCCAACAGATATAAACTCGCCAAAAACGCCCTAATGGCTAGGGTGGTCCTCTGTCAGTAATATTTAATGTTGATTTCTTCCTTCATTGAGTCTTCTCTTGGTACTGAACGGCTTCTCTGGCTGGTTGTGTGCGAAGTCCTCTTGACGCGAATATTTAGATCTTTGAACCAAATCCCAAACAGTTGGTTAAGGTTCATTTTATAAATTATTTCTGACACACATTCATCTCATTTGAATTGGGAAGAAGACATAATGGTTCTTAGGGCATTCTTTTCAAACTCCAGGTTCAGGTTTACTTCCATTCCAGTGGTACCCAGGCCATGTACTTGCCCATTCTGACATGTTGACCCTCCTTCTTTCTTGATATGCAGCACTTATCACGACATTTAACAAGATTTAGTTCTTTATCAATTATAGTTAATTGATTTTTCTATATTCAACATTTACTTTTGGTTCATTGTCACCAGTTTGCACCAAATAAATACTTCAAATTATATTAAAAGAGAGAAGAGAGAGTTCATTTCAGCTGCTGATGCCATTGAAACGTGGGTGGTTTCAAAATTAACACGTGAGTTAAGGACACGCAGCTGGATAGCTATCACTTTTGTTTCTGAAAATATCTCAATACAAACATACAATCTTTAACAAAAGAGGTGTTTCTTGGAACTGTACGAAATTAGATTCTTTCAAAATTTCAACGAAAAACACACTCTCTTTTCTCAAAGTAATCATTTCTATAGTGTCAAGGTTGTTGTGTTAATTACCTACAGTTCAGATGCGAAATATATATATCAGAGTGTAAATGGTTTTGCAATTTGGCAGCATGTGGTGCTCGAGTTTATGCGAAATATGAATATTTTAAACAACTTTGACACTATAGATTTTTTTTGTGTTGAGAAAGGTGAGCGTGCTGTCCCCTGAAATATTGAAATAACAATAATTTCGTCCAAGATGCGCCTCTTTTATTGAAAAGACATTGTTTTATTTGCGAGCCCTTAATATTTTCTTCCACACTGAGAATCTAACTATTGACTTTAACAAAGGTTTTCTCTAGAATCACAATCCAGTTCTAGGATGGCTCACGGTAAAATCTGAAGAGTTTATCATCTCTCTATGCTCGGACATCTCCTACTTTGAAAATTAGATTGTAGAGCAGTTTTTATATCAAGAGTGAAATATCAGAAGTGGTGGTTAATTACTGAAAGACTTGATTCCACAATGGTGATCTTTAATGTCTAAGAACATATTTTATAGATATGACATATATTTGATCTTAAACTTGTAGAGGCTTTAATTTTATTGGAGTTTATTCATCTGTGTGTGGTGTATTCATTTATTATTTCTTTTATTATTTTTGGCCTAATTTCCACACCACCCAGGAGGTACGGCCGTTGGCGCGTTACCCTTTGTTTATAGTGGCGGGTTCCCCAGTAGGCCTATACCACTCTTCTAACAGAGCTCCAACATCGGGTCTCTCGAGTCAGCCTCAGCCCAGGCATTACTCGGCCGAGTCCGATTAAATCAGCCCTGCCAGGCTCCTAGACATCCTACCTAGAGTAAAAGTATTTTATAAAGTGCCCATTGTTGGAAACCCAGGAAATCTAATTTATATTTTCTAAATAAAATTTTCTCAATATTATAATAAACTCAATTTGTGAAATACATATAAAGAAGAAATGCATTTTAATAGAATATGAGAAATTCACATAAATTGTTCTTATTATATCCATAATTTGATGCAATATTTGATAGATGATTGACAGGTGGAATAAAAATAAGAAAGCCAGCTTTAAAACATCAACAAGGACATTCAACACATAGGAAATATGACTGGGTACATCATTTTACAACTCATTTCTAATTCTCATCCTTTCTTAACATTTATCTTTCTTTATTTCAATGGGTTCTCTAACATGACAAATTAAAATTTTCATATTATTTGAAATGTAACCAGTTGTTGAATATTCATTTTGAGATTTTAAATTTAACAGCATTAAATAAACAAGAATTCAATGCAAATTTCAAAGCTGTTTATAACAGTCCAATGAACATTAATATTTTAAATTATTTTTATTTGTTTCAAGTAGACATTACGATCACGGTGGGTAGTTAATAACACTGCCTTTTAATCCAAGTACACCACATATCTAAATATTTACTAATATGACATATTTTGGAGTTAATTGAAAGGTGTATTGAAGCAAAATGAACACGATATATCCTCACAGATTGTTTTATCTCTTTCAAACAGTTAACAAGTCAGCTATGCGACTCTGTGCTGCTATTCATTCAAATCTAAAATACGCCATGATATTAGTTGATATCAAAGTATGGAATCGATGTATTTTCCTCAATATATCTAAATATCGATCAAATTTGTGATAAATATATTTTGAGAATGTGTATAATAAAATCTTGTAACTACATGTATGCATCTTTATAATCCTATAGGCTTATGTCCATAGATTTCCTAAACACTATAACTTGCCTTCCTTAGTGGGGCTTATATGAAAAACATTCCAATACAATAGTAGAGTGTTCTGGAGATTAATTTATCGACACTACTGATGAGCCAAGTCGTCTCAATCAATAAAATTTATCATTTTATTAAGGCCTGTAAAGATGTTATTTAATCATACATGTGGAAGTGATTGATTAGAGATAATCTAGAGATAAATTTGGTGAAACCGCTGAGAGGGTTCACTACTCTTGATCCAAGCCCTCTCATTCAATAACATATCATTGCGGTAAGGTCAATAGAGATAATATTTTATGATATTATTGAAAGGAAACACATTGCCAGAAAATTTATTTGTTACAAATACTCTTTTTCTGCTAATACAAACCACTTTGAGGCAAGGAACTTTTGCACTTTACATACTAAGCTCTTTAGACTCATCCCTCAGAAATATATAACAACCGCACAAAGTTATTTCCAGACTTTCCCTGGATCTATCCACCACTGAACAGTCTCCAGCCTCTGATGTTATCAGTTTTCAAGAAAATCCTTTGTCCCCCAGAAGCGCATAATTTTCTGATGTAAATTGGAGACATCACAGGCCGCTTTGCAGCTAAAAGCATGGATTTCACGCACTCTCAAGTGAAATTCTTTCATTTACCACGAGAATATAGAGTGACCTCTTCAGCCTTTTTAGTTCCGAGAAGTCAAACTACTTGTAGTCTCCAGCAGGAATTTGATACAGAGCCAGCGAAATAGAGACAGTTACTCGTGGGCAATCAAATATGAGCGTACACCCTCTTTATTATAGGCAAACTTCCATGGTATGACCCTTTCCGCAATGTCACCATCTTCCATCAGTGCCATTGAGTCACCCCTGGATCACTAGTTGATCTGTGATGGTGCAGTGGATTTCCAAAGATAACGCTACGTATCGCTACCACCTATAACGTCCCTTAGGCTAAATTCTCACCTTGTGTTATTTTGAGTCTGCGATGATCGTTTCTGTATCAATGATGGGGCTGAAGACTGCTCTGTTCCAGAGAGGTGATAATATACAGTTCCCGTTGTATAAGAGATTATTACTGTCCAAGAGATAAAAACTCCCCAGTCAATCACTAATGGCAGAGGGTGGTCATCTGCCAGGAATATTTTATGTTGATTTCTTCGCGCATTGAGTCATCTCTTAGTACTGAACGGCTGTTCTGGCTGGTTTTGTGCGACGTCCTTGATGCGAATATTTAGCAGATCGTCGAACCAAATCCCAAACAATTGGTTTAGGTTCCTTTCTATAAATTATTTCTGAGATTCATCTCACTTGAATTGTGGGGCAGACATAATGGCTCTTAGGGCAATTTTTTCAAACTCCAGGTTCGGGTTTACTTCCATTCCAGTGGTACCCAGGCTGTGAACTTGCCCATCCTGACATGTTGACCCTGGATCCTTTTTCTTTCTTGATATTCAGCAGTTCTTTATCAATTATAATTAATTGATTTTTTTCTTTATTCAACATTTACCTTTGGTTCATTTTTCACCATTTTGATCATATATAACCTATCATTTACTCCAGTTTGCACCCCAAATAAATATTTCAAATTATATAAAAGAGAGAAGAGTTTTCATATCCTTTCAGCTTCTGATGCCATTGAAATATGGGTGGTTTCTGAATGAGCACGTGAGTACGAGGGCACGCAGCTGGATAGGCATTACTTTTGTTTCCAAAAATATCTCAATACATAAATAAAAATTTAAAAAAAGAGGTTTTATCATGGAACTCTGTGAAATAAAGTTTTTTTTTCATTTTTTTCAACTAGAAACACAATCGTCTTTCTCAAGGCAATCAATTCTCTAGTGGCAAGGTTGTTAGAGTTAATTACACACAAACAGCTTATCTCTAAATATAAATATCTTAAATAACATTGCCACTAGATATTATTTTGTGTTGAGAAAGGTGAGCCTGCTGCCTCCTGAAATATTGAAATAACAATAATTTCGTCCAAGATGCGCCTCTTTTATTGAAAACACATTGTTTTATTTGCGAGCCCTTAATATGCTCTTCCACACTGAGAATCTATCTATTGGCTTTAACAAAGGTAATCTATAGAATCACAATCTAGTTCTAGGATGACTCATGGAAAAATCTGAAGAATTGATCATCTCTCTATGCTCGGACATCTCCTAACTTTGAAAATTAGATTGTAGAGCAGTTTTTATATCAAGAGTGAAATATCAGAAGTGGTGGTTAATTACTGAAAGGCTTGATTCCACAATGGTGATCTTTAATGTCTAAGAACATATTTTATAGATATGACATATATCAAAAGAGAAAACGAAAAGATAACGTGGTGAGTTTCTTTTTATCCACGTTTTAAAAGTTAAAAGAGAAAACTAAAATATAACGTGGTGAGTTTCTTTTTAAAAGAAATTCACCACGTTATATTTTCGTTTCTCTTTTAACTTTTAAAACGTGGCTTAAGTATATATGACATATATATTTGATCTTAAACTTGTAGAGGTTTTAATTTTATTGAAGTTTATTCATTGTGTGTGTATGCATTTATTATTTCTTTTATTATTTCTGGCCTAATTTCCACACCACCCAGGAGGTACGGCCGTTGGCGCGTTACCCTTTGTTTATAGTGGCGGGTTCCCCAGTAGGCCTATACCACTCTTCTAACAGAGCTCCAACATCGGGTCGCTCGAGTCAGCCTCCGCCATTTATAAGGATTACTCGGGCGAGTCCGATTAAATCAGCCCTGCTAGGCTCCTAGACATCCTACCTAGAGTAAAATAATTATTTTATAAAGTGCCTATTGTTGAAGAGAGAGACCCAGGAAACCTAATTTATATTTTCTAACTAAAATTTTCTCAATATAATAATAAATTCAATTTGCGAAATACATATATAGAAGAAATGCATTTTAAAAAATATATGAGAAATTCACAGGACTTTTGTTCTTATTATATCCCTAATTTGATGCAATTTTTTTGATAGATGATTGACAGGTGGATTAAAAATAAGAAAGCCAGCTTTAGAATATCAACAAGGACATTCAACAGATAGGAAATATGACTGAGTACATCATTTTGCAACTCATTTCTAATTCTCATCCTTTCTTAACATTTATCCTTCTTTATTTGAATGGTTTCTCTAACAACAACAGAAATTATTTGAAATGTATGTCAGTTAGTGAAGATTCATTTTGAGAATTTAAATTCAGCAGCGCTAAATACACAAGAATTCAATGTAATTTGTTAAGCGTGTTTATAACAGTCCAATGCAGTCAAACCTGTAGAAGGGCGTTTGCCCGAAAGCTCGTAACGTTTACAAATAAAAGATACCTATCTTCCATTTAATGATACGTTTTTTCATAAGTTATAAAAGGTGTATTTGAAGCAAAATAAACGCGCGATATTTCCTCACATTGTTTTATATTTTCAAATAGTTGACACGTCAGCTATGAGCCTCTATGCTGCTTCTTCTTAGTCAAATCTAAAATACGCCATGATATTAGTTGATATCAAAGTATGGAATCGCCATATTTTTCTCAATATATCTAGATATCGATCAAATTTGTGATAAATTAATTTTTGGAATATGTATCAGAAATTCTTGTAACTATACATGTATGCATCTTTATAATTCTATAGGGTTATGTCCATTGATTCCCTAAACACTCTAATCTGCCTTCCTTAGTAGAGTTTATATTAAAAACATTACAATACAATAGGAGAACAGTTTGAAGATTAATTTGGTGAAACCGCTGAGAGGTTTCACCACTGATAGCCCAAGCCCTCTCATTCAATAACTTTTATCATTGTATTAGGGTCTGTAGAGGTAATATTTGATCATATATGTGAAAGAAACACATTACCAAAATAATTTTTCACATTGCTCCTGACCAGGAGCACATGTGCTTTACAGATGGCAGAGCGTCATCTGGTGGAACATGAATCACTAAGCATTGATTTAGCCTGTTCCCTGATATTTGGCCTACCCAATTTCTTCATAAATAAAGAAAAACCATCCACGAACGCGTTTCGCGCTGTTGGCGCTCGTCAGCTTGGAGTAGGCTGTACCACTGCTTCTTGAGAAACCAAAAAATGGGTATTTAAGGCCAAACTTGCGTAAATACGCTTAACACATAAAAATATTAGAAAAAAATAAAAAGGTCAGGTGTTGATATTAAAAATAAAAAAGGCATATCCTGACCAGGAACACATGTGCTTTACAGATAGCAGAGCGCCATCTGGTGGTACTTATGTCAACTAAACATTAACCTGTTCCCTGATATTTGGCCAACCAAATTCTTGATAAATCAAGAAAAAACATCCCCAAACGCATTTCGCGCTGTTGGCGCTCGTCAGCGTGGAGTAGGCTGTACCACTGCGACCAAAAAGATTTTTGGACCCAGAGGCTTCTCACTGACGAGCGCCAACAGTACGAAACGCGTTCCTGGATGGTTTTCCTTGATTTATCAAGAAATTGGGTTGGCCAAAATCAGGGAACAGGCTAAATCAATGTTTAGTTTATTTCTGTTCCACCAGATGGCGCTCTGCCGTCTGTAAAGCACATGTGCTCCTGGTCAGGATATGCCTTTTTTATTTTTAATATCAACGCGTGACCTTTTTATTTTTTCTATTATTTTTAAATATTATATAATACAATATAATGCGGCTATGATTATAGAACAAAGTTTAATAAATTTTACAGAACGAAAATCCCTGGACACTTTTATTTTCCATTCACCAATACTCTTCACAATTAGTCTTTTCATACTTCATCCCTAATGATAGGAATAGTCGTTTCTTCTCCTTAAAATAATTAAAATTACGATTTTTAGTTCTATAAATATAAATATTTGGGGTAAAACTTGTTAAATGTCGACATATATTATATATATAAATGCTTACAAATCAGTATCATATTTGTAGTTACAAGATGCGAGAACCCCATTTTGCATTCCCTGTTGAGTTTGGACTTTTGCGTAAAATTCATTGGCCATTAGAGCAATTATTCTTCTTAAATAATTCACCAATATAGGATTTGATTTTGAGTCCTAGTTGTCAAAATGGAAATTCATATCATGTCACCAACCACTTCACAAAATCCTAATTTAAGTAATATTTACGAATTTCATTGAACTGGTTCAGTAAGATTAATTAACTTCAGAGTCTTTAGTAATATCTGGTGTGGTCAATAAAATTATTTTGCCAATCCTTCTTCAAAATATTGTGTATGTAAAAAAAGTTTAAATAATACCAGAGAGTTACTCATGGGCAATCAAATTCAGGCGTACATCCTCTTTATTATAGGAAAACCTCCATGGGATGACCCGTTCCGCAATGTCCCCATCCTCCATCAGTGCCATTGAGTTGCCCCAAGATCACTAGCTGATCTGTGAAATGTCAGTGAATTTCCAAGGATAACGCTACGTATCGCTACCACCTATAACGTCACTTAGGCTAAATTCTCACCTTGTGTTATTTTGAGTCTGCGATGATCGTTTCTGTATCGATGATGGGGCTGAAGACTGCTCTGTTCCAGAGAGGTGATAATATACAGTTCCCGTTGTATAAGAGATTATTACTGTCCAAGAGATAAAAACTCCCCAGTCAATCACTAATGGCAGAGGGTGTTCATCTGCCAGGAATATTTAATGTTGATTTCTTCGCGCATTGAGTCATCTCTTAGTACTGAACGGCTGCTCTGGCTGGTTTTGTGCGACGTCCTTGATGCGAATATTTAGCAGATCGTCGAACCAAATCCCAAACAATTGGTTTAGGTTCCTTTCTATAAATTATTTCTGAGATTAATCTCACTTGAATTGTGGCGCAGACATAATGGTTCTTAGGGCAATTTTTTCAAACTCCAGGTTCGGGTTTACTTCCATTCCAATGGTACCCAGGCTGTGAACTTGCCCATCCTGACATGTTGACCCTGGATCCTTTTTCTTTCTTGATATTCAGCACTTATCACGACCTTTGACAGAATTTAGTTCTTTATCAATTATAATTAATTGATTTTTTTCTTTATTCAACATTTACCTTTGGTTCATTATTCACCATTTTGATCATAAATAACCTATCATTTACTCCAGTTTGCACCCCAAATAAATATTTCAAATTATATAAAAGAGAGAAGAGTTTTCATCGCCTTTCAGCTTCTGATTCCATTGAAATATGGGTGGTTTCTGAATGAGCATGTGAGTCCGAGGGCACGCAGCTGGATAGGCATTACTTTTGTTTCCGAAAATATCTCAATACATAAATAAAAATTGAAAAAAAAGAGGTGTTATCATGGAACTCTATGAAATAAAGTTTTTTCAATTTTTTCAACTAGAAACACAATCGTCTTTCTCAAGGCAATCAATTATCTAGTGGCAAGGTTGTTAGAGTTAATTACAAACAGCTTATCCCTAAATATAAATATCTTAAATTACATTGCCACTAGATATTATTTTGTGTTGAGAAAGGTGAGCCTGCTGCCTCCTGAAATATTGAAATAACAATAATATCGTCCAAGATGCGCCTCTTTTATTGAAAACACATTGTTTTATTTGCGAGCCCTTAATATGCTCTTCCACACTGAGAATCTATCTATTGGCTTTAACAAAGGTAATCTATAGAATCACAATCTAGTTCTAGGATGGCTCACGGAAAAATCTGAAGAGTTGATCATCTCTCTATGCTCGGACATCTCCTAACTTTGAAAATTAGATTGTAGAGCAGTTTTTATATCACGAGTGAAATATCAGAAGTGGTGGTTAATTACTGAAAGGCTTGATTCCACAATGATGATCTTTAATGTCTAAGAACATATTTTATAGATATGACATATATATTTGATCTTAAACTTGTAGAGGTTTTAATTTTATTGAAGTTTATTCATCTGTGTGTGGTGTATTCATTTATTATTTCTTTTATTATTTTTGGCCTAATTTCCACACCACCCAGGAGGTACGGCCTTTGGCGCGTTACCCTTTGTTTATAGTGGCGGGTTCCCCAGTAGGCCTATACCACTCTTCTAACAGAGCTCCAACATCGGGTCGCTCGAGTCAGCCTCCGCCATTTATAAGGATTACTCGGGCGAGTCCGATTAAATCAGCCCTGCTAGGCTCCTAGACATCCTACCTAGAGTAAAATAATTATTTTATAAAGTGCCTATTGTTGGAGACCCAGGAAACCTAATTTATATTTTATAACTAAAATTTTCTCAATATAATAATAAATTCAATTTGTGAAATACATATATAGAAGAAATGCATTTTAGAAAATATATGAAAATTCACACGACTTGTTCTTATTATATCCCTAATTTGATGCAATGTTTTTGATAGATGATTGACAGGTGGATTAAAAATAAGAAAGCCAGCTTTAGAATATCAACAAGGACATTCAACAGATAGGAAATATGACTGAGTACATCATTTTACAACTCATTTCTAATTCTCATCCTTTCTCAACATTTATCCTTCTTTATTTGAATGGTTTCTCTAACAACAACAGAAATTATTTGAAATGTATGTCAGTTAGTGAAGATTCATTTTGAGAATTTAAATTCAGCAGCGCTAAATACACAAGAATTTAATGTAATTTGTAAAGCGTGTTTATAACAGTCCAATGCACTCTAATATTTTAAATTATTTTTATTTGTTTCAAGTTGACATTACGTAGGCCTTTATAATCACGGTGGGTATTTAACAACACTGCCTTTTAATCCAAGTACACCACATATCTAAATATTTACTAATTAGACATATTTGGGATTTATGAGAGGTGTATTTGAAGCAAAATAAACGCGATATTTCCTCACCATTTTTTTATATTTTCAAATAGTTAACAAGTCAGCTATGAGCCTCTGTGCTTCTTCTTCTTAGTCAAATCTAAAATACGCCATGATATTAGTTGATCCCAAAGTATGGAATCGCTGCGAGTATTTTTCTCAACATATCTAAATATCGATCAAATTTGTGATAAATATATTTCGAGAATCTGTATAATAAAATCTTGTAACTACATGTATGCATCTATATAATCCTATAGGGTTATGTCCATTGATTCCCTAAACACTCTAACCTGCCTTACTTAGTAGGGTTTATATGAAAAACATTCCAATACAATAGTAGAGTGGTCTGGAGATTTATTTAGCGAAACCACTGATGAACCATGCCCTCTCAATCAATAATTTTTTTCATTTTATTAAGGAGGATATTGTAATATAATATAATATGTTTATATATATTTGACCATCGATCAACATTGTTGTTTTAGGAATATTTTGAAGATATTGAGGGTACAGAAATGTATTTTGATGATTTCTTGGTATTTGGAGCCAGTTTAGAAGAACATAATAATAATTTGGAAAAAGTTCTCAAAAGAGCAAGAGATATTAACTTAAAATTCAGCAAAGAAAAAAGCCAATTTTTAAAAGCTGAAATAAAATATCTTGGTCATATATTGACCTCTAATGGATATAGACCAGATGAATAAAAAGTTAGAGCCATCAAGGAAATGCCAGTACCGAAGAATAAAGAGGATTTAGAAAGATTTTTGAGTATGATCACTTATCTTGGAAGGTTCATTCCTAATATATCAACCTTAACTGCAGTTTTGAGAAATTTACTCAAAAAAGATGTCCCTTGGAATTGGAGTAGCTATCAAAATAAGGTTTTCATAGAATTGAAAGAAGTGATTTCTCAAAATCCTACTTTAAATTATTATGATGTTAAAAAACCTGTTACAATATCTGTAGATGCTTCTAAAGATGGCTTGGGAGCTGTACTACTTCAAGAATACAAACCAATAGCTTTCGCATCAAAAGCAATGAATCAAACGGAAAGAAATTATGCGCAAATAGAAAAAGAGGCCTTGGCAATTGTATTCGGATGTGAAAAATCTATCAATTCATAATGGGAAAAAATACCATAGTTGAAACAGACCATAAGCCACTTGAAACAATCTTTAAAAAGCCATTATATCAAACTACACCAAGAATACAAAGATTTATGCTTAGACTTCAAAAGTTTGACATTGAAATAAAATATAAGCCAGGTAAAGAACTTGTGATTGCAGATTGCCTTTCTAGAGCATTTTTGCAGGAGGAAGAGGAAATTGATCAGGAGTTAGAGGCACAAATATGTCTTGTTCAGGAAACTTTATCAGTCTCACCAAAAAGACTAAAATAAATGAAAGAAGCAACAGAGCAGGATAAAACTTTCACAGAGCTGAAGAAATTAATGATTAATGGATGGCCAAACAAAAATGATATTCCATATGAATGTGTTCCATACTGGAATTATAAAGAAGAACTATATATTCTGAATGAATTAGTCATGAAAGGTTGCACAGTTGTGGTACCTTCAAGCTTGAGGAAAACAATGTTGCAAATAATACATGAAGGTCACCTAGGTATGGATAAATCCAAAATAAGAGCCAGACAATCAATTTTTTGGCCAGGAATAAATAAGCAAATCGAAGATTTGATTTCAAAGTGTGAAATATGTATTAGAAACAGAAGATCGCAAGAAAAAGAGCCTCTCATTCCTCATCCAGTTGAAGATCTCCCTTGGAAAAAAGTAGGAATTGATTTGTTTGAACTCTATGGGGAAAAGTATCTTATCATGATAGATTACTTTTCAAAATTTCCAGAAATTGCACTTCTAACAGATACTAAAACAGAAACTGTGATAAGAAAATTAAAATCTGTATTTGCAAGATATGGCATACCTCAGATAATAATGTCTGATAATGGACCTCAATTTAACAACTATATGTTCAAAAAGTTTGAAAAAGATTGGTATTTTAAGCATATAACATCGAGTCCATTGCATCCGAAATCTAATGGTCTAGTAGAAAGAAATTTTCAAACAATTAAAAAATTGATTAAAAAGGCAAGGCAAGCTGATGAAGATCCTTTTTTGGCACTTCTCAATTTTAGACCAACAAATATTGATGGAGTGGAGTCCCCCGCAGCACTACTTTTTGGAAAAGAGAACAGAACTAAATTACCCTATACAAATAGTTATCTTAGGCCAAGAAAGATAAATATTAAGAAAGTTCAGAATAGATGGAGAGAAAGACAAATTGTTCAAAAAGGATATTATGATAGAGGATCTAAAGAGCGATGTAAAATGCAAAAAGATGATTTTGTTTATTTGAAAACCGGAAGGAATGGTTGGATGCCAACCACAATCAAAGATGTTACACCGAGATCGTATTTTGTTGAATCACCGCATGGAGAAGTGATAAGAAGAAATTCAAAAGATCTTTACTTGCCTAGAACTGTTCGGTTTCAGCCAGAAGCAACACCAGGACCAAGTCAGCCAGACACTAGTCTTCAACCTCCAGAAATAGAAAGCAGTGATCCTGAGAAACCCACTGAAGTCAGAACAAGATCGGGAAGACTTGTAAAGACACCTAACAGACTTACTTATTAATATGTATGCTTTTTTTTATTCCGTTTCAAATCTTAAGGAAGGAGATGTAATATAATATAATATGTTTATATATATTTGACCATCGACCAACATTGTTGTTTTTATAAATATGTAATATACATCTAACTTTACATTATTAGCATGTTGCACGTTGTTCACTTAAGATAAATAAAATAAATCTTTCATATAAAAATATATCTTTCATTAATAATAAACATAAACAAAACATATAACAGATATATGTGGGAGAGATTAATTAGAGATTAATCTAGAGATTAATTTGGCGAAACCGCTGAGAGGGTTCACTACTGATGATCCAAGCCCTCTCATTCAATAATTTATATCATTGTGTTAAAATCGGGATATTTTATAAGTTTTTACTTGCTATAGAAGAAGAAAATTATAAACATAATTATTCCCCGCTTTGGGCGTCATTGTTAAAATCGTGATGATTTTATATGTTTTTAGTGTAAAAGAAGAAGAAAATTCTAAACATAATAGCCCTGCTTAGAGCGCCATTGTTAAAATTGGGAGATTTTATACTTTTTACTTTGTTGTTGTTTTTAAAATAACTATTTCCAGATCTCTACATGTCCAAATATTCGGGCGCCAGTGGCTGCAGAAAAGCAGACCACAAATTTATTCATCTATGGCACATGTAGAGACCTAAAGCTGTGCCGGCTAGCAATTAATGTTGGAGGGGAAATTAGCCAATCATTTTTGGCTAAACAAAATTTTATTTAGACCAATAAAATAATCTTTCAATGTACAACAAATATTAGTTTAAAAATAAAGAAATAATACTTAAATAGGATCACGCACATATATAAGATGTATATAAAAAGGATTAAAAACTATATATATATAAGGCTAAAAGGGAGGAGTTTAAAAGTATATATAAACTTTATACAAAAGGCCTATAGGCTATAAGGCCTTTATACATAATGCCAAATTCCCAGATTATCCCCAACCTACCTAGACATCCAGCCACCCAAGTCCACGATTCGAAAAGGAGCGGCTAAGGCCGCAGCCAGCGGCCTGAGCCCTCCGCAACTCCAAGTCTTTTTTGCTTCTCAGGAAAAAAATCAAATTCTTACTAAAGAAAATTAAATTTCCCGCTTCCTTGCCCCAGTGTTGCTGGACTCACCCCCCAAGGCTATCATCCCTCTTCTCTCTATGAAAATAAAAAAGAAAAAAGGCATCTTAAAAAAATGATTAAAATAAATTAAATATAAAAATTATTAAAGAAATATTCACAAAAAAATAATAATATAAAAATACGAAAATATTGAATTAAAAAATAATTTTCAAAATATAATTAATATTGTCGGATCTGGGAATCTTGGGGTCAGCTTGGGAAAGGTTCAGGGCTCGTGGTGGAGCTGGTGTTCTGCATGAAGATGGTGATTATAACACCCACCATGGGCTTGTGGCTTGCCCATTGGCATGCTGGAGTCTGGCTTGATACTGGTGGAGTCAGGTCAAGCACCATAGGTCGGTGGCTTAACTACAGGGAAGGGGCGTCTGAGTCCATCTTGGACTGGCTTGTGGTCAAGTCGACCACCAGGAAGGAGTGTCTGAGTCCATCTCAGACTAGCTTGGTAGGGCCAGGTCATCCACCACAGGTCAGGTGGCTTGACCACAGGAAGGGGATCTCAGTCTCTGGCTCAGTGCTGCCAAGGCTAAAGGTGGCTTCAGGCTCCATCTCGACACCTCGCAATCACCAGAGGTTTGTCGCTTAGATGGACAAAGGTAGGATATGGTTAGGTTAGGTGGGGTTCTGGGTTACTTTGGCATATTATGGTCAGGTGTCCCACCAATTGCAGTAAGGTCTATAGAAATATATTTTATATTATTGAAAAGAAACACATTGCCAGCAAAATTATTTGTTATAAATACTTTTTCTACTAATTAAAAAAAAACACTTTAAGGCAAGAAATTTTTGCACTTTAGATACTTAGCTCTTTAGAATCGTCCCTAAGAAATATATAAAAACCAAACAAAGTTATTTTCAGACTTTTCCTCGATCTATCCACTACTGAACAATCTCCAGCCTCTGATGGTCTCAGTTTTCATGAGAATCCTTTATCCCTCAGAAGCGCATAATCTTCTGATGTCAATTTGATACATCACAGGCCGCCTTGCAGTTAACAGCATGAATTGCACGCACTCCCAAGTTAAATTCTTTAATTTAGCACGAGAATATAGAGTGACCTCTTTAGCCTTTTTAGGTCCGAGAAGTTGTAGCTACCAGTAGTCTCCAGCAGAAAGTTGATACAGAGCCAGAGAAACAGAGATGGAGAGTTACTCATAGCGATAAAATTCAGGCTTACATATTTATTATTGGCAAACCTCCATGGGATGACCCGTTCCATAATGTTCCTCCATTAGTGCCATTGAGTCACCTCAGGATCACTAGCTGATCTGTGATGGTGCAGAGGATATCCAAGGATAACGCTAAGTCTCGCTACCACCTATAATGTCCCTTAGGCTTGATTCTTACCTTGTGGGCATTTTGAGTCTGCAATGACTGTTACATAATCAATGAGCCGCAGACTGCTCTGTTCCAGAGAGGAGGTAATATACTGTTCCCCTGCATAAGAGATTGTTACTCTCCAACAGATAAAAACTCCCCAGTCACGCACTAATGGAAGAGGGTGGTCATCAGTCAGTAATATTTAACGTTGATTTCTTCGTTCATTGAGTCTTCTCTCGGTACTGAACAACTGCTCTGGGGTTGGTTGTGTGCGACGTCTTTTATGGGAATATTTAGGAGATCTTCGAACCAAATCCCAAACATTTGGTTAAGATTCCTTTCCATTCAATATTTCTGACATTCATCTCATTTGAATTGTGGCGAAGTCCATACTGACATAGTCCATATTGGTTCTCAGGGCATTCGTCTCAAACTCCAGGTTTAGGTTGACTTCTATTCCAGTGGTACCCAGGCCATGTCCTTGTCCATCCTGACATGTTGCCCCAGGATCCTTTTTCTTTCTTGATATGCAGCACTAGTCACAACCTTTGACAGGATTTAGTTCTTTATCAAATATAGTTAACTTTTCTTTATTCAAAATTCACTTTTGGTTCATTCTTCACCAGTTTGAGTGGATATAACTTATCACTATACCCAGTTTCCACACAAAATAATTATTTCAAATATATAAAAAAAGAGAAGAGAGAGTTCATCGCCTTTCAGCTTCTGATGCCATTGAAACGTGGGTGGTTTCTGAATGAGCACGTGAGTTCAAGAGCATGCAGATGGATAGCTATCACTTTTGTTTCTGAAAATATCTCAATACATAAATGCAAACTTTTAATAAAAGAGGTGTTTCTAGGAACTGTACAGAATTAGATTTTTTCTAATATTTCAACGAGAAACACACTCCCCTTTCTCAATGCAATCATTTTTTTAGTGTAAAGGTTGTTAGAGCTAATTACCTACAGTTTAGACGCCAAATATAAATATCTCAAACAACCCCTTGTCGCTATAGATTATTTTGTGTAAAGAAAGGTGAGCATGCTTACCCCTGAAATATTGAAACAATAATAATAGCGTTCCAAAATGCGCCTCTTTTATTAAAAACACATTGTTTTATTTTAAGCCACACACACTAATATGCTCTTACACGCTGAGAACATAACTGTTGGCTTTAGCACACAAAGGTTTTCACATCACATTCCAGTTCTAGGACCGCTCCTTAAAGACTGATGAAATCTGAAGAGTTGATTATCTCTCTATGCTCGGACACATCTCCTAACTTGAAAATTTAGATTGTAGAGAAGTTTTTATATGAAGAGTGAAATATCAGAAGTGGCGGTTAATTTCAGAAAGGCTTGATTCCACAATGGTTATCTTTATTTGAGATATTTATAGATACAGCATAGGTATTTGATCGCGTAAACTTTGTAGGCGCTTTGATTTTATTAAAGTTTATTCATCTGTGTGTGTATTCATTTATTATTTCTTTTATTATTTTTGGCCTGATTTCCACACCACCCAGGAGGTATGGCCGTTGGCGCGTTACCCTTTGTTTATAGTGGCGGGTTCCCCAGTAGGCCTATACCACTCTTCTGACAGAGCTCCAACATCAGGTTGCTCGAGTCAGCCTTCGCCCAAGCATTACTCGGCCGAGTCCGATTAAATCAGCCCTGCCAGGATCCTAGACATCTTACCTAGAGTAAAAGTATTTTATCTAAAGTGATCATTGTTGGAACGGGTAGACCCAGGAAACCTAATTTCAAAACTAAAAATTTCACAATATAATAATCCATCAATTTGTGAAATACATATATGGAGGAAATGCATTTTAATAGAATATGAGAAATTCACATGAATTGTTCTTTATTATATCCATAATTTGATGCGATGTGTAAATTAAAAATAAGAAAGCCAGCTTTAAAACATCAACAAGGACATTCAACACATAGGAAATATGATTACATCATTTTACAACTCATTTCTAATTTTCATCCTTTCTTAACATTTATCCTTCTTTATTTGAATGGTTTATCTAACATGACATAAATTCAAATTTTAATATTATTTGAAATGTAACCAGTTGCTGATTATTCATTTTGAGAATTTAAATTTAACAGAATTAAATACACAAGACTTTAATGTAAATTACAAATCTGTTTATAACAGTCCAAAGCACTTTAATATTTTAAATTATTTTTTATTTGTTTCAAGTAGACATTATGTAGGCATTTACACTGCGTGACATTGAAAATGGAACACCAAGAAATAGTGGCCAGAAAATTATGCAAATTTCAGGGTAGACGCGCCTAACCGAGTTATGCAAATGATGTAAAATGCGCAGCTCTCGTGCGCACATGGAGTAAGATATAAGGGAAGGAACTTGCAGAAAGGACAGTATTCGTGTCGTTATTTCTTCAAGGAAAATCATTGTAGAAATTTTGTTCTTGTGTCAAAAGACACGTGTAACAACAGAGAATGCCAGATCATCGTAAACGGAGGCAGTTCAAGCAGACAGACACTTTTACGAGGGGCATGGTATTCGGACTGAAAAGGGCAGGTTGGTCCATACGTCAAATCGCAGCTGATACACACCTTGGTGCGTCCACGGTGCACCGACTGTGGAGAAGATGGTTGGAACAAGGAAATGTGGCAATTTATAGGAATGTCGGTGCAACCAGAGTGACGTCAGCACGTGTGGATCGGCGTATTCTTCGACAAGCAGTGGCGGCCCCACAAGCCACTTGTACCGCCATCCTGCAACATGTGCAAGACACCCTAGATCATTCCATCTCGACCAGAACCATTTCCCGTCGATTGGTTGCTAATGGCTTGCACTCATGCCGTCCGCTAAGAAGACTGCCATTGACCCCACCGAATAGGCGCCAACGTTTGGAATGGTGCCGGGCTAGATCGACGTGGATGACGGAATGGCACAGGGTCGTGTTCTCAGATGAGTCGCGTTTCTGCTTGTCCAGTGATAGTCGCCGTGTACGCGTGTGGCGTCGACGTGGAGAAAGGTCCAATCCGGCAGCAATTGTGGAACGCCCCACCGTGCGACAACGTGGAATCATGGTTTGGGGCGCAATCGCGTATGATTCCAGGTCACCTTTACTTCGTATTCAGGGCACTATGACGGCCCCAACGATACGTTGATGATGTGCTGCGACCGGTGACACTCCCCTACCTTCAGGGGGTACCCAATGCCCTTTATCAGCAGGATAACGCCCGACCGCACACTGCTCGCATTAGCCAACAAGCTCTGCAAGATGTACAGATGCTTCCCTGGCCACCGTACTCTCCTGATCTCTCACCAATCGAGCACGTCTGGGACATCATTGGACGCCGTTTGCATGCCTTGCCACAGCCGCGTTCAGAAGACGAACTGTGGCAAATGGTTGAGAGGGAATGGAGAGCCATCCCTCAGGACGCCATCCGTACTCTGATTGACTCTCTACCTAGACGTGTTGCTGCGTGCATCGCCGTCCGCGGTGGTCCTACTTGCTACTAAGCCAACGCCGTTCTCGCTCTGTATTATGACTATCATTTTGAAATAAAGATCACTTATTGTTCGTCCCTGTCTCTCTCTGTCTGCCGAGTTTCATCACTTTCTGGCCACTATATCTTGGTGTTCCATTTTCAATGTCACGCAGTGTATAATCTCATGGTGGGTAGTTAACAACACTGCCTTTTAATCCATTTACACCACATATCTAAATATTTACTAATATGACATATTTTGGAGTTAATTGAAAGGTGTATTGAAGCAAAATAAACACGATATTTCCTCACAGATTGTTTTATCTCTTTCAAACAGTTAACAAGTCAGCTATGCGCATCTATGCTGCTTCTTCTTAGTCAAATCTAAAATACGCCATGATATTAGTTGATATCAAAGTATGGAATCGCCTTATTTTTCTCAATATATCTAGATATCGATCAAATTTGTGATAAATTAATTTTTGGAATATGTATCAGAAATTCTTGTAACTACAGGGTGTACCAGGTAAATTGGGAATTTCAACAATGGTATTTGAACTGAAATTTTTTGCAAGTAAAAATTAAAATATCCAAATGAAATTTGACACAGTAGTAGATAAAAGGATATAGTTTTTATTTATTCAATGTAGTTTCCATTATTAGCTACAACAGTCTCGAGGCGAGTGCGGAATGAAGCACAGGCCTTGGCGACGATGACCTTGTCCATTTGGGTCATCACCGTGTGAACTGCTTTCTTGACAGACTGGATGGTGGTATGAGGAGCTTTGTTGACATCTCTCTCAACAACGCCCCATACATAGTAGTCGAGGGGATTGCAATCTGGAGAATTAGGGGGCCAAATATCAGGACCCCAGTGACTAGGGACGTTAAGTGTCAGCCACGATTGTGTCTTTTTTGCCTTATGGGCTGGAGCTGAGTCCTGTTGGAAGACATACTTCCTTCCTGCGGCCACCATGCCCATCCAAGGCTTCACAACGGTCTCCAGAACATTGATGTAGGTGTCAGCGTTCATCCTAAGGCCCTTCTCAAAGAAATGGGGAGGCATGACATCACCTTCACTGCTGATAGCGCCAAGGACCATTACGGAGGCAGGAAATTTCGTGTGCATCACGACAGGTATCTCTGAGGGGTCTTTACAGATCCAGCGATCATTCCTGGGATTTACCTTTTGGTCCACGTCAAAGTTCTTTTCGTCAGAGAAGAACCTTAGCATGCCAAAAGAGTCGTGTTTCAGGTTGTTGAGGAGGGCAGCAGCCTTTCCTTTTCTGTTATTCTTCATATTCTCAGTCAGCAACTGACCTTTCCGAAGGGCATAAGACTTGAGACCAAGGTCCTCATGGATAGTTCTAACAATTGTCATAGAGCCAACGTCCATTTCCTTGGCTATGGCCCTCATGCTCTTCCCAGGGTTTCCATCAATCTTCTCCTTGACATTTTTGACAAATTCTTCGCCTCTTACCCTGTCCGATCGACGCGAGTGCTTTTCCCTTGTAGCTATCCCCTCTTTGTTACTGTCGGCCTCATCAAACTGCTTCTTGACACGATAAATAGTGGTTTTGGGCAACTTAAGAAAATCCACTATCTCTTTGGGGCTCCTTCCGGCGCGCAGAGCAACGATGATGGCAGCTCGATTTTCAAATTCTCTGTTACTCTTCATCACTACACTGCGCACACATGTACTGTTGCATTTTACATGAATATGGCTACGTAATAAAAAAAAAGTTTTTAATCTCAAGTAGTTTTTGTTTTATGGACTGTCAAAGTTAGTCCCAATTTACCTGGTACACCCTGTATATGTATGCATTTTTACAATCCTATAGGGTTATGTCTATGGATTCCCTAAACACTCTAACCTGCCTTCTTTAGTAGAGTTTATATTAAAAACATTACAATACAATAGGAGAACAGTTTGAAGATTAATTTGGTGAAACCGCTGAGAGGTTTCACCACTGATAGCCCAAGCCCTCTCATTCAATAACTTTTATCATTGTATTAAGGTCTGTAGAGATAAAATTTGATCATATATGTGAAAGAAACACATTACCAAAATAATTTTTCACATTGCTCCTGACCAGGAGCACATGTGCTTTACAGATGGCAGAGCGTCATCTGGTGGAACAGAAATCAACTAAACATTGATTTAGCCTGTTCCCTGATATTTGGCCAACCCAATTTCTTGATAAATCAAGAAAACCATCCACGAACGCGTTTCTCGCTGTTGGCGCTCGTCAGCGTGGAGTAGGCTGTACCACTGCGACCAAAAAGATTTTTGGTCCCAGAGGCTTCTCACTGACGAGCTCCAACATCGCGAAACGCGTTCCTAGATGGTTTTCTTGATTTATTAAGAAATTGGGTTGGCCAAATATCAGGGAACAGGCTAAATCAATGTTTAGTTGATTTCTGTTCTACCAGATGGCGCTCTGCCATCTGTAAAGCACATGTGCTCCTGGTCAGGATATGCCTTTTTATTTTTAATATCAACGCCTGACCTTTTTATTTTTCTATTATTTTTTATATATTATATAATACAATATAATGCGGCTATGATAATTAAACGATGTTTAATAAGTTTTACCGCAAAAGTTTCTTTTACAGAACTAAAATCCCTGGACACTTTTATTTTCCATTCATCTCTCATTACTCTTCACAATTAGTCCTTTCCTACTTCATCCCTAAGGATAGGAATAGTATTTTCTTCTCCTTAAAATTTTTAGTTCTGTAAAAATAAAAATTTGCGGTAAAATTTGTTAAATGTCGACATATCCCTATATATAGTCACGACCGTCTTTCCTCATCGCTGTCCTCAATTCCTCATGTCACGGATGCGCGCGCATCATCATTATGATCATTATCATTATCTAATGATAATAATAATAATAATTATTATTATATTATTATTAATATTTTATTATTTTATTATCATCCCTATATATAGTCACGACCGTCTTTCCTCATCGCTGTCCTCAATTCCTAATGTCACGGATGCGCGCGCATCATCATTATGATCATTATCTTCTATAGAAGCTTCTATCTTTATAATTATGTATATTTACAAAAAGTCAATTTGCTCGCGCCTCTAGCGGTGAAAATGAGGGGTAATACCAGCTGACCTAATGTACATGTAAAGTTTGGAGCGGGACGTTTCACAAGAGTGACATCCACGGCTCCAATTTATAATTGTAACAAATAGTATTGGAATAAAAACATTCAATCGGGTAAAACACGGGCGTTGCCCGTGTTTTACCCGATTGAATGTTTTTATTCCAATACTATTTGTTACAATTATAAATTGGAGCCGTGGATGTCACTCTTGTGAAAGGTCCCGCTCCAAACTTTGTGTTTTTCTATATATATAAAACTGAATGTATGTGTGTGTGTGTGTGTGTGACAATTTTGACAATTAAAAAATATTTATTGTCATCTTAGACAATATTAAATCAATCAATCAAAGAGAGAGCGAAAGAGAAGAAAAAGAAAAAAATTACAAAAGAATGAATGAAAGATTTACATAAATATTACACATATTTACAAGGGGGATGAAGATAGGAAACCTCGACGCTGGAGGGTCCTGGACCAGGCGATGAGCGGGTCCTCCACCGCTTCTCCGAGCCCAACCTGGACAAAGTAACGATAAATTCGCAACTTTGCCGACGCCAGGATGGAAAGGGCGTCGTCCTCAAGGCCGGACCCGCCGAAGATCCAAGCCTGCAGGTCAGGGGGCCGCCCTATGATGTTGAAGGTCTCTCTGATGAGAGGCCTGATGAAGCGGCAGCACCAGTAACGGTGGCCGAGGGAGCGGTCGATGGACCCGCAGGCAGGACAGGAGGGGCCGACCGAGGCAGGATGGGCCGGATGGGGCAGGGCGTGGAGGGCCAACTTGAGGGCCGCGTCAGCCTCGTGGCCCGAGTGGGCGCAGCGCCGCAGCGAGGCCCAGTCGATCCTGGATGGTGGTGGACCGATGGTGGGCGACCATCTCGAGGTAAACCTTGAGATGGGCGTGGCGGCGAGGCGCGGGCGATCCAGGGCCCGTCGGGCCCGAGCGGGTCGTGAGGCCGTTGAAGAACGGCGTAGCCGTCCCTCGCAGCACCACGGCCGCAGCTAAAGAGCTAGATGAGGGTGCAGACTCCGCTCCGAAGCCCACGGCGTTCTCGGAGGTCAGCCTCCGACAGAAGGCGCCCAGGGCCGCGGCGTCAGCCAGGGCCGAGCGCGTAGGTCGGGCGGTGAGGTGGCCCTCCGCGAGAAGGTCCCGGACTAAGGCTCCGCGCCAGCGGGCAGGGGCCAGGAGGTCGGGAGGGCGAAGGAACCGGCAGCCACCAATGATTGGGATGTCCAGCAGCAGGGATGCGGGGACCGCCCGGTGATTGAGGCTCAGGATCTTGGAGGCCTCCTCCCACAGCTTCAGCAACCGGAGACGGCGGGGCTGGAGACGCGTGCCGTCTGGTGGAGGGCGGATCCAGGCCTCGCTGCCGCTGGCGACCAGCCAGTCGAAGCCGTTCCTGCCTCCGCGGAGCGCGACCTGCACACCCTTGAGGCAGGCGAGCTGGAGTTGGGTTGCCAGGTCGAGGAGGCCGAGGCCTCCGATGGCTACGGGCCTCGCCATGACGGCGGCGGGAAGCCACGCCGTGTGCTCGGGCCCCCAGACGAACCTCGCTAGTCTGGCATGCAGCTTGGCGATGGTCGGGGGGTGATGGCAGGTACCCGTGCAGGTGATGCTGGATGGTGGAGCCCACCAGCGAGTTCGCCGCTCTAGCTCGTCCGACGAGGGATAGGCCGCGGGTGAAGGGCGTCCATCTGCGGCAGGCGGACTCCAGGAGGGCGAGAAGATGCTGCTCCTGATGGGCTACGGAGCTTCTGGGGGCGATGTCGAGCCCGAGGACCCTGATGGAGGTGGTCGACCAGGAGGCGCCGAGAGGGGAGTCGCCGCGGTTGCGCCAGGCTCCGCACCAAAGGCCCGCGCTCTTCCCGAGGTTGACGGCGATACCGGAGGCCCGCTTGAAGTCTTCGAGGACGGTCGCCACCAGCTCGAATTCTTCGTCGCGATGGAAAAGGAGGACGATGTCGTCGGCGTAGGCGATGACGTTGCCCACGCCGAGGGTCAACTCCAGGCGACGAAGCAGCGGCCCCGTAGCGATGCTAAAGAGGGCGGCTCTCACGGCGCAGCCCTGTCTTAGGCCGTTGAGGAGGGGGAAGGCGGTGGTGTGAAAGCCTCCAGCCCGGATCGTTGCGTCCGCCCCGGCGTACAAGATGTTAATCCAGCCCATGAAGGCCGGCGGGAGGTGGAGGGACGTCATCAGGGACTCCAGGAAGCCGCGGTCCAGAAAATCGAAGGCGGACTCCAAGTCGACGCCCATGACGGCCAGCGGCGAGCCCATGGCGGTTGGCTCCTCAACAGCATCCGTCACCTTGGCGATGTTCCAGGACGGGGACCTCCCGGGGACGGCGTAAGTCTGGCATTCCGGCACAAGGGTCCGCAGGTGGGGCTTGAGGCGCCGGTGAAGGATGGCGGCCAGGACCCTGTAGTCGGCCGAGGGCAGCGCGACGGGCCTGTAGCCGTCAAGGCCGCGACCTCCGCGGGCCTTGGGCACGAGGCAGATGGAGCTGCGCCGCGTCGACGGAGGTAGGGCACCGCGGAGCCGTGAAGCCGCGAACACCTGGGCCAGAGCTTCCGCGAAGAAGTCCTCGTTGAAGGCGACGAGGAGTTCGCACGGCAAGCCGTCCCAGCCGGGGGCCTTTCCGCGAGGGAGGTGCTCGATGGCGTTGGCGATCTCGCTGGGGCTGATGTCCGGCCGGTGGAACGGGTCCTCCTCACTCAGCTCGCAGGTGGTGGTGGGCGCGCTGCTGGCGATGAAGGCAGCTCCCGCAGCTGGATCGGTGGTGGGACGGGCGAAGCGGGGCCGGAAGGTCGCGAACGCCCTCCGCCGAAGCTCGGGGCCCTCGATGACGTTATCATCGTCGTCCCTGATGACGCTGACCGGGCGTCGGAGGCGGATGGCGCGTGCCAGGTCCGGCAGCGATGGGTAGTCGGCCCGGATGGAGGAGGCCTCGAGCTGCGCCGCGATGTAACGTCTCGCCCTGTAGACGTAGCTGTCGCTGGCAGCGAGGCGTGGGTCGTGCAGGGATCTGGCCTCCGCCAGCAGCCCCGCCTTGATGGAGTTCCACCTATCCCAGAAGGTCCCGTCGTCGTCATCGTGCGCTGCGTCTTCCTCCAACTCCCGGATGTAGCCAGCCAGATGTTCGAGAGCAAGGCCCGAGCGGAGCATCGCGGCCAAGCGAGGCTGGGTGGGGGAGGAGACGGCGGTGGTGGGCGGGCCCACCTGGAGCAGCACGAGGCGGTGGTCCGAGAGGTGGTAGTGGCTGGTCGCGTAGATGGACACGCGATCCAGGACTCCAGCAGGGACGAGTATCCGGTCCAGGCGGTTCAATTCGACTTGGTCGCCGTGCATGGCGACTCTGGTGGGCAGGTGGGCGGCGTCGAACTGGGTGGCCACGTCGACCAGCGCGGCCAGGTCCAGAAGAGCGGCGAGGGCATCTGACGATGATGATGATGAGGGCCCCCGATCCCTGATATTAAAATCGCCGATGATCCAGCAGGCCCCCTCCTCCTCCTGTGCCGCTGTCGCCGCCAGGAGCTCCAGTTGCCGGTTTCGCTCCCGGGGTTCATGTGCCAGATGAACGGCGATGGCCGTCATCTCCTCGCCGTGGACATATATTGTTGCCAAGGCGATGTGGCCCGGCCACAGGATACGCTGTCGTAGCACGGCGACGCCTGGTCCGAAGACGCAGGCGAGTCCGGATCCCGAGATGGCTACGGGATGGGCCAAAATAACAGCGCTGTAGCCGAGGCAGAGGTCTTGGCCGCTGCCCAGATGAAATGCGTTTGTCTCCTGGACAAATGCGATGTCCACGTGATGTTGTTTGAGGAGATGACAAAGGGCAAGGCTCCTCCCCCGAGTGGCGAGCCCTCGCGCGTTGATGGTGGCGACGCGGTGGTTCATTGGCGCTGTAGATCTCGCCGGACCTTCCTGGTCTTCTGGAAGGTCTTGCGGATGGTGGAGTTGGAGTCTGGGCACGAGGCCTTGAAGATGTCGTGCAACTTGTCGAGGGTGGCGACCTGTTTTTCTGTCAGCGTGGGTGCTAGCCTCTTCATGGTGGTCTCAGAGGTGAGGAGCTGCTGTGCGTCCTTGCAGTTAAGGCCGGGCAGCTTGTGCCAGTCGATGGAAAGGGTGGGGGTCTCCTCGATGTGCTTCAGCAGCTGTTTGAGTGCGGATTCTCCCCGGGCAGGCGTGGATGGAGGTGAGGTCAGCCCCTCCACCGACATCTCGTGGTCGAGCGGAGAGATGCGAGGCTCGGGGGGCCGCGGGGCAGCCAGGGAAGCAGGGTGGGCAGCAGGGGCGGGGTGGGTGACATCCATCTGTTCGGCAGGCTGGTGTGCCGAGGGGATCGCCTGAGCCTCGGTTGAAGTCTTCGCCGGTTGGACAGGGGACGCCGGCGTTGCGGGCGCCGGTGCCGGCTTCCTTGGCTGCTGAGGAGGAGGAGGAGGGGGAGGCCTTGCGTCGGTGGGAGACGCTGCTTGCCTGGGGTTGCCGTTCCCTTGCCTGGCGAGCGCTGGGCAGTTGGCTCTGCGGTGGCCCTGTTTACCGCATTTGGAACACTTGATTCCAAAGGAGAGGAAGGCCGACAGGGTGTCTCCCTTGGAGTGGATGGTTAGTCGGGTGGGCAGCGTCTCTAGCCTTACGCCATCGCGGAGCAGGATGAACGCCTCCCGGCGGCCGTCGGTGAATGTGAACTCCCCCATTTTTAACCAGGATGGGGGCGATGGAGGTGACCTTCCCGAATTGGCCCAGGGTGTTCACGATGGTGCTGTCCTCCACAAAGCCGGGCAGGTTGGTTACGACTATGCGCTCCGCCCTCTTGCGGAAGGGGAAGACCTTGAGGGTCGTTCCCTCGATTTCTAGGCCGTCCGCGACCAGACGGTTCGCATGTTTCTTTTCCGCAAGACCCACGATGAAGTGGCCGTTCATTCGATGGAATTGCGTGATGCTCCTTGGCCCCCCGAGTAGCGTGCTCATGGCCTTGAGGTAGGAGTAGTCCGGGATGTCTGGGCACAGCTCCACGAAGACGTAGTTCTCGTGGTTGGTAGTGGCCTGCCTCACCCTGGCGTCGGCGATGTTGGCGCGCGTCGCCTTGATTTCCTGGGGCGGCACTGCTCTCGGCCCTGTTGGCCGCTTCTGCTGCTGGGAGCTGCGCTGGTTTCCAGGCTTGTTGGGCTGCCTTGCAGCGTGCTCAGGTGAAGTTGAGCCGAGGCGCCTCTTCTTGCCCTTCACGACGATGAAGCCCTCGTTGTCATCCACCTCCGCCATCTCGCTGTCGGCCCAGATGAGCGAGGCCGGGCTAGCTGGAGTTGCGCTGGTCGTAGCAGCAGTCTTTGGCGCCGTGACGTCACCACGCGCGGCGGCCGGATTTACATGCTTAACGCCTACCGGCGAATTTGCATGTCCTTGATTTTCAATTGTAGAATTTTCTAAAGATGAATTTTCTACAATTCTGTTTTTCGGCGATATCTCCTCGCCCGCTTGAGTTAGGATGCTGGGCCTTTCAGGCACATGTTCAGCAGATCCTTGGCTACCTTTCGGTACCGAATTCGGCATGTTGACCGACATCTACACGCACGCCAGAGGCGAAAACGGCGGAGCTCGCGAAAGCGTGGCCGCTCGCCCGAGTGTGTGTGTGTGTGTCTGTCTGTCCTTTATGCCTGACCAAACCACTCATTGGAACGCCATGAAACTTTGGGAAGTTATTTAGTATAGTACTGGGAAGGTTTCTAGCAAATAAAATTTTTGAAATAACTTTTCGCCTAAAAATAATCAAGGTAAATATTCTAATTTATCTGTAATAATTCAACAATCTGCTCTAAATATTATCATGATGATACGATGATTTTGTAATGTAGAAAATTAGGAAAGACAAAATTCAGGATTAGACGTCAATTTATTTTAGACAAGAATAATGATACAATTCCAAGGCAAGATACTATTCCTTTAACTTCCAATTACCGAAGGAACCAATTAATATTGATTTTATTCAAATTATCGAGTATTTTTCAAGGGACCGGGAAAAAATGTTCACTTTATCGAGAGATTCGTTAGAAAAACCTTTACTCGGGTAAAACCCGGGCGAAGCCGGGTACGTCCGCTAGTTTTAAATAAAAATAAAAAAATGTAAATTCCACAACGATATTTGAAAATTATATTATTTTGATTTTCAAATACTATTCGTTACAATTATAAATTGGCGCCGTGGATGTCACTCTTGTGAAACGTCCCGCTTCAAACTTTGTTTCTGGAAGCGATATTTTTATAGAGAGATGATCTGGCTTTGTTTCTTCTGCTCGAATGAATGTTTTTCTGTTAAAATTTTGTTCCTGCATATTAAAAATGAACTGGCTTTACCCGTGGTCTCTGCTTTTTGGAATTTTTCTCCATATAATTTTGTATCTGATAATCAAACCTGATTCAGCAATATTGTCATCATCATTTTCTGACTAAAAAACAACTATTTTTGCCCAGAACCTGTCAATTTAATTTTTTCTTGGCTAAAAATCTGATAAATATCTCTTCCAGATTTTTCTCTATGTCCTGTTAAAACTCGTTTTACATGTCTATTAGGTCAGCTGATATCACCTCCCATCTTCACCGCTAGAGGCGCTGCTTGCGAGCATAAGGGCAAATTTGCAACGAAATTTGCAAATAACTCGAGAAATATTCGGGATAGAGACCTGAAATTTTCGCTAAAAGTTTTTCCAGATTTTACTATACATACTGTTGAAATTTCAGTCAGATTAGGTACGTATTGTGGACGTGTATAGACGACATAGGAACAAACACACATACATACACTGACTTTTATATATATAGGGATAAATGGTTACAAATCAGTACCACATTTGTAGTTACAAGTTGCAAGAACGCCATTTTGTTACCTGCATTCACTGGTGAGTTTGGACTTTTGCGTAAAAGTCATTGGCCATTAGAGCAATTATTTTCAGAAATAATTCACCAATAAAGGATTTGTTACCGAGTCCTAGTTGTCAAAATAGAAATTGTTTACTATCATGTTACCAAACACTTAAATTAAATAATATTTAAGTAATTCATTAAAAGTTTTCATTTTACTTTTTAATATATAAACTGGTTTAGAAAGATTAATTATCTTCAGAGTCTTTAGTAATATCTGGTGTGGTGAATATAATTCTCGTGCAAATCCTTCTTCAAAATATCGTGTATGTAAAAAAGTTTGAATAATTAATACCAGAAACTAAAATTTTGCTTTTTTTAATATTTTTTTTTTGCTAATACAAACCACTTTGAGGCAAGAAACTTTTGCACTTTACATACTAAGCTCTTTAGACTCATCCTTCAGAAATATATAACAACCACAAAAAGTTATTTTCAGACTTTCCCTAGATATATCCACTACTGAATAATCTCCAGCCTCTGATGGTCTCAGTTTTCACGAAAATCCTTTGTCCCCAGAAACGCATAATCTTCTGATGTCAATTTGATACATCACAGGCTGCCTTGCAGTTAACAGCATGGATTGTACGCACTCCCATGTATAATACTTTCATTTACCACGAGGATATAAAATGACCTCTTCAGCCTTTTTAGGTCCGAGAAGTTGCAGCTACTTGTAGTTTCCAGCAGGAAGTTGATACAGAGACAGGAAAACAGAGATAGAGAGTTACTCGTGGACAATCAAAATCAGGCGTACATCCTCTTTATTATAGGAAAACCTCCATGGGATGACTCGTTCCGCAATGTCCCCATCCTCCATCAGTGCCATTGAGTAGCCCCAAGATCACTAGCTGAACTGTGAAGGTGCAGTGGATCTCCAAGGATAACGCTAAGTATCGCTACCACCTATAATGTCCCTTAGGCTTAATTCTCACCTTTTGGGTATTTTGAGTCTGCAATGATCGTTTCTGTATCAATGATGGAACTGCAGACTGCTCTGTTCCAGAAAGTTGGTAATATACTGTTCCCCTTGTATAAGAGATTGTTACTGTCCAACAGATAAAAACTCCCCAGTCACGCACTAATGGTAGAGGGTCGTTCTTTGCTAGGAATATTTTATGTTGATTTATTCGCTCATTGAGTCTCCTCTCGGTACTGAACGACTGCTCTGGCTGGTTGTGTGCGACGTCCTTGACGCGAATATTTAGATCTTTGAACCAAATCCCAAACAGTTGGTTAAGGTTCCTTTTCTATAAATTATTTTTGACATTCATCTCACTTGAATTGTGGCACAGACATAATGGTTCTTAGGGCATTCTTTTCAAACTCCAGGTTCGGGTTTACTTCCATTCCAGTGGTACCCAGGCCGTGTCCTTGTCCATCCTGACATGTTAGCCCTGGATCCTTCTTCTTTCTTGATATGCAGCACTTGTCACGACCTTTGACAGAATTTAGTTCTTTATCAATTATAGTTAATTTTTATAAAATAAATAAAGCTCCCATGGCTAAGATTATTTTTCAACTTTTATCTTCAAGCTTTCGGACTTGTCAGTCCTTCAACAGGAATATCACGATAATAAATTGATGATATATACTATTTTATATACAAATTATTTTTTGAATTTTTATTTTTTATATTAATTTTTCTTTATTCAACATTCACTTTTGCTTCATTTTCACCAGTTTGCACCAAATAAATACTTCAAATTATTCGAAAAAGAAAGAATAAGTAATATAATGGTAAAGGGTTTCTTTCAATTTTGATTTTCGCAAGCTTTCGAGCAAATTTCTGCTCTTCAACGAGCATATACTTCTATATATAATATTAAGATGAACTTTGTACAGTAATAATTGAAAATGTGTTATTGGCATGTGTTCTCGTGGGCGTGCATCAAACTGTTTACAGCTAAAATATTAGATATTATAATGGGATGAAATATATATTAATTTATATATAATTTGACAGGGACATTGCTTCACTTCAAATTATATAAAAGAGAGAAGTGAGAGTTAATCGCCTTTCAGCTTCTGATGCCATTGAAATTTGAGTGGTTTCTGAATGAGCACGTGATTCCGAGGCTACGCAGCTGGATAGGCATTACTTTTAAAATACAATATAATTACTTTTGTTTCTGAAAATATCTCAATACATAAATACAAACTTTCAAAAAAAGAGGTGTTATCTCGGAACTGTATGAAATAAGATTTTTTTCCATATTTCAACGAGAAACACGCTTGTCTTTTCAAGGCAATCAATTCTCTAGTGGCAAGGTTGTTAGAGTTAATTACAGACAGTTTATGCTAAATATAAATATCTTACATAACCAGGCCACTATAGATTAGTTTTGGGTTGGGAAAGGTGAGCGTGCTGCTCCTTGAAATATTGAAATAACAAATATTTCGTTCCGAAATACGCCTCCTTTATTGAAAATACATTGTTTTATTTGCGAACCCATAAAATTCTCTTCCACACTGAAAACCTAACTGTTGGCTTTAGCTATATTTCAATCACAATCCAGTTCTAGGACCGCTCCCAAAAGACTCGTGAACTCTGAAGTGAGTTGATCATCTCTCTATGTTTGGACATCTCCTAACTTGGAAAATTGAATAATGATGCAGGTTTTTTAAATAAAGAGAAATACCAGAAGTGTTTGTGTTAAGCCAAGGTAGTTGGCGATTTATGCTCCAGGAGCCCGGCTCACCTCTATTTTCTCTCTGTTTGTGTTAATTACCGAAAGGTTTGATTCCACAATGGTCATATTTGATGTCTAGGATTATATTTTATAGATAAGCATGTATAGATATTTGAACACGTAAAACTTGTAGAGGCTTTAATTTTATTAATGTTTATTCATTGTGCGTGTATTCATTTATTATTTCTTTTATTATTTCTGGCCTAATTTCCACACCACCCAGGAGGTACGGCCGTTGGCGCGTTACCCTTTGTTTATAGTGGCGGGTTTCCCAGTAGGCCTATACCACTCTTCTAACAGAGCTCCAACATCGGGTCGCTCGAGTCAACCTTCACCCTTTTATAAGCATTACTCGGCCGAGTCCGATTAAATCAGCCCTGCCAGGCTCCTAGACGTCCTACCTAGAGTAAAATAATTATTTTATATAGTGATCATTTTGTTGGAAACCCAGGAAATCTAATTTATATTTTCTAACTGAAATTTTCTCAATATAATAATAAACTCAATTTGTGAAATACATATATAGAAGAAATGCATTTTAATAGAATATGAGAAATTCACACGACTTGTTCTTATTATATCCCTAATTTGATGCAATGTTTTTGATAGATGATTGACAGGTGGATTAAAAATAAGAAAGCCAGCTTTAGAATATCAACAAGGACATTCAACACATAGGAAATATGATTACATCATTTTACAACTCATTTCTAATTCTCATCCTTTCTTAACATTTATCCTTCTTTATTTGAATGGTTTCTCTAACATGACATAAATTCAAATTTTCATATTTTTTTTAATGTAACCAGTTGCTGATTATTTATTTTGAGAATTTAAATTTAACAGCATTAAATACACAAGAATTTAATGCAAATTTCAAAGCTGTTCATGACAGTCCAATGAACATTAATATTTTAAATTATTTTTATTTATTTCAAGTAGACATTACGATCATGGTGGGTAGTTAACAACACTGCCTTTTAATCCAAGTACACCACATATCTAAATATTTACTAATATGACATATTTTGGAGTTAATTGAAAGGTGTATTTGAAGCAAAATAAACACGATATTTCCTCACAGATTGTTTTATCTCTTTCAAACAGTTAACAAGTCAGCTATGCGACTCTGTGCTGCTATTCATTCAAATCTAAAATACGCCATGATATTAGTTGATATCAAAGTATGGAATCGCTGTATTTTTCTCAATATATCTAAATATCAATCAAATTTGTGATAAATATATTTTGAGATTGTGTATAATAAAATCTTGTAACTACATGTATGCATCTTTATAATCCTATAGGGTTATGTTCATTGATTCCCTAAACACTCTAACCTGCCTTCCTTAGTGGGGCTTATATGAAAAACATTCCAATACAATAGTAGAGTGTTTTGGAGATTAATTTAGCGACACTACTGATGAGCCAAGTCGTCTCAATCAATAAAATTTATCATTTTATTAAGGCCTGTAAAGATGTTATTTAATCATACATGTGGAAGTGATTGATTAGAGATTAATCTAGAGATAAATTTGGTGAGAAACCGCTGAGAGGGTTCACTACTCTTGATCCAAGCCCTCGCATTCAATAACATATCATTGCGGTAATGTCTATAGAGATAATATTTTATGATATTATTGAAAGGAAACACATTGCCAGAGAATTTATTTGTTACAAATACTTTTTTCTGCTAATACAAACCACTTTGAGGCAAGAAACTTTTGCATTTTACATACTAAGCTCTTTAGACTCATCCCTCAGAAATATATAACAATCACAAAGTTATTTCCAGACTTTCCCTAGATCTATCCACCACTGAACAGTCTCCAGACTCTGACTTTATCAGTTTTCAAGAAAATGCTTTGTCCCCCAGAAGCGCATAATCTTCTGATGTCAATTGGAGACATCACAGGCCGCCTTGCAGCTAACAGCATGGATTGCACCCACTCCCAAGTGAAATACCTTCATTTACCACGAGGATATAGAGTGATCCTCTTCAGCCTTTTTAGGTCCGAGAAGTCAAGCTACATGTAGTCTCCAGCAGGAATTTGATACAGAGCCAGCGAAAGAGAGACAGTTACTCGTGGGCAATCAAATTCAAGCGTACACCCTCTTTATTATAGGCAAACTTCCATGGTATGACCCTTACCACAATGTCACCATCTTCCATCAGTGTCATTGAGTCACCCCAGAATCGCTAGCTGATCTATGAAGGTGCAGTGGATCTCCAAGGATGACGCTAAATATCGCTACCACCTATAACGTCCCTTAAGCTAAATTCTCACCTTGTGGGTATTTTGAGTCTGCAATGATCGTTTCTGTATCAATGATGGGGCTGCAGACTGCTCTGTTCCAGAGAGGTGGTAATATACTGTTCCCCTTGTATAAGATATTGTTACTGTCCAACTGATGAAAACTCCCCAGTCACGTACTAAATGAAGAGGGTGGTCATCTGTCAGTAATATTTAATGTAACTTTATTTATTCATTTAGTCTTCTCTCAGTACTGAAAGACTGCTCTGGCTGGTTGTGTGCGACGTCCTTGACGCGAATATTTAAATCTTTGAAACAAATCCTGAACAGTTGGTTAAGGTTCCTTTCTATACATTATTTCTGACATTAATCTCGAATGAATTGTGGGGAAGACATAATGGTTCTTAGGGCATTCATCTCAAACCCCAGGTTCAGGTTTACTTCCATCCCAGTGGTACCCAGGCCATGACCTTGTCCATCCTGACATGTTGGACCTGGATTCTTTTTCTTTTTGATATGCAGCACTTGTCACGACTTTTGACAAGATTTATGTTTTATCAATTATAGTTAATTTTTTTATTCAACATTCACTTTTGGTTCATTTTCACCAGTTTGCACCAAATAAATACTTCAAATATATTAAAAGAGGAAGAGAGTTCATTTCAGCTTCTGATGCCAATGAAATGTGGGTGGTTTCTGAATGAGCACGTGAGTTCAAGAGCACGCAGCTGGATAGCTATCGCTTTTGTTTCTGAAAATATCTCAATACATAAATGCAAACTTTTAATAAAAGAGGTGTTTCTTGTAACTGTACAAAATAAGATTTTTCCAATATTTCAACGAGAAACACACTCGCCTTTCTGAAGGCAATCAATTTTCTAGTGTCAAGATTGTTAGAGCTAATTACCTACAGTTTAGACGCGAAATATAGATATCCTAAACAACCTTTTGCCTATATAGATTATTTTGTATTGAGAAGGGTGAGCATGCTCACCCCTGAAATATTGAAATAACAATAATAGCGTTCCAAAATGCGCCACTTTTATTGAAAACACATTATTTTATTTTAAGCCACACACACACACACTAATATGCTCTTACACGCTGAGAACATAACTGTTGGCTTTAGCATACAAAGGTTTTCTCTAGAATCCCATTCCAGTTCTAGGACCGCTCCGGTAAAATCTGAAGAGTTGAGCATCTCTCTATGCTCGGACATCTCCTAACTTTGAAAATTAGATTGTAGAGCAGTTTTTATATCAAGAGAAATACCAGATGTGGTGGTTAATTACTGAAAGGCTTGATTCCACAATGGTGAACTTCAATGTCTAAGAACATATTTTATAGATACGACATATATATTTGATCTTAAACTTGTAGAGGCTTTAATTTTATTGAAGTTTATTCATTTGTGTGTGTATTCATTTATTATTTCTTTTATTATTTTTGGCCTAATTTCCACACCACCCAGGAGGTACGGCCATTGGCGCGTTACCCTTTGTTTATAGTGGCGGGTTCCCCAGTAGGCCTATACCACTCTTCTAACAGAGCTCCAACATCGGGTCGCTCGAGTCAGCCTCCGCCCAGGCATTACTCGGCCGAGTCCAATTAAATCAGCCCTGCCAGGCTCCTAGACATCCTACCTAGAGTAAAATTATTTAATAAAGGCCCATTGTTGGAGACCCAGGAAACCAATTTATTTGTGAAATACAACCATTCAGGAAACTAATTTGAGAAATACTGATAAAAGATTGGAATATATTCAAATTGTTCTTATCATATTAATAATTTGATGCAATGTATTTGAGAGATGATTGACCTGTGGATTAAAATAATAATAAAAAAAGCTTTACAAAATCAACAAGGATATTCAACACATAAAATATGATGGAGAGCATTGTTTTACTGTTCATGCCTTATTTTCATCTTTCTCAACATTTATCTTTCATTATTCAAAAGACATTCTAACATCAATAGAAATTCAATTTTTCATATTTATTCTAAAAGTAACTAGTTGCTGAATATTCATTTTGAAATATATAAATTCAACAGCACTAAATATTCAAGTTTTTTTATATGAATTTCAGCACATGTGATTTTCAGAAGGCAGAGCGCCAACTGATGGAACAGAAATTAACTAATTTTGGTCCCAGTGGCTTCTTGAAAAACCAATAAATCTAAATATTTAGAAAATAAAATTGCATATAATGGATTGAATAAAATATTTATTTCCCATTATTTCGGTTGGCTGAACGCCAACCTTTGTCAGAGCATTACATTTTTGTATAAACAAACTCATCGCCGCATAGTGTTATAAATATTGGCAAATAAATATTTCATTCAATCCAATATTTTTCTCTTTATTATCTAAATATAGATTACTCTATTCCTAGAACCATATATTTTTTTACTTGTTTCACAAGTAGACATTATGTAGGCCATTATAATAATGGTGGATATTTAAAAACGCTGCCTTTTTATCCAAGTACACTACATATCTGCTAAATATAAACAATATGAAACATGTTGGATTTTATTGAAAGGTTTATTTAAAGCAAAATGAATGCGATATATTTCCTCACAGATTGTTTTATCTCTTCAATCAATTGACAGGTTAGATACGCGCCTCTGTGCTACTTCTCCTTAGTCAAATCCAAAAGACGCCATGCTATTAGTTAATCTCAATGTATGGAATCGCTGCGAATATTTTTCTCAATATATCAAAATATCTATCAAATTTATGATAAACTAGATGAATGACCCGGGCAACGCCCGGGTTTACCCGATTAAATGTTTTATTCAAACACTATTTGTTACAATTATAAATTGGCGCCGTGGATGTCACTCTTGTGAAACGTCCCGCTAAAACTTTACAGTCAGATTAGTTACGATATAAATCTTCAAATCGAGCGAGCGTCTATAAATATTTCGATTTAGATCAAGTATTCTAATTAGTAAGCGAACTATTATTAATAAAATTTTGAAAAGATTTCGATTTTAAACGTATTTATAACCTTGATAGAGGGCGCTGTTCGTGAGCTAAGTAGAATAATTTGAATATATAATTTTAATATTTAATTTATATATAATTTAAAATAACCTATTGTTGTCCTAGGTAGCCTAGTGGTCATGGCATCTGCCCGGTAAGCGGAAGGTCGTGGGTTCGATTCCCATCCCTTGACACTTTTTTTATTTTATCCATTCTGACCAAAATCTATCCGTGAACTTCACACAGTGAACTTCACACAGACAGAATAAGGCAATTATATAAGTAGTTTGAATATATAGTTTTAATATTTAATTTATATATAATTTAAAATAACCTATCGTTGTCCTAGGTAGCCTAGTGGTCATGGCATCTGCCCGGTAAGCGGAAGGTCGTGGGTTCGATTCCCATCCCTTGACACTTTTTTTATTTTATCCATTCTTACCAAAATCTATCTGTGAACTTCACACAGTGAACTTCACACAGACAGAATAAGGCAATTATATATAATAAATAAATAATTATCATTAGATAATGATAATGATCATAATGATGATGCGCGCGTTGATGACCAAAATCTATCCGTGAACTTCACACAGTGAACTTCACACAGACAGAATAAGGCAATTATATAAGTAGATAATAATAATAATTATTATTATCATTAGATAATGATAATGATCATAATGATGATGCGCGCGTTGATGACCAAAATCTATCCGTGAACTTCACACAGTGAACTTCACACAGACAGAATAAGGCAATTATATAAGTAGATAATAATAATTATTATTATTATCATTAGATAATGATAATGATCATAATGATGATGCGCGCGTTGATGACCAAAATCTATCCGTGAACTTCACACAGACAGAATAAGGCAATTATATAAGTAGATTAATTTTGGGAATATGTATCAGAAATCCTTGTAACTATATGTATGTATCTTTACGATTCTATAGGCTTATGTCTATAGATTCCCTAAACACTCTAACATGCCTTCCTTAGTGGGTTTATATGAAAAACATTCCAATACAATAGTAGATCGGTCTGCAGATTAATTTGGCGAAACCACTAAGAGGGTTCACCATTGATGAGCCAAGCCCTCTCATTCAATAACTTTTACATTGTATTAAGGTAGGTAGATATAACATTTGATCATATCTGTGGAAAGAAACACATTACCAAAATAATTTTTCACATATATTATATACTAGCTGAATGACCCTGGCAATTCAATGTTTTACCCGATTATATATTTTTTATTTCTATTCAAATATTATTCTTTACAATTATAAATGGGCGCTGTGGATGTCACTCTTGTGAAAGGTCCCACTCCAAACTGTGTGTGTTTTTAAAATATGAAAAAAAATGCAAATTTTCACAACGATATTTGAAAATCAACGCAAATTTGCAAATAACTCGAAGAATATTCGGGATAGAGACCTGAAATTTTCACTCTATTTTTTTTTTTTAGATTATACTCTATATACAGTTAAAATTTCGGTCAGATTAGTTATGTATTGTGGACGTGTATAGCCGACAAACATACATACATACATACATTACATACATCATACATCATACATACATACATACATACATACATACATACATGCATTCACCGACTTTTATATATATGGGGATGAGAAATAAAAAGGTATCTCCTTATCGTGCAACTTAAAGTTGCTGATGGCTGGCACCATCAGAAACTTTCAGTTGCACGATATGTAGATGGCTTTATTTTCCATAATTTATACACTTTATCCCAGTACAATATCATATTTGTACTCTTTTTCATATAAATATATATATATATACATATAAATCAGTACAACATTTGTAGTTGAAAGATACCCCAGGGCCTCATTTCGTTATTTATATTCACTGTTGAGTTTGGACTTTTGCCTAAAAGTCATTGACCATTAAAGCAATTATTTTTCAGAAATAATTCAACAATAAAGGATTTGATTCCGAGTCCTAGTTGTCAAAATGGATTTTTTTTGCTACCATGTCACCAACCACTTCAAAATTCCTAATTTAAGTAATATTTAAGAATTTCATTAAACTGTTTAGGAAGAAAAATTAACTTCAGAGCCTTTAGTATAATCTGGTGTGGTCAGTATAATGCTCGTGCAGATCCCTCTTAAAAAAATACTATAAAAACTAATATACTTCATTTACATAACAAAGAAAAAATCCCAATCAAATTAAATAATGAAATAATCATACCAACTCTGAAGACCAAATTTTAGGAACAATAATTTCAAATCACAGAAGAAGAAACAAAATAAATTTTACATACCACATAGAAGAAATAATAAATCGGACAAAACTTTTTAAAAATTATCTCTCCTCAATTTGTGGGAAATCTTGTGGTCTAAGCACCCAGAAAAGGCTAACTTTATATAAATCCATTTTCAGACCAATACTTACATATGGAGCCGAAATTTGGTTCAAATATTTAAATAAAAATGTTTACAAAAATTAAATTCAACCCAATATCAAATACTAACATGGTGTGTAAATCCTATAAGCCTATATATCCACATCATATAGCTGTGTTCATAGTTTGGCCAACATTCCTCTGATCTCAGACTTTATCGAATCCAGAATCATGATATCTAATCTGAGAAACTTATCCACAGATGATCATCAAATTTATAACCCATATATTCCAGGAATTATAGATACCTTTCTCAAATCAAGAATGAATGTTCTGAAAAACGAAGCAAATAATACTTTCTTAAGCTCTTTTACCCAAGAAATCCCTAAATACTTTCGTCCAAATTTTTATAATACTCAATTTGTTACAAACCACGGAAATTTCAAAATTTTCTAAATAAAATAAAGGCAGTGGAGGATTCAAGTTGCTTTTGTGGTATTGAGGAACAAACCTCAAGACATCTACTGATCGATTGCCCAGCATTTCAAGATTATAGAATGAAGAATGAACTAGTTGTTTGTGAACTTAACGATTTTATTTCCGATAAAAAATCATATTTAAAGTTCAATTCATTCTGTAAAAACATTCTAAACTTTCTACAAAATCTGGATTTCTAATGTTTTCATGCGTTGAATAATGTAAATAACTTATGTAAATAAACTTTTCTCCTTGTTTGGCGCAAGTATACCTTGCGGGATATAGCGCTTTGTGGAAATAAAATAATTATAATTATGATTATAATTCAAAAAATTGTGTATGTAAAAAAAAGTTAAAATAATCAATACCAGAAACAGAGTATTATTTTTATTTTTAAATACTATTTCTGCTAAAACAAACCATGTTAAGGCAAGAAACTGGACACTTTATATACTAAGTTCTTCTTTAGTTCTTCCCCACGAAATATATAACAACCACACAAAGTTATTTACAAACTTTCCCTATATCTATCCACCACTGAATATTTTCCAGTCTCTGATGTTATTAGTTTTCACGAGAACCCTTTGTCCTCCAGAAGCGCATAATCTTCTGGTGTCAATTTGAAACGCCTTGCAGTTAACAGCATGGATTGCACGCACTCCCAATTTAAATTCTTTCTGTTACCACAAGGATATAGAGTGACCTCTTCAGCCTTTTTAGGTCCGAGAAGTTGCAGCTACTTGTAGTCTCCAGCAGGAAGTTGATACAGAGCTAGTGAAACACAGATAGAGAGCTACTCGTGGGTAATCAAATTCAGGTGTACATCCTCTTTATTATAGGCAAACTTCCATGGGATGATCCTTTCCGCAATGTCCTCAACCAATGCCATTGAGGCGCCCCAGGATCACTAGCTAATCTGTGATGGTGCAGTGGATTTCCAAGAATAACGCTTAGTCTCGCTACCACCTTTAATGTCCGTTAGGATTGATTCTCACCTTGTGGGTATTTTGAGTCTGCAATGATCGTTTCTGTATCAATGATGGAGCTGCAGACTGCTCTGTTCCGGAAAGTTGGTAATATACTGTTCCCCTTGTATAAGAGATTGTTACTGTCCAACTGATAAAAACTCCCCAGTCAAGCACTAATGGAAGAGGGTGGTCATCTGTCAGTAATATTTGATGTTGATTTCTTTATTAATTTAGTCTTCTCTCGGTACTGAACGACTGCTCTGGCTGATTGTGTGCGACGTCCTTGACGCGAATATTTAAATATTTGAAACAAATCCTGAACAGTTGGTTAAGGTTCCTTTCTATACATTATTTCTGACATTAATCTCAAATGAATTGTGGGGAAGACATAATGGTTCTTAGGGCATTCATCTCAAACCCCAGGTTCAGGTTTACTTCCATCCCAGTGGTACCCAGGCCATGTCCTTGTCCAACCTGACATGTTGGACCTGGATTCTTTTTCTTTTTTGATATGCAGCATTTGTCACGACTTTTGACAAGATTTAAGTTTTATCAATTATAGTTTTTTTTTGTTCGACTGAATAAGCTTGAGGGATGAGTCTCTTTTAATTACCTTTATTTCAAGCTTTCGGGCTCAACCGCCCTTCGACAGGACAAATTATACGCTACTAAAGTTTTCAAATCTAATCTATATAAACATTTGAGAGACGCCTGTGTCTCGAGTGTAATACGAGGCTTGCCGCGGGAGGGGATGAGATCTTTGAAAAAGATGGCCGTTTAGCCCATTGAATTATCAGAAATAAAAGATTATTTGTTGACTCGCAGAGTTCATGATACCGAGGGGGGTTTGGTGGCTGCAGGGAATATTACATTGTATATTTCAGGTAAATCAATTTTTCTATTGAGGCTATGGAATTTGCTTGATAGGATAGATTCTATGATTAGTCTTTGGTGTTTGTTGGCAATATTAGAATAGTGGATTTTCGGTGATGTAATGTTGATGGAATGGCCAGTTTCATTTATGTGCTGTACTATTAAGGATCTATGGTCTAAGTTATCAATATTTCTTTTGTGTTCATGAATTCTGATATTGACATGTCTCCCGGTTTCGCCTACGTAGACTTTTGGGCAGTTCATACATTCTATGGAGTAAATAGCGTTTCGTGGTGTGCTGTTAGGTTCATTGAATTTCATGATCTGGTTTCGGAGAAGGGATCCAGAGGTAGGTGCGCAGGTGAAGTAGGTTTTGATTCCAAATTTCAATAAGAATCTCGCTATTGTGGAGGATAATGGTGAATATGGCATATTGCAAATAGATCTGTATATTGGAGACTGTGTCTTTATAGTTGGGTCATAAAAGTGTCGCAATATAAAGGATATCGGGTATGCGCAGTCCCTGAGGTTAGCTAATATGTTCTGTGTTTCGAGGTTCTTGTACATCTGGAGGGAGCAGTGGGTATGGACTCGTTTTGATAGAGCAATGACTGTGTTGATTTTGTGACTGATAGGACAGAAGGACGAGTATTGAACATAATTAGGACGGAAGGATGGTTTATAATAAACGGTGGTGTGCAATTCATGTTGGTGCCGGATGATTTTAACGTCGAGAAATGGAAGGGTATTATTGGTTTCTTTTTCAACAGTGAAGTGAAGATCAGGGTGATAATTGTTTAGATTGTAGAGGATGTCATCGGTTTTGGTGGTGGTGCAAATGCAAAAGATGTCATCAATGTACCTGCGCCAAAAGACTATATCATGGGGGAAATTGGCGGTAATCCTTCGGTCTATTGCGCGCATAGAGATCTCAGCAATTGTGGTCGATAGAGGGCTTCCCATTGGGGACCCTTTTGCTTGCCTGAATGATTCGGAGTTATATGTGAATATGCAGTTATCGAGACATATGGAAATTAGTTGTGTGATTTTTTGGATGATATCTGTATCAATATGCTGTTGAGCCCGAAAGCTTGAAATAAAGGTAATTAAAAGAGACTCATCCCTCAAGCTTATTTAGTCGAACATAATATTATGGGATTACCTATTAATAGTTTTTTTTTATTCAACATTCACTTTTGGTTCATTTTCACCAGTTTGCACCAAATAAATACTTCAAATATATTAAAAGAGGGAAGAGAGAGTTCATTTCAGCTTCTGATGCCATTGAAATGCGGGTGGTTTCTGAATGAGCACGTGAGTTCAAGAGCACGCAGCTGGATAGCTATCTCTTTTGTTTCTAAAAATATCTCAATACATAAATGCAAACTTTTAATAAAAGAGGTGTTTCTTGTAACTGTACAAAATAAGATTTTTCCAATATTTCAACGAGAAACACACTCGCCTTTCTCAAGGCAATCAAATTTGTAGTGTCAAGATTGTCAGAGCTAATTACCTACAGTTTAGACGCGAAATATAGATATCCTAAACAACCTTGCCGATATAGATTATTTTGTGTTGAGAAAGGTGAGCATGCTCACCCCTGAAATATTGAAATAACAATAATTTCGTTCCAAAATGCGCCACTTTTATTGAAAACACATTGTTTTATTTTAAGCCACACACACTAATATGCTCTTACACGCTGAGAACATAACAATTGGCTTTAGCACACAAAGGTTTTCTCTAGAATCACATTCCAGTTCTAGGACCGCTCCGGTAAAATCTGAAGAGTTGAGCATCTCTCATTGCTCGGACATCTCCTAACTTTGAAAATTAGATTGTAGAGCAGTTTTTATATCAAGAGAAATACCAGATGTGGTGGTTAATTACTGAAAGGCCTGATTCCACAATGGTGAACTTCAATGTATAAGAACATATTTTATAGATACGACATATATATTTGATCTTAAACTTGTAGAGGCTTTAATTTTATTGAAGTTTATTCATTTGTGTGTGTATTCATTTATTATTTCTTTATTATTTCAGGCCCAATTTCCACACCACCCAGGAGGTACGGCCGTTGGCGCGTTACCCTTTGTTTATAGTGGCGGGTTCCCCAGTAGGCCTATACCACTCTTCTAACAGAGCTCCAACATCGGGTCGCTCGAGTCAGCCTTCGCCCAGGAATTACTCGGCCGAGTCCAATTAAATCAGCCCTGCCAGGCTCCTAGACATCCTACCTAGAGTAAAATTATTTAATAAAGTGCCCATTGTTGGAGACCCAGGAAACCAATTTATAAATTTTATAACTGATATTTTTTCTCAATATAATAATAAAATCAATTTGTGAAATACAACCATTCAAGAAACTAATTTGAAAAATACTGATAGAAGATTGGAATATATTCAAATTGTTCTTTTTATATTAATAATTTGATGCAATGTATTTGATAGATGATTGACCTGTGGATTAAAATAATAATAAAAAAACTTTACAAAATCAACAAGGATATTCAACACATAAAATATGATGGAGAGCATTGTCTTACTGTTCATGCCTTATTCTAATCTTTCTCAACATTTATCTTTCATTGTTCAAAAGACATTCTAACATCAATAGAAATTCAATTTTTCATATTTATTCTAAAAGTAACTAGTTGCTGATTATTCATTTTGAAAATATAAATTCAACAGCACAAAATATTCAAGTATTTTTATATGAATTTCAGCACATGTGATTTTCAGAAGGCAGAGCGCCAACTGATGGAACAGAAATCAACTAATTTTGGTCCCAGTGGCTTCTTGAAAAACCAAGAAATCTAAATATTTAGATAATAAAATGGCATATAATGGATTGAATAAAATATTTATTTCCCATTATTTCGGTTGGCTGAATGCCAACCTTTTTCAGAGCATTACAATTTTGTATAAACAAACTCATCGCCGCATAGTGTTATAAATATTGGCAAATAAATATTTTATTCAATCCAATATTTTCCTTTTTATTATCTAAATATAGATTACTCTATTTCTAGAACCATATTTTTTACTTGTTTCACAAGTAGACATTATGTAGACCATTATAATCATGGTGGGTAGCTAAAAACGCTGCTTTTTTATCCAAGTACACCACATATCTGCTAAATATAAACAATATGAAACATTTTGGATTTTATTGAAAGGTTTATTTAAAGCAAAATGATATATTTCCTCACAGATTGTTTTATCTCTTTAATCAATTAACAGGTTAGATACGCGCCTCTGTGCTTATTCTCCTTTGTCAAATCCAAAATACGCCATGTTATTAGTTGATCTCAAAGTATGGAATCGCTGCGAATATTTTCTCAATATATCAAAATATCTATCAATTTTATGATAAATTAATTTTGGGAATATGTATCAGAAATCCTTGTAACTATATGTATGTATCTTTACGATTCTATAGGCTTATGTCTATAGATTCCCTAAACACTCTAACATGCCTTCCTTAGTGGGTTTATATGAAAAACATTCCAATACAATAGTAGAGCGGTCTGGAGATTGATTTGGCGAAACCACTAAGAGGGTTCACAACTGATGAGCCAAGCCCTCTCATTCAATAACTTTTACATTGTATTAAGGTAGGTAGATATAATATTTGATCATATCTGTGGAAAGAAACACATTACCAAAATAATTTTTCACATATATTATATACTAGCTGAATGACCCTGGCAATTCAAGGTTTTACCCGAATATATATTTTTTATTTCTATTCAAATATTATTCTTTACAATTCTAAATAGGCGCTGTGGATGTCACTCTTGTGAAAGGTCCCACTCCAAACTGTGTGTGTTTTTAAAATATGAAAAAAATGCAAATTTTCACAACGATATTTGAAAATCAACGCAAATTTGCAAATAACTCGACGAATATTCGGGATAGAGACTTGGAATTTTCACTCTATTTTTTTTTTAGATTATACTCTATATACAGTTAAAATTTCGGTCAGATTATTTACGTATTGTGGACGTGTATAGCCGACAAACATATATACATACATACATACATTACATACATCATACATCATACATACATACATACATTCACTGACTTTTATATATATGGGGATGAGAAATAAAAAGGCATCTCCTTATCGTGCAACTTAAAGTTGCTGATGGCTGGCCCCATCAGAAATTATCAGTTGCACGATATGTAGATGGCTTTATTTTCCATAATTTATACACTTTATCCCAGTACAATATCATATTTGTACTCTTTTTCATATATATATATAAATTCCTTAAAATCAGTACAGCATTTGTAGTTGAAAGATACCAGGGCCTCATTTCGTTATTTATATTCACTGTTGAGTTTGGACTTTTGCCTAAAAGTCATTGACCATTAAAGCAATTATTTTTCAGAAATAATCCAACAATAAAGGATTTGATCCCGAGTCCTTGTTGTCAAAATGGATTTTTTTTTGCTATCATGTCACCAACCACTTCAAAATTCCTAATTTAAGTAATATTTAAGAATTTCATTAAACTGGTTTAGGAAGAAAAATTAACTTCAGAGCCTTTAATAATATCTGGTGTGGTCAGTATAATGCTCGTGCAGATCCCTCTTCAAAAAATACTAGAAAAACTAATATACTTCATTTACATAACAAAGAAAAAATCCCAATCAAATTAAATAATGAAATAATCATACCAACTCTGAAGACCAAATTTTAGGAACAATAATTTCAAATCACAGAAAAAGAAACAAAATAAATTTTACATACCACATAGAAGAAATAGTAAATCGTACAAAACGATTTAAAAATTATATCTTCTCAATTTATGGAAAATCTTGGTGTCTAAGCACCCAGAAAAGGACAACTTTATATAAATCCATTTTCAGACCAATACTTACATATGGAGCCGAAATTTGGTTCAAATATTTAAATAAAAAATGTTTACAAAAATTAAATTCAACCGAATATCAAATACTAACATGGTGTATAAATCCTATAAGCCTATACCTAAATCCACATCATATAGCTGTGTTCATAGTTTGGCCAACATTCCTCTGATCTCAGACTTTATCGAATCCAGAATCATGATATCTGTGATCTGAGAAACTTATCCACAGATGATCATCAAATTTATAACCCATATATTCCAGGAATTATAGATACCTTTCTCAAATCAAGAATGAATGTTCTGAAAAACGAAGCAAATAATACTTTCTTAAGTTTTTTCCCCAAGAAATCCCTAAATACTTTCGTCCAATTTTTTATAATGCTCAATTTGTTACAAACCACGGAAATTTCAAAAATTTTTTAATAGAATAAAGGCAGTGGAGGATTCAAGTTGCTTTTGTGGTATTGAGGAACAAACCTCAAGACATCTACTGATCGATTGCCCAGCATTTCAAGATTATAGAATGAAGAATGTACTAGTTGTTTGTGAACTTAACGATTTTATTTCCGATAAAAATCATATTTAAAGTTCAATTCATTCTGTAAAAACATTCTAAACCTTCTACAAAATCTGGATTTCTAATGTTTTCATGCGTTGAATAATGTAAATAACTTATGTAAATAAACTTTTCTCCTTGTTTGGCGCAAGTATACCTTGCGGGATATAGCGCTTTGTGGAAATAAAATAATTATAATTATAATTCAAAAAATTGTGTATGTAAAAAAAGTTAAAATAATCAATACCAGAAACAGAGTATTATTTTTATTTTTAAATACTATTTCTGCTAAAACAAACCATGTTAAGGCAAGAAACTGGACACTTTATATACTAAGTTCTTCTTTAGTTCTTCCCCAAGAAATATATAACAACCACACAAAGTTATTTACAAACTTTCCCTAGATCTATCCACCACTGAATATTTTCCAGTCTCTGATGTTATTAGTTTTCACGAGAACCCTTTGTCCTCCAGAAGCGCATAATCTTCTGGTGTCAATTTGAAACGCCTTGCAGTTAACAGCATGGATTGCACGCACTCCCAATTTAAATTCTTTCATTTACCACAAGGATATAGAGTGACCTCTTCAGCCTTTTTAGGTCCAAGAAGTTGCATCCACCAGTAGTCTCCAGCAGGAAGTTGATACAGAGCCAGTGAAACACAGATAGAGAGTCACTCGTGGGCAATCAAATTCAGGTGTACATCCTCTCTATTATAGGCAAACTTCCATGGGATGATCCGTTCCGCAATGTCCTCAACCAATGCCATTGAGTCGCCCCAGGATCACTAGCTGATCTGTGAAGATGTAGTGGATTTTCAAGAATAACGCTTAGTCTCGCTACCACCTTTAATGTCCCTTAGGCTTGATTCTCACCTTATGGGTATTTTGAATCTGCAATGAACGTTTCTGTATCAAAGATTTGGCTACAGACTTCTCTGTTCCATAGAAGTGGTAGTATACTGTTCCCCTTGTATAAGAGATTGTTACTGTCCAACAGATATAAACTCGCCAATAACGCCCTAATGGCTAGGGTGGTCATCTGTCAGTAATATTTAATGTTGATTTCTTCCTTCATTGAGTCTTCTCTTGGTACTGAACGGCTGCTCTGGCTGGTTGTGTGCGAAGTCCTCTTGACGCGAATATTTAGATCTTTTACCAAATCCCAAACAGTTGGTTAAGGTTCATTTTATAAATTATTTCTGACATTCATCTCATTTGAATTGGGAAGAAGACATAATGGTTCTTAGGGCATTCTTTTCAAACTCCAGGTTCAGGTTTACTTCCATTCCAGTGGTACCCAGGCCATGTACTTGCCCATTCTGACATGTTGACCCTCCTTCTTTCTTGATATGCAGCACTTATCACGACATTTAACAAGATTTAGTTCTTTATCAATTATAGTTAATTGATTTTTCTATATTCAACATTTACTTTTGGTTCATTGTCACCAGTTTGCACCAAATAAATACTTCAAATTATATTAAAAGAGAGAAGAGAGAGTTCTTTTCAGCTGCTGATGCCATTGAAACGTGGGTGGTTTCAAAATTAACACGTGAGTTAAGGACACGCAGCTGGATAGCTATCACTTTTGTTTCTGAAAATATCTCAATACAAACATACAATCTTTAACAAAAGAGGTGTTTCTTGGAACAATACGAAATTAGGTTCTTTCAAAATTTCAATGAAAAACACACTCTCTTTTCTCAAAGTAATCATTTCTATAGTGTCAAGGTTGTTATGTTAATTACCTACAGTTCAGATGCGAAATATATATATCAGAGTGTAAATGGTTTTGCAATTTGGCAGCATGTGGTGCTCGAGTTTATGCGAAATATGAATATTTTAAACAACTTTGACACTATAGATTTTTTTTTGTGTTGAGAAAGGTGAGCGTGCTGTCCCCTGAAATATTGAAATAACAATAATTTCGTCCAAGATGCGCCTCTTTTATTGAAAAGACATTGTTTTATTTGCGAGCCCTTAATACAAGGTGCGTTCATTAATTTCCAGGACTGGTTAAAAAATAAAATAAATAAAAAAGCTAGAGAAAATATTTTTTACAGAGTTGAATATTGGACATTCGACCACACCTGACTGAAAGCACGAGTCTCGTGGCGCACGCGCCGATCTAAAAATAGAACAAAACAACTTCCTTGTAAGGTTCGCATTTCTAATTTTAAAATGGCCATTTTCGAAGAGCAGAGAATCTGCATTAAGTTTTGTTTTAAATTGAAAAAAAAAGTGATACTGAGACGTATGAATTGATTAAAGAAGCTTTTGGCGATGCAGCTTTATCCCGTTCAAGAACTTTTGAATCATTTTCACGCTTCCAAAAAGGTCGGGAAAAGGTAAACGATGATCAGCATACTGGGCGTCCAAGATCATTTCGTTGCGAGGAAAAAAAGCTCAAAATAAAGGAGTTAATTAAATCTAACAGAAGAATTATCTTCAGTGACTGGACTATCTGTTTATTTGGGGATAATGAGGTGCTTAAGGGAGGCAGTGCGCCTTAAAAGACCTGAAAGATGGCAAAACAATGACTGGATACTTCACGTCGGTAATGCGCGGCCGCACACAGCCCATGTTGTTTTGCAGTTTTTGGCCAAGCATTCAACCATACAGATCCCTCATCCATCCTATTCCCCCGACTTAGCCCCCAATGACTTTTTCCTCTATCCTAAATTGAAAATTAACTTGAAAGGACGGAAATTTGACAACGTTGATATGATACAAGCTGAATCGAAGGCAACCTTGAGGAACCTCTCAAAAAGTGATTTTATCTCCTGCTTCGACAATTGGAAAAAAAGATGGAACGGGTGTATTGAGGCAGGAGGGGCATATTTTGAAAAATATTGAATTAGTTTTTTTATTTGTTTTATTTTTTCAAAGATACAGAGCAGTCCTGGAAATTAATGAACGCACCTTGTATTTTCTTCCACACTGAGAATCTAACTATTGACTTTAACAAAGGTTTTCTCTAGAATCACAATCCAGTTCTAGGATGGCTCACGGAAAAATCTGAAGAGTTGATCATCTCTCTATGCTCGGACATCTCCTAACTTTGAAAATTAGATTGTAGAGCAGTTTTTATATCAAGAGTGAAATATCAGAAGTGGTGGTTAATTACTGAAAGACTTGATTCCACAATGGTGATCTTTAATGTCTAGGAACATATTTTATAGATATGACATATATATTTGATCTTAAACTTGTAGAGGCTTTAATTTTATTGGAGTTTATTCATCTGTGTGTGGTGTATTCATTTATTATTTATTTTATTATTTTTGGCCTAATTTCCACACCACCCAGGAGGTACGGCCGTTGGCGCGTTACCCTTTGTTTATAGTGGTGGGTTCCCCAGTAGGCCTATACCACTCTTCTAACAGAGCTCCAACATCGGGTCGCTCGAGTCAGCCTCCGCCCTTTTATAGGCATTACTCGGCCGAGTCCAATTAAATCAGCCCTGCCAGGCTCCTAGACATCCTACCTAGAGTAAAATAATTATTTTATAAAGTGACCATTGTTGGAGAACCAGGAAACCTAATTTATATTTTCTAACTAAAATTTTCTCAAAATAATAATAAACTCAATTTGTGAAATACATATATAGAAGAAATGCATTTTAAAAAATATATGAGAAATTCACACGACTTGTTCTTATTATATCCCTAATTTGATGCAATGTTTTTGATAGATGATTGACAGGTGGATTAAAAATAAGAAAGCCAGCTTTAGAATATCAACAAGGACATTCAACACATAAGAAATATGATTACATAATTTTACAACTCATTTCTAATTCTCATCCTTTCTTAACATTTATCCTTCTTTATTTGAATGGTTTCTCTAACAACAACAGAAATTATTTGAAATGTATGTCAGTTAGTGAAGATTCATTTTGAGAATTTAAATTCAGCAGCGCTAAATACACAAGAATTTAATGTAATTGGTAAAGCGTGTTTATAACAGTCCAATGCACTCCAATATTTTTAATTATTTTTATTTGTTTCAAGTTGACATTACGTAGGCATTTATAATCATGGTGGGTAGTTAACAACACTGCCTTTTAATCCAAGTACACCACATATCTAAATATTTACTAATTAGACATATTTGGGATTTATGAGAGGTGTATTTGAAGCAAAATAAACGCGATATTTCCTCACCATTGTTTTATATTTTCAAATAGTTAACAAGTCAGCTATGAGCCTCTATGCTGCTACTTCGTAGTCAAATCTAAAATACGCCATGATATTAGTTGATCCCAAAGTATGGAATCGCTGCGAGTATTTTTCTCAACATATCTAAATTTCGATCAAATTTGTGATAAATATATTTTGAGAATGTGTATAATAAAATCTTGTAACTACATGTATGCATCTATATAATCCTATAGAGTTATGTCCATTGATTCCCTAAACTCTCTAACCCGCCTTACTTAGTAGGGTTTATATGAAAAACATTCCAATACAATAGTAGAGTGGTCTGGAGATTTATTTAGCGAAACCACTGATGAACCAAGCCCTCTTAATCAATAAATTTTATCATTTTATTAAGGAGGATATATGTGGGAGAGATTAACTAGAGATTGATTTGGCGAAACCGCTGAGAGGGTTCACTACTGATTGTTGTTTAACACTGATGATACAAGCCCTCTCATTCAATAATTTATATCATTGTGTTAAAATCGGGATATTTTATAAGTTTTTACTTGCTATAGAAGAAGAAAATTATAAACCTAATTATGCCCCGCTTTGAGCATCATTGTTAAAATCGTGATGATTTTATCTTTTTGGTGTAAAAGAAGAAGAAAATTATAAACATAATAGCCCCGCTTAGAGCGCCATTGTTAAAATTGGGATATTTTATACTTTTTACTTTGTTGTTGTTTTTAAAATAACTATTTCCAGATCTCTACATGTCCAAATATTCGGGCGCCAGTGGCTGCAGAAAAGCAGACCACAAATTTATTCATCTATGGCACATGTAGAGACCTAAAGCTGTGCCGGCTAGCAATTAATGTTGGAGGGGAAATTAACCAATCATTTTTGGCTAAACAAAATTTTATTTAGACCAATAAAATAATCTTTCAATGTACAACAAATATTAGTTTAAAAATAAAGAAATAATACTTAAATAGGATCACGCACATATATAAGATGTATATAAAAAGGATTAAAAACTATATATATAAGGCTAAAAGGGAGGAGTTTAAAAGTATATAAAAACTTTATACAAAAGGCCTATAGGCCATAAGGCCTTTATACATAATGCCAAATTCCCAGATTATCCCCAACCTACCTCGACATCCAGCCACCCAAGTCCACGATTCGAAAAGGAGCGGCTAAGGCCGCAGCCAGCGGCCTGAGCCCTCCGCAACTCCAAGTCTTTTTTGCTTCTCAGGAAAAAAAATCAAATTCTTACTAAAGAAAATTAAATTTCCCGCTTCCTTGCCCCAGTGTTGCTGGACTCACCCCCCAAGGCTATCATCCCTCTTCTCTCTATGAAAATAAAAAAGAAAAAAGGCATCTTAAAAAAATGATTAAAATAAATTAAATATAAAAATTATTAAAGAAATATTCACAAAAAATAATAATATAAAAATACGCAAATATTGAATTAAAAATAATTTTCAAAATATAATTAATATTGTCGGATCTGGGAATCTTGGGGTCAGCTTGGGAAAGGTTCAGGGCTCGTGGTGGAGCTGGTGTTCTGCATGAAGATGGTGATTATAACACCCACCATGGGCTTGTGGCTTGCCCATTGGCATGCTGGAGTCTGGCTTGATACTGGTGGAGTCAGGTCAAGCACCATAGGTCGGTGGCTTAACTACAGGGAAGGGGCGTCTGAGTCCATCTTGGACTGGCTTGTGGTCAAGTCGGTCACCATCGGACATGTGGCTCGACCACCAGGAAGGAGTGTCTGAGTCCATCTCAGACTAGCTTGGTAGGGCCAGGTCATCCACCACAGGTCAGGTGGCTTGACCACAGGAAGGGGATCTCAGTCTCTGGCTCAGTGCTGCCAAGGCTAAAGGTGGCTTCAGGCTCCATCTCGACACCTCGCAATCACCAGAGGTTTGTCGCTTAGATGGACAAAGGTGGGATATGGTTAAGTTAGGTGGGGTTCTGGGTTACTTTGGCATATTATGGTCAGGAGGTGTCCCACCAATTGCAGTAAGGTCTATAGAAATATATTTTATATTATTGAAAAGAAACACATTGCCAGCAAATTTATTTGTTATAAATACTTTTTTATACTAATTTAAAAAAAAAAACACTTTAAGGCAAGAAATTTTTGCACTTTACATACTTAGCTCTTTAGAATCGTCCCTAAGAAATATATAAAAACCAAACAAAGTAATTTTCAGACTTTTCCTCGATCTATCCACTACTGAACAATCTCCAGCCTCTGATGTCTCAGTTTTCATGAGAATCCTTTATCCCTCAGAAGCGCATAATCTTCTGATGTCAATTTGATACATCACAGGCCGCCTTGCAGTTAACAGCATGAATTGCACGCACTCCCAAGTTAAATTCTTTAATTTAGCACGAGAATATAGAGTGACCTCTTTAGCCTTTTTAGGTCCGAGAAGTTGTAGCTACCAGTAGTCTCCAGCAGAAAGTTGATACAGAGCCAGAGAAACAGAGATGGAGAGTTACTCATAGCGATAAAATTCAGGCTTACATCTTTATTATTGGCAAACCTCCATGGGATGACCCGTTCCATAATGTTCCTCCATTAGTGCCATTGAGTCACCTCAGGATCACTAGCTGATCTGTGATGGTGCAGAGGATATCCAAGGATAACGCTAAGTCTCGCTACCACCTATAATGTCCCTTAGGCTTGATTCTTACCTTGTGGGCATTTTGAGTCTGCAATGACTGTTACATAAGCAATGATGGGGCTGCAGACTGCTCTGTTCCAGAGAGGAGGTAATATACTGTTCCCCTGCATAAGAGATTGTTACTCTCCAACAGATAAAAACTCCCCAGTCACGCACTAATGGAAGAGGGTGGTCATCTGTCAGTAATATTTAGTGTTGATTTCTTCGTTCATTGAGGCTTCTCTCGGTACTGAACGGCTGCTCTGGGGTTGGTTGTGTGCGGCGTCTTTTATGGGAATATTTAGGAGATCTTCGAACCAAATCCAAAACAGTTGGTTAAGATTCCTTTCCATTCAATATTTCTGACATTCATCTCATTTGAATTGTGACGAAGTCCATACTGACATAGGCCATAATGGTTCTCAGGGCATTCGTCTCAAACTCCAGGTTCAGGTTAGCTTCTATTCCAGTGGTACCCAGGCCATGTCCTTGTCCATCCTGACATGTTGCTCCAGGATCCTTCTTCTTTCTTGATATGCAGCACTAGTCACAACCTTTGACAGGATTTAGTTCTTTATCAAATATATTTAACTTTCCTTTATTCAAAATTCACTTTTGTTTCATTCTTCACCAGTTTGAGTGGATATTGTTGCACCAGGTTGCGGCTTGGCAGACTCTTCAGCCTCGATTCTCTCCTGTGCTGGGTCTTGCATCTTACCTGAGCGTGTTTCAACCATCCTACAATTTTGTATAAGGGAATAATGAGATAACTCTACTTTAAGTAGCCTCCAGAATAATTTATTTATTTCTCACATCAAAGAGAGCAGTGAAGTCACACAGTTTACCTAAATACAAATGATGATTCTATAATACATATATTCTGTTTAATAAAATAATTAAATATAAAATATAGTTTTTAATTTAAAATATATGAAAAATAATATTACAAATTGAAATAAAATAGGTTCATTAGCCATGATGCAACAATATAACCTATCACTATACCCCGTTTGCACACAAAATAAATATCTCAAATTATATAAAAGAGAGAAGAGAGAGTTCATCGCCTTTCAGCTTCTGATGCCATTGAAACGTGGGTGGTTTCTGAATGAGCACGTAAGTCAGAGGCCACGCAGCTGGATAGCTATCACTTTTGTTTCTGAAAATTTCTCAATACATAAATGCAAACTTTCAATAAAAGAGGTGTTTCTTGGAACTCTGTACGAAATTAGATTTTTTTCAAAAAATATATATATATATATTACAACGAGAAACACACTCGCCTTTCTCGAGGCAATCAAATTTCTAGTGTCAAGGTTGTTAGAGCTAATTACCTACAGTTTAGACGCGAAATATAAATATCTTAAACAACCTTGTCGCTATAGATTATTTTGTGTAAAGAAAGGTGAGCATGCTTACCCCTGAATTATTGAAACAATAATGATATCGTTCCAAAATGCGCCTCTTTTATTAAAAACACATTTTTTTTTATTTTAAGCCACACACACACTAATATGCTCTTACACGCTGAGAACATAACTGTTGGCTTTAGCACACAAAGGTATCTCTATAATCCCATTCCCGTTCTAGGACCGCTTCTTAAAGACTGATGAAATCTGAAGAGAGTTGACCATCTCTCTATGCTCGGAC
>CP092878.1:32128411-32177837 GCA_030710605.1 Cordylochernes scorpioides
AATTATATTATATCTCTTTAAAATTCGGGCAATTCTCTCTGAGCCGTAGCTATATGGAATAGAGCAATATCTTTTTTGAGACTGATCACGACTATTATTTGAAGGTATAGCTCTTTGTTTATAAAAATGTTTTTCAATAAATTTTTTTGGATAATTATTATTTATTAATTCTTTGAAAATTCTATTTCTTTCTTCTGTTGCACTATTTCTATTTGAGTGGTGTGTTTCTATTCTTTTAGAAAGAGATTTCACTACAGCTATTTTGTTATGTATGGGACCAAAGGAGCTGAAATTTAAATAGTTTTCGGTGTGAGTGGGTTTCCTGTAAATGCAAGTTTCGATGTTATATTGATTCCTTTTAAGCTAGATGTCCAAAAAGGCTAGGGAATTATTGCTTTCTTTTTCATATGTGAATTTTAAAAAGGGTTTGAGACTATTGAGAAAGCGTATGAAGCTGTCAATGTCTATTTCTGTTAGACAAAAAATGTCATCAATATATCGTAGCCATAATATTATTTTAAATTGGTTTGAATTAATTATTTTTTCATCTATTTCATTCATAAATATGTTGGCTAATGCAGATGAAATCGGGTTGCCCATTGGTAGGCCTTTAATTTGCCGGAAGAATCTGTTTTTGAAACTGAAATAACTATTTTCTAAACAAAGTTTGATTAAATCTATTAATGCTTCTTTAGAGAGGGGCAGAACTATTTCTGGGTGGATTTCAAGAAATGATTGGAGGGCCAGGAGTGCTTCATCGTGCGGGATTGAAGTGTATAGAGATTCTATATCGAAGGAAACCATCCTGCTCTCATTTGATATTTGAACGGTTTTGATAGCTTCAACAGCTACTATGGGATTGGGGACTGTAGCTGTTGAAGCTATATCAAAACCGTTCAAATATCAAATGAGAGCAGGATGGTTTCCTTCGATATAGAATCTCTATACACTTCAATCCCGCAAGATGAAGCACTCCTGGCCCTCCAATCATTTCTTGAAATCCACCCAGAAATAGTTCTGCCCCTCTCTAAAGAAGCATTAATAGATTTAATCAAACTTTGTTTAGACAATAGTTATTTCAGTTTCAAAAACAGATTCTTCCGGCAAATTAAAGGCCTACCAATGGGCAACCCGATTTCATCTGCATAGAAAAGGCAGAAGTATGTTGGAAATATATATAGATAGGGAGATGGGGCGCACTCAACTATAGGGAAAAAAGCATACTACCCATCTTATCAATAAGGTCTGCCTTTTTAATAATAGTATTATCTCATATTCAAAGAAAAGTAACAAAACAAAGGCCTCACAAAAATAACTAAACATAAGAACCCATTGTCCACACATAGCATCATTAAGTTGTAAAATATCAAAACTACATTGTTCACTAACCATAACTTGGTAACTAAAACACATTTCTCTCTCAACATTTGAGCAGAAAAAAAATAAGGCTAAAAAAACTAATGGCAAAACATGTCAAACAGGTCAATCTTTAGAATGTTCAACTATTTTTTCCCAAGCCTAATATCTGCGTAGACAAAAAGAAAGCAGCATAATAAAATTGGAAGGGTGAGGAGACAGGCTCTCTAATATAATTCCCCATCTCTCTCAGTAAGAAAAAAAAGGCTTATAAAAATGCAAGCCAAAATACAGTCATGTTGATAAATGTCAATAAATGTTCAGTAAAAAATAAAAGGGCACATGGAACTTCGGGAAATATATGACAACAACAGATTAAATTTTAAACTATCAATGAAACATGATTATAATCAGTTTTGTTCTGTAACTTATTCTGATACTTTGTATTTGTTTTGGGTCTGCACTGTTTTCCTTAAAAGCTTTTATTTTATATACAAAAATATTTTTGGTACAGATTGTGCTATTTCTGTTTTTTAGGACATATTTTCAAATTTAATCATCCCATTTGATATGCCTCGCAAAAGATCTGCAATTGGAGTAAGAACTCCTGCAGCTCGCCGCATGGCTGCCCGAGCTGCTAGAGGCCAAAGTAGCCGCACATTGGAGAATCCCCAACAGTCTCAAGCCCGCCTCCAAAGTGACCAGCTGCGCCACAGAGTTCAACGCGCATCAGAGACTCCCCAGCAGTCCCAAACACGACAGGAGGCTGACCGGTTGCGGCACTTCAGGCAACGAGCTAGCACTTGGGCTGATATGCTCAATGCTGCTTTCCATTACAATCCGGCCTTGAATTATGAACAATTTACTTTTCTTCAGATTGGCCATATGGATAAACAATGTCTACATTGTACTGCCTTTAAGTACAATGGTGAGCGATCTGGAATGTGCTGTTCTGCAGGGAAGGTCAGAATTCCTGATTTACCTGAACCCCCAGAAGCTCTCAGAACTCTGTTCGATGGGTCTTCTCCTCACTCGGCTGAGTTCATGCAACGTGTCCGTCACTATAACAATGCCTTCCAAATGACATCTTTTGGGTGTGGTAGTCGTGTTGTGTTGCCAGGTTACATGCCAACGTTTACGGTCCAAGGCCAGGTCTATCATAGAATTGGCTCTGTTCTGCCACCACTCAACTCTGATAGCCGCCAACTACAGCCAGCATTCCTTCAGGTTTTCTTCATCGGAGATAGTAGTGCAGAGGTTGCCACCCGCCATAGAAACCTTCCCATCACTAAGCCCCCAATTGTTAGCATTTTCAAGATATGTTACATCGACATAATCCTTAAGACGGTTTCTTGCATGGATTTTTATGCTTCACTGCTAATGATTTGTAGCCGTAATCCTGGCATAACAAATTGGTTACTGGATTTTTGGAGATTTGACCCATCAAATTCTGGTCGACATTTATGCCAAGGTGGAATCTGAAAGGCTGCATTACATCTCAGCGCATCAAGCTCAACTTTTAAGAGAAACAACATATGATCTCAGCAGGTTACTACAATTTGTGGCTTCGAATGAACCGAAACTTGCCAATGTCCCTGAACAAAAGGAGGCTTACGAAAGGATCCTTTCTAAAATTGATTCCAATGCTGGCGGATTGTACTTTCTTGATGCTCCGGGGGGCACTGGAAAACTTTTCTGATCAATCTTCTTCTTACAAAGGTACGAAGTACTGGGGACATTGCTCTTTCTACAGCTTCTTCTGGTATTGCGGCCACTCTGTTGCATGGTGGCAGAACTGCTCATTCGACTTTCAAATTACCCTTAGATTTGACCAGGGATGAGGTACCAATTTGTAATTTGAATGCTGATTCAGCAATGGGCGAAGTTCTTAGACAATGCAAATTTATTGTCTGGGATGATTGTACTATGGCACACAGGCATGCTTTAGAGGCAGTTGATATAACACTTAAAGATTGTAGGCAGGATCAGAGACCAATGGGAAGTGTAGTGTTGTTGTTGGCCGGTGACTTCAGGCAGATATTGCCCATTATCCCTAGAGGTACAATAGCAGATGAGTTGCATGCTTGCTTAAAGGCATCCCCACTTTGGTCATTTGTTGAAAGACTTACTCTTTCAACAAATATGCGGGCTGTCAATTCAGGAGATCCAAACTCACTATTATTTTCACAATTTTTGCTTCAACTTGGAAGTGTTAATTTTTCAAATGAATTGGTGGCTTTGTGAGCGAGAAATTTTGGCTCCAAGGAATTGTGTAGTTAATGCCATAAATGCTCAGCTTTTGAAAGAAATACCAGGGCAAAGCATTTTATATACTTCTGTGAATTCCACCATTGATGCTGAGGATTGCGTGGAATATACTACAGAGTTTTAAAATTCTTTAGAACCTTCTGGGATGCCACCACATCACTTAAAACTTAGAGTTGGTATTCCCATTATTTTATTGAAAATATTGATGCACCCCACCTTTGCAATGGTACCCGTCTCTGTGTTAAAAGATTGTGGCCTCATGTGGTAGAGGCAACCATTTTGACTGTTTGTTTTCAAAATGAAGAGGTTTTTATATCCCGGATTCCTCTGATTCATGATGATAAACATTCTCCTTTGCATTTTAAAAGATTGCAGTTCCCCATTCAAGTTTCTTTTGCCATGTCGATTAACAAGGCTCAAGGTCAGTCCCTCAAAATTGCTGGCATTGACTTGGAGCAACCCTGTTTCTGGCATGGGCAATTGTATGTTGCCTGCTCTAGAGTTGGCTCAGGAAGAAATCTTTATGTTTTGGCTCCAGAAAATAAGACTTCAAATTTTGTGTATTCTTCTGTGTTGTAATGAATAATTTTTTTAAATGCTATTTTAGTTTTTTTGTTGTTGTTGTTTCAGTGGTATATTATTTTCATAATTCTTTCTATATACGTATATGTGGTAATGTAGTAGTAGTTTATGCTGTTGGATGAATGCAGTGTGGCATGTTGGCTAGAAGCAGTCGTGGTTGTTGAGCGATGGGTGGTAAGGACACACAGGAGACAGGATCCAGAGGCAAAAACCCGTGAGGAAATAGATCGGGGAGGAAAGATAGAAGGTCCCAGAACAACCCCTAGAACAACTGGCGTCGAGGCCACTTCGGTGAGAACTGAACTTTTATCAACCCGTCTAGCCGCTTTAAGTAAGATAAGTCCCCTAGGGGAGATAATGAAGTCGTGATACTTGTTTACCAAGGGGGTTGTTTGTTAACCTCGCTATCTTCCCTCTTTCCTTGTACTCCCACACAGGCCATTTTATTTTACATATTTCCAAATATTATGACAGATGTCCCCCCTTTCAAAGAAGAATTTGTGCAGGAAATTCTTTGAGGGTGGGAAATAATTTGGCTATGTACAAATTAATTTTATGTGTAGGTTAATATGGTACAGAGTGTAGGTATGGACAATCATAGCTATGTACAATATGGGTACGTGAATGAGGAGATGAAGAGAATGCAAAGGTGGAAAGTAAGAGAGCTGTAAAGTAAGTGGTTCAACATTCTAAAATGAACAAAGGAAGCCATTAGAAAGAGGCTGGAGCAAATAGTCATCTCTGCAGCATTCGTCAACAAAACGTATTGAGACATTTTACAGAGATACTTTAGAATGAAGGAGATTGATTAGGCAGACAACTTATGTGCGGTTCTCTTGATGACACTAAAATTAATAAATTTAACAAATAATGGACATGCACGTGCGTGAAAAAGACCTTCGGGGTCGAGTGAGAAAAAAAAGTGGACCTTTGCGGTCAATTGACAAAAAATAAGACCTCTGAGGTCAAATGGTTGAAAAAAAAAAGCCTTGACTTTCAGAACCTAAGTTTCAATGTAGGAATAAATACACTGCATAAAGTCTGAGAGGTTCAGCGAAAATTTGGTCATTGGTTCATAAAAAACATAAGTTGATATACGAAAAATTAAAAACAAGAGTTTTTTTTTTTTTTTTCAAGAGCGATGGTGAAAGATAAGGAAAATTTTCGAGAGAACATGTTATTGAGAATAAAATAAGGCATTGTAAGCTTGAAAGCTTGTGGCATATTATGGTTTTAAAATTGATATGAGATAAGTTATTTAGAGCATGAACTGTGCTAAAAGTGGGCTAACATGGATGTGATATATATAACAAGCAAAAATGTAAACGGATGAAATCACAATAAAGTTAAACACTCACTGTTGATGGGCTTCTGTTGGACTTCGAAGCTGGGTTGTGTTGAAGACTTGGTTCATGTTGGAAAGTCCCGATGGGGAATGTGGTTGCCGTACATGGCGTGTAGACGAGTCCGCGGGACGTAGGCGGCTTGATCCGCTCGTGGTGGCGTAGACTGGCAGGGGACGGCGTTGTTGGAAGAAATTATTCCAGTGGGGTTTTCCATTACTCTACTACAGTCGGAATGCTCGCAGTCACCAAAGCTCTCGTAGCACTTCTCCTCACTGAGACTGGGGCTGTCTCGCTTGTCCGGCGTGCTAGAGTCACTAAGGGCTGTGTCCTCTAACAGTTGGCGGTTGTCATGTTGAGGGTTCTTGGACATCTCATCTTCCACAATCAGCTCATGTGGATCAGGGGTAGTGGGATCTTGGGAAGTATGTGCAATTGGGACTTGGGAAGTTTGTTCAATTGGGACTTGGGAAGTTTGTTCAATTGGGACTTGGGAAGTTTGTTCAATTGGGACTTGGGGAGTTTGTTCAATTGGGACTTGGGAAGCTTGTTCAATTGGGACTTGGGAAGTTTGTTCAATTGGGACTTGGGAAGTCTGTTCAATTGGGGCTTGGAAAGTCTGTGCAATTGGGACTTGGGAAGTCTGTTCAATTGGGACTTGGGAAGTCTGTGCAATTGGGACTTGGGAAGTTTGTTCAATTGGGGCTTGGGAAGTTTGTTCAATTGGGACTTGGGAAGTCTGTTCAATTGGGACTTGGGAAGTTTGTTTAATTGGGACTTGGGAAGGTGCGACGTGGAATATTTGGGGCGTGGCTATTGGTTTTGTAATAGCTTGCTCGATGGAATGGATTTGCGCATCCCGGAGAGAAGACCTCTGTTCAGGGGCCTGTACCTGGTGGAGGAGAGTATTGTCGGCGGCGAATGGTTTTTTTACGACATTTTTTGTTGCAATGATTCTGGCCACAGCACCGACATGGTGAAGATGGCAGGCTGTTTGCACTGTGGGAAGACCTGGATTTATATCTCTGGGTGCTGGTGTAGAGTCCCGAGATATAAGGTGGACCACTGCTCGCTTGGCGTGTCGTTGGCTGGGTATATTCCCGAATCCTTGTTACCCTTTCATACCACTCGGTTAGGGAGGTTGGCGGTATGATCCTTACTAACTGTTGGTCACCGAAGGGTAGTCCTTCGGTCAAGGTTTCCAAGATAGCCTCTTGAGGCAGGCCTAGTTGTAGCCCCATGGCGGTCTTGGTGCGGTAATATTCTTCCAGGGACTGACCTTGTAGGCGCAGGGCGAAGTATTTCGAGTAGGTAGCTTTGCTGGTCGAGGGGTAGAGATCCAGCAAGGCGTCTCTCGCCTGGAAGTAGTTCCGAGTGTCCAGCCGAAGCTGGTGGAAGTCTTGCAAGGGCTGTTGGACCAGGAACAGCGGCAGTCTGTCTAGTTTTTTCGGAAGCGGAGAGTCCAGCTCGGTCCGCTTGGTTGTCGTAGGTCTCGAAGAAGCTTTGTGCTGGATACGCACCGTCATACTTGGGCATCTCTAAGTCTTGACGGGCCTTTGGGCGGAGATTTTGTAAGGCAATTTTGAGCTGGGTTACCAGGTTCTCCAGAGTGATTGGGGCGGAGGGAAGCTCCACTCTCTCGTCGATCTGGTCTACCTCCGATGGGGTCTGGTTCTTGTCCTTGTTCATCCTGTCGACTTTTCAATGTGGTAATGTAGTAGTAGTTTATGCTGTTGGATGAATGCAGTGTGGCATGTTGGCTAGAAGCAGTCGTGGTTGTTGAGCGATGGGTGGTAAGGACACACAGGAGACAGGATCCAGAGGCAAAAACCCGTGAGGAAATAGATCGGGGAGGAAAGATAGAAGGTCCCAGAACAACCCCTAGAACAACTGGCGTCGAGGCCACTTCGGTGAGAACTGAACTTTTATCAACCCGTCTAGCCGTTTTAAGTAAGATAGGTCCCCTAGGGGAGATAATGAAGTCGTGATACTTGTTTACCAAGGGGGTTGTTTGTTAACCTCGCTATCTTCCCTCTTTCCTTGTACTCCCACACAGGCCATTTTATTTTACATATTTCCAAATATTATGACATATATATTTGTATATATTTGAAAGGTAACATCTCTAGAATTAGAATATTCAAGGACAGTTGCAGATTATTATGATTTATATTAATATTAGTTTTTTTATTATTATCTTTTCAGAAAAACATCTACGAATGTTTGACTGAGGTCTGAAAACATTAGATTACAGGCTGCTGGCCAGGCTTGGTCAATCACGGTCACTCTTCTCAAGCAATTTCAATCCCTATCCCTTTTTACCCAAAGAGTGTAATAGACCTACAGAGGATGCACCACTATATATAAGAGTTAACACGCTGGGCGGGTACCTCGGAGGTTGGGTGGAAAATCTGCCAACTATTTGAACTATATTTAAAACACCTAAATGGATTGAAAAATAAATAAATAAAATACCTAAATACTAATATATTGCATTTTTTGACATCACACATACCTTTTGCCTGTGATAATGTATTACTTCGGTGTTGCTATTCTATGGCTCTAATACTATTTATTAGTCATGTTCTTTCAGTATGAAGGAAATTGCACTCGGGGGAATTCCCTGGAGAAGCCGGGTCATTCGTCTAGTAAATACATATAAATTAGTACAACATTTGTAGTTACAAGATACCAGGGCCTCATTTCGTTATTTATATTCACTGTTGAGTTTGTACTTTTGCCTAAAAGTCATTGACCATTAAATCGATTATTTTTCAGAAATAATTAAACAATATAGGATTTGATTCCGAGTCCTAGTTTTCAAAATGGAATTATTTTTTCTATCATGTCACCAACCACTTCAAAATTCCTAATTTAAGTAATATTTAAGAATTCCATTAAACTGGTTTAGGAAGAATAATTAACTTCAGAGCCTTTAGTATAATTTGGTGTGGTCAGTACAATGCTCCTGCGAATCCCTCTTCAAAATATTGTATTAAAAAATATATATTTTGTATATGTAAGAAAAAATAAAATAATTAGTACCAGAAACTAAGGTATTCCTTTTTAAAATACCTTTTATTTTCTGCTAATACAAACCACTTTAAGAATAGAAAATTTGGGTCCTTTACTTACTAAGCTCTTTAGAATATTCCCTAAGAAATATATAACAACCACACGAAGTTATTTCCAAACTTTCACAGGCAGCTTCGCAGTTAACAGCATGGATTTCACGCACTCTCAAGTGAAACACTTTCATTTACCACGAGGATATAAAATGACCTCTTCAGTCTTTTTAGGTCCGAGAAGTCACAGCTACTTGTAGTCTACAGCAAAAAGTTGATACAGAGCCAGTGAAACAGAGACAGAGTTACTCGTGGGCAATCAAATTCAAGCATACATATTTTTTATTATAGGCAAATCTCCTTGGGATGCCTGTTCCGCAATGTCACCATCTTCCATCAGCGCTATTGAGTCCCCTCAGGATCACTAGTTGATAAAGGATGATGCGGTGGATTTCCAAGGATAACGCAAAGTCTCGCTATATAATGTCCCTTAGGTTTGATTCTCACCTTGTGGGTATTTTGAGTTTGCAATGACTGTTTCAGTATCAATGATGGGGCTGCAGACGGCTCTGTTCCAGAGAGGTGATAATATACTGTTCCCCTTGCATAAGAGATTGTTACTTTTCAACAGATAAAAACTCTCCAGTCACGCAATAATGGAAGAGGGTGGTCATCTGTCAGTAATATTTAAAGTTGATTTTTCTTCATTCATTAAGTTTTCTCTTGGTACTGAACGGCTGCTCTGGGGTAGGTTGTGTGCGACGTCCTTTACGCGAATATTTAGGAGATCTTTGAACCAAATCCCGAACAGTTGGTTAAGATTCCTTTCCATACATTATTTCTGACATTCATCTCATTTGAATTTTGGCGCAGACATAATGGCTCTTAGGACATTCTTTTCAAACTCCAGGTTCAGGTTTACTTCCATTCCAGAGGTACCCAGACCATGTTTTTGTCCATCCTGACATACTGGCCCTGGATCCTTCTTCCTTCTTGAAATGCAGCACTTGTCACGACCTTTGACAGGATTTAGTTCTTTATCAATTATAAATTATTTTTATTTATTCAACATTCACTTTGGGTTCATTCTTCACCAGTTTGAGAGGATATAACCAATCATTTTACCCAGTTTGCACCCCAAATAAATACTTAAATTTACACCGAAGTGTTTCTAGGAACTGTACGGAATTAGACTTTTTTCCAATATTTCAACGAGAAACACACTCGCCTTTCTCAAAGTAATGAAATTTCTAGTGTCAAGGTTGTTAGAGCTAATTACCAACAGTTTAGACGCGAAATATAAATATCTTAAACAACCATGTCGCTATAGATCAGTTTTGTGTAAAGAAAGGTGAGCATGCTTACCCCTAAAATAACAATAAAATCCGATCCAAAATGCGCCTCTTTTATTGAAACACATTGTTTTATTTTAAGCCACACACACAGTAATATGCTTTTCCACGCTGAGAACATAACTGTTGGCTTTAGCACACAAAGGTATCTCTATAATCCCATTCCAGTTCTAGGACCGCTCCTTAAAGACTGATGATATCTGAAGAGAGTTGACCATCTCTCTATGCTCGGACACATCTCCTAACTTGGAAAATTAGATTGTAGAGCAGTTTTTACATCGAGAGAAATATAAGAACTGGTGGTTAATTTCTGAAAGGCTTGATTCCACAAAGGTGATCTTTAATGTTTAAGAACATATTTTATAGATACAGCATAGGTATTTGATCGCGTAAACTTTGTAGGCGCTTTGATTTTATTGAAGTTTATTCATCTCTGTGTGTATTCATTTATTATTTGTTTTATTATTTCTGGCCTAATTTCCACACCACCCAGGAGGTACGGCCGTTGGCGCGTTACCCTTTGTTTATAGTGGCGGGTTCCCCAGTAGGCCTATACCACTCTTCTAACAGAGCTTCAACATCGGGTCGCTCGAGTCAGCCTCCGCCCTTTTATAGGCATTACTCGGCCGAGTCCGATTAAATCAGCCCTGCCAGGCTCCTAGACATCCTACCTAGAGTAAAATTATTTTATAAAGTGCCCATTGTTGGAGCGGCGTGATTCAGGATACCAATTTATAAATTTTATAACTAAAATTTTCTCAATTTTTATAATAAAATCAATTTGTGAAATACAACCATTCAGTAAACTAATTTGAGAAATATTAATAGAAGATGGGAAATTCATTAAAGTTGTTCTTAATTTGATGCAATGTATTTGATAGATGATTGACCCGTGGATTAAAATAATAAGAAAATCAGCCTTACAACATCAGCAAGGATATTTAAAACATAAAATATGATTGAAAGCATTGTTTTACCATTCATTCTCATCTTTCTCAACATTTATCCTTCATTATACAAAAGACATTCTAACATCAATAGAAATTCAATTTTTCATATTTATTCTAAAAGTAACTAGTTGCTGCATATTCATTTTGAAAATCTAAATTCAACAGCACTAAATATTCAAGTGTTTTTTTTTTAAATATGGATTTCAGTTATTTTATAATACACACTGATATATATATTAAAAACAAAATAGGCATATCCTGTCCAGGAGCACATGTGATTTTCAGAAGATAGAGCGCCATCTGATGGAACAGAAATCAAATAATTTTGGGTCCGAGTGGCTTCTTGAAAAACCAAGAAATCTAAATATTCAGATAATAAAATGGCATATAATGGATTGAATAAAAGATTTATTTCTCATTATTTCGGTTGGCTGAACGCCAAGCTTTGTCAGGGGATCACATTTTTGTATAAACAAACTCAGCGCCAAATAATGTTATAAACATTGACAAATAAATATTTTATTCAAACCAATATTTTCCTTTTTATTATCTAAATATAATTACTCTATTTCTAGAACCATATTTTTTACTTGTTTCACAAGTAGACATTTAGTAGGCCATTATAATCATGGTGGGTAGTTAAAAACGCTGCCTTTTTATCCAAGTACACCATATATCTGCTAAATATAAACAATATGAAACATTTTTGATTTTATTGAAAGGTTTATTTAAAGCAAAATTAAGGCGATATATTTCCTCACAGATTGTTTCATCTCTTTAATCAATTAACAGGTTAGATACGCGCCTCTGTGCCTATTCTCCTTAGTCAAATCCAAAATACGCCATGCTATTATTTGATCTCAAAGTATGGAATCGCTGCGAGTATTTTTCTCAATATATCTAAATATCTATCAAATTTATGATAAAATAATTTTGGGAATATGTATCAGAAATCCTTGTATCTATATGTATGTATCTTTACGATTCTATAGGCTTATGTCTATAGATTCCCTAAACACTCTAACATGCCTTCCTTAGTGGGTTTATATGAAAACATTCCAATACAATAGTAGAACGGTCTGCAGATTAATTTGGCGAAACCACTAAGAGGGTTCACCACTGATGAGCCAAGCCCTCTCATTCAATAACTTTTACATTGTATTAAGGTAGGTAGATATAATATTTGATCATATCTGTGGAAAGAAACACATTACCAAAATAATTTTTCACATATATTATATACCAGCTGAATGTCCCTGGCAATTCAAGGTTTTACCCGATTAGATTTTTTTATTTCTATTCAAATATTATTCTTTACAATTATAAATAGGCGCTGTGGATGTCACTCTTGTGAAAGGTCCCACTCCAAATAAAATATGAAAATAAAAATGTAAATTTTCACAACGATATTTGAAAATCAACGCAAATTTGCAAATAACTCGAAGAATATTCGGGATAGAGACCAGAAATTTTCACTATTTTTTTAGATTATACTCTATATACAGTTAAAATTCGGTCAGATTAGTTACGTATTGTGGACGTGTACAGCCGACAAACATACATACATACATTGACCGTGCGGCCACGCGTCACACGAGCTCCGCATCTTTCGCCTCTCATTCTACTGACTACCCCCTCTGCTTAACTTCAACCATACCATCTGAATCACCATAAGAAGGGCTTCATTTCAAATCATATTTCAAGATTTTTCATCAAGTTTTAATTTTTTCCTAAATTTAATTTTCATAGAATTATAAATCTACAAGTTGTAGATTTACGACATCACCATGGCAACAGCCGGGCCGGCTGTTGCGTCATCTTCTACGTCATCCCCATCTCATCTACCATTGGCTGAAGATAGCGTCTCATCTCAAAAGGAAACTTTTTCATCCATAGCTTTACCGAATTTGCATATTGAGCAACTCAGACAGAACAATGTTTTTAAATATCAATCAAATAATGGACAAAACAATTCGCAAACAAACAAATTAAAAACAAATGAATTCGAGAAAATTAATGAAAGCAGAGCTGATACTTACAAAAATAGAAGCCTTTCGACGTTTTCTGCAATACAATTCTCAATAATGGAGAAATACAGCGCAGATACATACCTAACTGCAATAGCTGAGGTCATTGGTTCCAAAAATATCCACGCAGCAGGGCGCATGAACCGACTTGCAATTGTTTCAACAGACAGAATAAAAATTCGGCTCAATCAAAGACTGAGCCAGGGATGATATAGGCTTCTATTGCCCTTGCATCCCAGGCTTTCGCCGTAATCTAAGTCCACACAGCCAAAAGGAATGATGCATTCTCCATGCACCGAGCGGCCATTGGTAGGCCCCTCGCGCCCGCCAGTATGGTTTGGCTACAATGGGGTTGACCACTCACCCACAGGCGTCTCCGAGAGTTCATAGCAAGGTTGCTGACCGAGCCCTCTCGTTCGGACTTAGTTAAACCCGTCCTAAAGCTCCAATAGGACTTCCCCCCCTTTAGCCCTCGAACCTTTGATCACAGTACTCCCTGAATCTGCCGTCGAATCAAGGACCTCTGAGGTTCTGAGGTTTACGCGGGGAACCAACGCGAAGGCGGGGGGGTGGTACTACTGTGTGCACCCCTTGGTTTTTCAACACCAGGCCTAGCCCCGGTGCAATTTTCGCGAACGGCAAGGTCGCTCCCAATGACGCACACACAGAGCGAAGACCCATGAGTTTCAAGTTGCCTCTCCACTCCCCTCAGGGTGATGGCGAGGGCGGGAATACTTCTCCCCGCTGTTTCAACAGACAGTGAGGAAACTGCAAAGAAACTGATTGAAAATGGATTTAAAATTGGAGAAGAAACTATTTACCCTGACTTTGCCTTCAATGTCCCGCAAAAATTCATCATTTCAAATATAGCTTCATGTATTCCAGACGAAGTTGTCAAGAACTACCTAGAACCTTTTGGCCAAACTATCAGTATCAGGCCTATCCCTTTCCCAACTTCTAACCCCGAGCTTAAACATCTCTCGACTTTAAGAAGAGAAATTATGATTAAAACGAAAAACAATAGGAACCTTCCATCCAGTCTGGTGATAAAATACCAAGGAATAATCTTTAATGTGTACATAAACGAAGACAGGATTTGTAATAAGTGCCGCAGACATGGACACACGGAAGAAAGATGTGGTATAAGCTATAAATCAAAATTAACCGTATTGAACCCCCAAGCTAACCAAGTCCAGAGCACACCTCTTAGTGCGCAAACAGAACCCACAGCTGGAATCTATCAGCATCAAACTGATCTACATAGCGAGGTGAGGGACAATCAGGAAAATACCTTGATGATCCCTCCGAAGGAAGACACAGAGAAGGAACTAGAGACTCTTGAGGGCAGAAAGCAGTTATACTCAAAAGACAAACTAATATACTTGGCAACCCCAAGTCAAGATACACAGGAAGAAATAGTATGGAGGCAGTGGAGACTCGATCAGATGTTAACGGACACGAGGATGAAATGCACCTGGATAAGGTTTCCCTGAAGAGGAAAAACAACGAACTTGAGAAGCCAATCCAAGAATCTGAAGTGAATAAATCACGCAAAAAAAGAAGCAAAAAACGTTCAATGTCCCCCCCAGGCAGCACCAGGAGACACTTCCGCTAATGAAACAGAAGAGGCCAGTTGCTCCTTGACGGAGAATATCACTGAAGATACAACTGACACCGGCTCAGAAGCAGGTTCCGATATATCTGGAATCAGCCAATCAGATGAATACTTTGTTGATGGAGATGGCACCAGGGAAAAGCTAAGAGAAGTAATACTAAGAATCTCCAAGAGAACAGGTGGAAAGAGAAGTGACAAGACTAGAAAGGAACTAATGGAATTCCCAGATTTAGAGCAGCAGCTAGAGAACTATTTAAAATTTCTGAAAGAAAAACCATCGAAGGAACTCATGTCTGAGAAGAAAAACTCCTTCTCTCAATTAAAGAAAAAAATAAGCATCATAATAAACGAATGCAAACAAATCTCTGATTTCCAATCCGTACCTCTTAAGAAACGCAGCGATGATGACCGTGTGGATTGGCTCCACGACCTATTGAAAGAGTTAAATTATGAGACTACCTTTGCTCCAAAACTGCGGGGGACTAAAGCGGATCTCATCATTCGTTTGATTATGTACCCCGAATCTTGTAGGGAAATATTTCCGGAAATACGGCCAAAGCTCAAGCCCATTCTTTTGGACCTCACTGAAATTATCATCGAGCGTGCACAAGGTGGCGACCAAATAACCCTCAGGAAACTGAACGATTTTAGAAGAGCTTTAAGCTGCTGAGACCTCGTCTGTATATATTCTTCTTACTTCCTTTTAAACTGCTGTATCTCATTTATTAGACGTCAATAAAATGTTTTAACTGTTTACATACATACATACATTCACTGACTTTTATATATGTGGGATGAGAAATAAAAAGGCATCTCCTTATCGTGCAACTTAAAGTTGCTGATCGCTGACACCATCAGAAACTTTCAGTTACACGATATGAAGATGGCTTTATTTTCCATAATTTATACACTTTATCCCAGTACAATATCATATTTGTACTCTTTTTCATATGTATATATATAAATACATATAAATCAGTACAACATTTGTAGTTGAAAGATACCAGGGCCTCATTTCGTTATTTATATTCACTGTTGAGTTTGGACTTTTGCCTAAAAGTCATTGACCATTAAAGCAATTATTTTTCAGAAATAATTCAACAATAAAGGATTTGATTCCGAGTCCTAGTTGTCAAAATGGATTTTTTTTTGCTACCATGTCACCAACCACTTCAAAATTTCTAATTTAAGTAATATTTAAGAATTTCATTAAACTGGTTTAGGAAGAAAAATTAACTTCAGAGCCTTTAGTATAATCTGGTGTGGTCAGTATTGTGCAGAGTATTAGGCTCATAGATTGTTGAGCTCTGGAAACCAAAAGGAATAATACTCTGCTAGTGATCTCTTTTGACTTGTATATAAATATATAATATAATAGGAAATAAATTAATGCTTAGTTAATCTTGCCTCGTCTTGGATAACAACACATGGTGGCAGCGGTAAACTGAATTCATAAAGAAGGTCGTTGTTCGAAGAAAATTTGAAATTCGACATCAAGCAAGCTTAGAAGCGGTAAACTGAATTCATAAAGAAAGTCGTTGTTCGAAGAAAATTTGAAATTCGACATCAAGCAAGCTTAGAAGCGGTAAACTGAATTCATAAAGAAGGTCGTTGTTCGAAGAAAATTTGAAATTCGACATCAAGCAAGCTTAGAAGCGGTAAACTGAATTCATAAAGAAGGTCGTTGTTCGAAGAAAATTTGAAATTCGACATCAAGCAAGCTTAGAAGCGGTAAACTGAATTCATAAAGAAGGTCGTTGTTCGAAGAAAATTTGAAATTCGACATCAAGCAAGCTTAGAAGCGGTAAACTGAATTCATAAAGTAAGTCGTTGTTCGAAGAAAATTTGAAACTTGACATCAAGCAAACTTTTTGGTAAGTTATATTATATTATAAGTAAATCTTTATAATGTCCCAAAATTATGATTGTGTAGCCCCAGAACCTTTTAATTTTTCAAATCCAGGTGATTGGCCAAAATGGATTAGGAGATTTGAACGTTTTAGGCAGGCAAGCGGGTTAATTAATAACCCAGAAAATGAGCAAGTTAATATGCTCGTGTACTGCATGGGTGATAATGCAGATGACATTTTGTTGTCATGTAAAATAGCAAGTGACCAACTAGAAAATTATGGTAAAGTTATTGAATGCTTTGAAAGTCACTTTATTCCAAGACGTAATATAATTTATGAAAGGGCAAGATTTAATCAAAGATGTCAGCAGGAAGGGGAAAAGGTGAATGAATTTATCACAGCACTCCATAGCCTAGCTGAGCACTGCAATTTTGGGATGTTACATGATGAGTTGATTAGGGATAGGATAGTTGTTGGAGTAAGGGATAGAGCATTATCTGAAAGAATGCAACTTGATACAGACTTGACCTTAGTAAAAGCCACACTAATGGCAAAGCAATTAGAAAGTGTCAAAGAACAGCAGTCTAGCCTTTACCAACAAGAGTCTGTAGATCAAATAAAGAAAATGCCTAATCACATAAAAGAAGCAAAAAGGCACGAACCAAAAATAAGACAATTCAAGTCAAACCAGTTGGGAGGGTCATCACATGGATGCACCAGGTGTGGCAATTCAAATAATCATGATTGGAAAAATTGCCCAGCTATGAACTCGTATTGTAGTAAATGTAAGAAAAAGGGCCATTATGCCAAAGCATGTAGATCAGAAGCCATAAATGAAATAAAATCAGAGATAGCTTTTTTAGGATCTGTAGAAGATAATTCCAAGAAATGGATAGTACCACTTAAGGTAAATAATAGACAAATTAATTTTAAAATTGACACCGGAGCTGATGTCAACGTGCTCCCCCTACAATATTATTATCAAAGTTTCCAAAGAATAAAACTGGAAAAATCTGATAAAATATTACAAGGTCCAAATGGAATACCCTTGGAAACAGTTGGAATGATCCACGTAAAACTTCAAAATAAAGGCCAGCACTTAAACTCGAAAATATACATTGTTGATAAACTAAAGCAGCCACTTCTCTCTGGGGAGACAAGTGAAAAATTAAACATTGTGAGAATGATTCAGCAATTTTCATCAGGAGGCCGCGGCGGACAGCGTGGTAGACTCGGAAGTGGAGATAACAGAGGATGCTACAACTGCGGGGAAGAAGGCCACCGCAAGTTTGAATGTACCAAACCTGCCCGTGGTGGTGGACGTGGCCGTGGACAGAGCCGTGATGGAGGCAGCAACAACACCTGCTACAACTGCGGAGAAGTTGGCCACCGTAAATATGAGTGTACCAACAACACGGCTGAAGATGGAGGACAGGAGGAGAACCAGAGCAAGTCCAAGAAGGCTTGCTACACCTGTGGGGAGTTTGGCCATAAGAAGGACGACTGCCCCAAATCTGGAACTCAAGAGTCCGGAGATGAGGAGGAGTCCTCTGACAATGAGGAGGAAGACAAGTCCAAGAAGAAAGAAGAAGATTGCTATCTGACTCTTCAAGCACATAGGACGATGCCCCTGGAAAGCGCCAGGAGCAGAGAAATGAGGAGACCCCCACTTCGATATCAACCTGGCTCCCAAGGAGATGCAAGGATGACCAGGAGCAAGAGACCGAGGAGGATCGTCCTACACCAACGGCCTCATCTACAAGAGATGGAAGGATGCAGAGGGACAACCAAGACCAGGATCCAGAGAAGAGCCTCCCTTCAATGCCAGCCGTGCATACAAGATGGAAGGGCAGTCAAGATACCTCGAAGGTCCCTGTAAAGTTAAGGGAGGAGATGTGCAGAGTATTAGGCTCATAGATTGTTGAGCTCTGACAACGAAAAGGAATAATACTCTGCTAGTGATCTCTTTTGACTTGTATATAAATATATAATATAATAGGAAATAAACTAATGCTTAGTTAATCTTGCCTCGTCTTGGATAACAACACAAGTATAATGCTCGTGCAGATCCCTCTTCAAAAAATACTAGAAAAACTAATATACTTCATTTACATACCAAAGAAAAAATCCCAATCAAATTTAATAATGAAATAATCATACCAACTCTGAAGACCAAATTTTAGAAATAATTGTAAATCACAGAAGAAGAAACAAAATAAATTTTACATACCACATAGAAGAAATAGTAAATCGGACAAAATTTTTTAAAAATTATCTCTTCTCAATTTGTGGGAAATCTTGTGGTCTAAGCACCCAGAAAAGGCTAACTTTATATAAATCCATTTTCAGACCAATACTTACATATGGAGCCGAAATTTGGTTCAAATATTTAAATAAAAAATGTTTACAAAAATTAAATTCAACCCAATATCAAATACTAACATGGTGTGTAAATCCTATAAGCCTATAAATCCACATCATATAGCTGTGTTCATAGTTTGGCCAACATTCCTCTGATCTCAGACTTTATCGAACCCAGAATCATGATATCTGATCTGAGAAACTTATCCGCAGATGATCATCAAATTCATAACCCATATATTCCAGGAATTATAGATACCTTTCTCAAATCAAGAATGAATGTTTTGAAAAACGAAGCAAATAATACTTTCTTAAGCCTTTGTCCCCAAGAAATCCCTAAATACTTTCGTTCAAATATTTTTAATACTCAATTTGTTACAAACCACGGAAATTTCAAAATATTTTAAATAGAATAAAGGCAGTGGAGGATTCAAGTTGCTTTTGTGGTATTGAGGAACAAACCTCAAGACATCCACTGATCGATTGCCCATCATTTCAAGATTATAGAATGAAGAATGAACTAGTTGTTTGTGAACTTAACGATTTTATTTCCGATAAAAAAATCATATTTAAAGTTCAATTCATTCTGTAAAAACATTCTAAACTTTCTACAAAATCTGGATTTCTAATGTTTTCATGCGTTGAATAATGTAAATAAATTATGTAAATAAACTTTTCTCCTTGTTTGGCGCAAGTATACCTTGCGGGATATAGCGCTTTGTGGAAATAATATAATTATAATTATGATTATAATTCAAAAAAATTGTGTATGTAAAAAAAAGTTAAAATAATCAATACCAGAAACAGAGTATTATTTTTATTTTTAAATACTATTTCTGCTAAAACAAACCATGTTAAGGCAAGAAACTGGACACTTTATATACTAAGTTCTTCTTTAGTTCTTCCCCAAGAAATATATAACAACCACACAAAGTTATTTACAAACTTTCCCTAGATCTATCCACCACTGAATATTTTCCAGTCTCTGATGTTATTAGTTTTCACGAGAACCCTTTGACCTCCAGAAGCGCATAATCTTCTGGTGTCAATTTGAAACGCCTTGCAGTTAACAGCATGGATTGCACGCACTCCCAATTTAAATTATTTCATTTACCACAAGGATATAGAGTGACCTCTTCAGCCTTTTTAGGTCCGAGAAGTTGCAGCCACCAGTAGTCTCCAGCAGGAAGTTGATACAGAGCCAGTGAAACACATATAGAGAGTTACTCGTGGGTAATCAAATTCAGGCGTCATCCTCTTTATTATAGGCAAATTCCATGGGATGATCCTTTCCGCAATGTCCTCAATCAATGCCATTGAGTCACCCCAGGATCACTAGCTGATCTGTGATGGTGCAGTCGATTTCCAAGAATAACGCTTAGTCTCGCTACCACCTTTAATGTCCCTTAGGCTTGATTCTCCCCTTATGGGTATTTTGAGTCTGCAATGAAGGTTTCTGTATCAAAGATTTGGCTACAGACTTCTCTGTTCCATAGAAGTGGTAATATACTGTTCCCCTTGTATAAGAGATTGTTACTGTCCAACAGATATAAACTCGCCAATAACGCCCTAATGGCTAGGGTGGTCCTCTGTTAGAAATATTAATGTTGATTTCTTCCTTCATTGAGTCTTCTCTTGGTACTGAACGGCTGCTCTGGCTGGTTGTGTGCGACGTCCTTGACGCGAATATTTAGATCTTTGAACCAAATCTCAAACAGTTGGTTAAGGTTCATTTTATAAATTATTTCTGATATTCATCCCATTTAAATTGTGTAGAAGACATAATGGTTCTTAGGGCATTCTTTTCAAACTCCAGGTTAAGGTTTACTTCCATTCCAGTGGTACCCAGGCCGTGTACTTGCCCATTCTGACATGTTGACCCTCCTTCTTTCTTGATATGCAGCACTTGTCACGACATTTAACAAGATTTAGTTCTTTATCAATTATAGTTAATTTTTCTTTATTCAACATTCACATTTGGTTCATTGTCACCAGTTTGCACCAAATAAATACTTCAAATTATATTAAAAGAGAGAAAAGAGAGTTCATTTCAGCTGCTGATGCCATTGAAACGTGGGTGGTTTCAAAATGAGCACGTGAGTTAAAGACACGCAGCTGGATAGCTATCACTTTTGTTTCTGAAAATATCTCAATACAAACATACAATCAAACAAAATAAACGAGACAGAAGAGGAGTTTCTTAAATTTAATACTCGCGAGCTTTCGGACCGTGACGTCCTTCAACTGGCTATAGAATGAAAGGGTAAACGACAATATATAGAGCTAAGAAATACTAATTTACATAATGGAAATTAAAAGTATACATCTAAATTAACATACTGCAGAGATCAACCAAGATTACATATTTACATGTGAATTAAAATACAACGGCGTAAACTATTGTGATTGCGAGGGATAAGAAAGAAAGATAGTAAGTATGTATTTGATATTGAAGGCATGATGACGGGTGGATTTGGATAAGGTACTATTTCAACAGAATATGGTATGAGTCAGGTATATCGATATGTCTGTTGATAGTATTGCATTGTAATGATATCATGGCCTCCAGGATCAATCTTTGATATTTGCTATTGATGTTCTTATAATGGATGGTTGGATTAGATAAATCAAACGAGTGACCTGTATTTGAGATATGGGTATATATTTGGGATGTTATGGTCTTATTGGTTATGTTCCTGCTGTGTTCATTCATTCTGATGGCCGCAGATCTACCCGTTTCCCCCACGTAAATGGCGGAGCATTGACGACATGGGACGGCATAGACCGCGCCTTCAGAATTACAATTGTTGGTGGGTTTGTTAGATCGGGTTATAGGGTTTCTGGTTATGGATGCGATGTTAGGGTTATTGTAGTAGAATGTGTTGATGCCGTATGGTTTCAGTGGTGAAGCTATAGCAACTGACTGTGGACTGTAGGGGAGAGTGCAGTGACTTTTGTTTGTTTGTCATCCATCGTTGCAGAAATTGTAATGGTGTCATTGGATGAAAGGATCAATCAACAGCAATCCTCTAGCATATACTTCTGGAAACGTTACATAGATGATATATTCTGCATCACAAAAATAGACTCGGTTAGCCATATACTTAATGACCTAAATTCATTTCATCCCGATATCTCTTTCACATACGAAACTGAAACCTCTTTTGTCCTTCCCTTCCTTGATATCTTAATAATCCGTACCAATAATTTCTTTCACACTACCGTTTACTATAAGAACAACTCACCCCCACACTACACACATTATAGCTCCCACTGCCCCATTACCCATAAAATAAGCTTAGTGAAGACCCTTACCAAGCGGATCTTCACACATTGTTCACTTAACATATTCCAAAACATAGAGAAATCAAAGATAATAGCCCATTTGACAAATGCCAATTACCCAATCTCATTCATCAACAGACACTTTTACAACCCAAATTATACAAAACCGGCACAAACAAACAAAAGTCACTGCACTCTCCCCTACAGTCCACAGTCAGTTGCTATAGCTTCACTACTGAAACCATACGGCATCAACACATTCTACTACAATAACCCTAACATCGCATCCATAACCAGAAACCCTATAACCCGATCTAACAAACCCACCAACAATTGTAATTCTGAAGGCGCGGTCTATGCCGTCCCATGTCGTCAATGCTCCGCCATTTACGTGGGGGAAACGGGTAGATCTGCGGCCATCAGAATGAATGAACACAGCAGGAACATAACCAATAAGACCATAACATCCCAAATATATACCCATATCTCAAATACAGGTCACTCGTTTGATTTATCTAATCCAACCATCCATTATAAGAACATCAATAGCAAATATCAAAGATTGATCCTGGAGGCCATGATATCATTACAATGCAATAGTATCAACAGACATATCGATATACCTGACTCATACCATATTCTGTTGAAATAGTACCTTATCCAAATCCACCCGTCATCATGCCTTCAATATCAAATACATACTTACTATCTTTCTTTCTTATCCCTCGCAATCACAATAGTTTACGCCGTTGTATTTTAATTCACATGTAAATATGTAATCTTGGTTGATCTCTGCAGTATGTTAATTTAGATGTAAACTTTTAATTTCCATTTTGTAAATTAGTATTTCTTAGCTCTATATATTGTCGTTTACACTTTCATTCTATAGCCAGTTGAAGGACGTCACGGTCCGAAAGCTCGCGAGTATTAAATTTAAGAAACTCCTCTTCTGTCTCGTTTATTTTGTTTAATTATCTAAATTTCGAAGAGTTGATTTTGTCGACAAACATACAATCTTTAACAAAAGAGGTGTTTCTTGGAACTGTACGAAATTAGATTCTTTCAAAATTTCAATGAAAAACACACTCGCCTTTCTCAAAGGAATCATTTCTATAGTGTCAAGATTGTTAAGTTAATTACCTACAGTTTAGATGCGAAATATATATCAGAGTGTAAATGGTTTTGCAATTTGGCAGCATGTGGTGCTGCAGTTTATGCGAAATATGAATATTTTAAACAACTTTGACACTATATATTTTTTTGTGTTGAGAAAGGTGAGCGTGCTGCCCCCTGAAATATTGAAATACCAATAATTTCGTCCAAGATGCGCCTCTTTTATTGAAAAGACATTGTTTTATTTGCGAGCCCTTAATATTTTCTTCCACACTGAGAATCTAACTATTGACTTTAACAAAGGTTTTCTATAGAATCACAATCCAGTTCTAGGATGGCTCACAGTAAAATCTGAAGAGTTTATCATCTCTCTATGCTCGGACATCTCCTAACTTTGAAAATTAGATTGTAGAGCAGTTTTTATATCAAGAGTGAAATATCAGAAATGGTGGTTAATTACTGAAAGACTTGATTCCACAATAGTGATCTTTAATGTGTAAGAACAAATTTTATAGATATGACATTTATATTTGATCTTAAACTTGTAGAGGCTTTAATTTTATTGGAGTTTATATTCATCTGTGGACTGTCTAACGGACTGTCGACTTGTAGAAGACTTGAGAGTCAAAAATCAAATAAATATAAATTGTCTAAACCAAATCGTTAATAATAGATATATGTATATAAATTTTAATAGATTTTGTAGAATGTATTTTAGTAATAGATAGCCTGGGCTGTAATAAATGGTAAATAGTTATATGCTATAAATAGCTCTAAATTTCTGTTCTTAACTGTGATGTTCACTAATATTCATTATAGGGTAATTAAATCGTTAACTAACTGACAAATACGTTAATAATTTCTATTAAAATAACTAAAATCATTTTAATAATTACTGTAAAAGTTCCCAAACTTGTGTATGCATGCAAATATCCAAGACGGATATCGCGTGCTTTGTAAATGATAATAAATGATTTATTATTTCTTTTATCATTTTTGGCCTAATTTCCACACCACCCAGGAGGTACGGCCGTTGGCGCGTTACCCTTTGTTTATAGTGGCGGGTTCCCCAGTAGGCCTATACCACTCTTCTAACAGAGCTCCAACATCGGGTCGCTCGAGTCAGCCTCCGCCCTTTTATAGGCATTACTCGGCCGAGTCCGATTAAATCAGCCCTGCCAGGTTCCTAGACATCCTACCTAGAGTAAAAGAATTATTTATAAAGTGATCATTGTTGGGGAGATTGTTACTCTCCAACAGATAAAAACTCCCCAGTCACGCACTAATGGAAGAGGGTGGTCATTCGTCAGTAATATTTAGTGATTTCTTCGTTCCTTGAGTCTTTTCTCGGTACTGAACGACTGCTCTGGGGTTGGTTGTGTGCGACGTCTTTTATGGGAATATTTAGGAGATCTTCGAACCAAATCCCAAACAGTTGGTTAGGATTCCTTTCCATTCAATATTTCTGACATTCATCTCATTTGAATTGTGGCGAAGTCCTTACTGACATAGTCCATAATGGTTCTCAGGGAATTCGTCTCAAACTCCAGGTTCAGGTTAACTTCTATTCCAGTGATACCCAGGCCATGTCCTTGTCCATCCTGACATGTTGCCCCAGGATCCTTCTTCTTTCTTGATATGCAGCACTAGTCACAACCTTTGACAGGATTTAGTTCTTTATCAAATATATTTAACTTTTCTTTATTCAAAATTCACTTTTGGTTCATTCTTCACCAGTTTGAGTGGATATAACCAATCATTTTACCCAGTTTGCACCCCAAATAAATACTTCAAATTATATAAAAGAGAGAAGAGAGAGTTCATCGCCTTTCATCTTCTGATGCCAATGAAACGTGGGTGGTTTCTGAATGAGCACGTGAGTCCGAGGCCACGCAGCTGGATAGCTATCACTTTTGTTTCTGAAAATTTCTCAATACATAAATGCAAACTTTCAATAAAAGAGGTGTTTCTTGGAACTGTACGAAATTAGATTTTTTTCAAAATATATATATATATATATTTCAACGAGAAACACACTCGCCTTTCTCAAGGCAATCAATTTTCTAGTGTCAAGGTTGTTAGAGCTAATTACCTACAGTTTAGACGCGAAATATAAATATCTTAAACAACCTTGTCGCTATAGATCAGTTTTGTGTAAAGAAAGGTGAGCATGCTCACCCCTGAAATATTGAAATAACAATAATATCGTTCCAAAATGCGCCTCTTTTATTAAAAACACATTGTTTTATTTTAAGCCACACACACACTAATATGCTCTTACACACTGAGAACATAACTGTTGGCTTTAGCACACAAAGGTTTTTTCTAGAATCACATTCCAGTTCTAGGACCGCTCCTTAAAGACTGATGAAATCTGAAGAGAGTTGACCATCTCTCTATGCTGGGACATGTTCTACCGCGTTAGGGTAAAGGTTCGAGCTGCAGTGAGAACTATAAATTAATAATTTATATTTTAATAAGTCCAAAAATTACATACAATTATAAGAGGCAGATGGAGTACAGTTTTTACTCCACCAGCGCCTAGAGTATTATATAATGGAAGGAAACGCCGCAGGTTGTAGCGATGCGCGGTAAACAGCCGGCTGACATCAGGCGGTGTTCGAAAAGTGCGCGCGCAGCCCCCGGTGCGCGCGCAGGCCGGCTGGCCAGCTCGCAGAATTCCCGGCGTCCCATGCCAGCGTCGCCCGCTGGCATCCTCTTATCTCATGCCCCCCCTGGAGATTGGGACTTGGGACCGATCCAACGTAGTTGCTATAACGCGGGTTCGGTTCTCGGGTTCGAGGGGAGAAGGTCTGCTGATGTTGAGCTGAGTTGGGTGGGGTGGTGTACGGTGGAGGCACGAAAGGTCGTAAGAATCTGCGATTACGGCGAAGAAGGCGTCCGGCGTCGGTCCGGATGAGGTAGCTGCGACCGCGTGGAAGTTGTTCGAGAACCTCAGCAAGGAGGGTCCAATGTTTTGTGCGGTGATCCTGGACAAGGACTATTGCTCCCACTTCCAAATGTGAGAGTGGCTTGGCGTTGCGATTGTATCGCTTGAGGGCTTTCTGCCTTAGGTTCTGGGCTCGTTGATCGCATTCTGAAATCCTTGTTCTCCATTCCTTGGCAAACTGACTACGGTGAAGCGGTAGCTTGGTACGTGTCGGGGCACCAAACACAATCTGCGCTGGACTTCGTCCCTCTGCTTTGGGCGTGTTTCGGAACTCCATCAAACTTTCTAAAAATGTGTCGGACTTGAGATTCCCATTGGTGGTGGTCTTGCTGATTAGGTACTTTATCGCTTTTACGGCCGCTTCGGCAAGTCCATTTGATTGAGGAAAGTGTGGAGATGAGGTGGAGTGCTCGATGTTCCAACGCTTTGTCCAACTCCGAAACTCTTGAGAGGAGAATTGGGGACCATTGTCGGATGTGAGTATCTCTGGGATGCCGTAATCTGCCATCCACTTTTGAAGGTGACGGATGACCGTGGTGGACGTGGGGGCTCTGCCACATTGCGTCACGTTGATCCAACCTGAAAAGCGGTCGACCATAACGAGATATTGGTATCCAGCGTGCGAAAAAAGGTCGCAGGAAACATGTTGAAATGGGTAGCTAGGCGGCGGGTCGGAATAGAGTGGTTCTTTCTGTTGCGAGGGTAGATAGGCTGAACACTCGGCACACGTTTTTACTACGTTCCGGATGTCATTAGTGATGCTCGGCCAAAAGACAGATTGGCCAGCGCGTCGAAGAGTCCGGTCTTGGCCTTGATGCGAAGCATGGAGTATTTTTAGCACTTCTGAGCGTAATGGTGTTGGGATGAGTAGGCGAGAGCCTAAGAAAACGAGTTCTTCGCGTACGCTTAGTTGGTGCAATACTCTCCAGTAGGGGCGAAGATCTTCGTCGAGGTCTTCTTTACGTTGAATCTTTTGAGGGATGATATTGCGTATACGTTTGTACTCTCCATCATGCTCTGCGGCTGCTCTGATTTGTCGTATTAACGAATCCTCCATTACCCTGGATCCGTCGACCGGGTCTACTACTGCAGCGGCAATGAGAGGTGCGGGATCAGAATCAGGATGATCATCGGTATCGTAAACGTCGGGAACTGGGGATGGGTGGCGAGAGAGCACGTCGACAACGGTATGTTTCTTTCCCGGACGCCAAACTGCCGTAATGAGGTACGGAGTCAGCATTTCCTTTAGCCGGAGGAGCCTTGGGTTTTCTATCTCGTCCAAAGTTTTGGAGTTCAGTATGGGAATAAGGGGACGGTGGTCGACTATAAGTTCGAAATGAGATCCCATAAGAAATAACTTGCATTTCTTGGCTGCCCACACGACAGCTAATAACTCAATTTCCGTGGCGCTATACCGGGACTCTGCAGGAGTCACATTGCGGGATCCTACCTGGAGAAGTCTCCATTGACTATCAGGTTGTTGTTGATAAAGGGCATATCCTAGTCCCTGGGTCTGTGCTGCGTCCGTTTCTAGGCGGAGGGGTTGTCCTGGGGAGAACTGTGCTAGGATGCGTGAGCTGCAGAGTTCTTGAATGACTGCGTCAAAAGCTCGCTGGTGGGGGTTCTCCCAAACGAAGGCGGCTTTGGCTGACAAAAGTGATCGGATTGGCGCGGATAGCTCGGTTAGATGATGGGAAAAGGCCTCAAACTGTTGAACAAGGCCGTTAAAGGAACGCACGTCGGTCTTGTTGGTTGGTATCGGGAAATTCTTTAGAGCGGAGTACAAATGTGGAGAAGGTGTGTAACCGGAAGAATTTATACGGAAGCCGCACCAGCGACTTCTGGCTGAGCGAATACGAACTTCTTCTGGTTGAGGGTGATTCCATGTTCCTGACACCGGGAAATGACCTGTCGAACACGTTGGACGTGTGTTTTGTAGTCTGAATCGTAGATAATGATGTCCTCTACCACTTTTTCTACGTTCTGTATTCCAAATAGGGCTTCGTCTCCACGACGGTTGTGCTCGTCTCCGGCGGAACACAATCCCATCACGTTGCGACAATAGCGGTAACTTCCCCATGGTGTGATGAAGGTGGTTAGTTTTTTACTCTTTTCATCGAGGGGGACTTGCCAATAACCGTGACGGGCATCTAGCGTGCTGAAAAACTGCATGCCTGGTGGGATGCGAGCAACAACCTCGCGGGGTACCCTGACTGGATAGGCGGGTCGTCGGACGTATTTGTTCAGTCCGGTGAGGTCCACGGTTACGCGCGGTTCTGATGAGCCTTTTTTCGGGACGACTACCATAGGATGGCACCAATCGATGGCTTCGCCGACGGGTACCTGTTCGATTATCCCTTTCGCCAACATGGTATCGAGTTGAGTTTTGACGGGGTCTCTCCAGTGAAAGGGAACGTTGTATGCCCAGTAGCGTTTGCAAGGAACGGCATCTTTAACTAGTTCGATAGACATGGGGGTCCTTGCATGGGTTTTAACACTGTGTCGTCGAACGCTCTAGCATAATGGGTAAGGATAGACTGCTTATCGATCTCATTGGCTCTCACCGGGGTCGGCGGGAACGTTAGAACTTGTCCGTTGGTTATGGCATTGACGATCATTGAATGGGGCCAGTTATCCGGCAGAAGTCCTAAGGCTTTGCATCCGCTCTTGCTCAAGAGAGGGGCGTTCAGGTGCTTGCAGACTCCAACGGTAGTACTGTATGTTTTCCCGTTGAGATGCAGTGCCGCGACGAACGATCCACAAGGACTTAAGCTGATGCCGTTGGCTCCTACGCAAGGGACGTTCTTCGGGTTGAGTGCTGATCGGGTCTGCTCACCCAGTAACAGGAATTCTGATTCTGGGATTAGATCCAGATCTGACCCCGGGTCCGCCAGCCAACGGATTTGGTGTAACTTATGGTTGATATCGGTCGGAATGGTTATGAGTTCGTTGCGTACTCCAGCTGCAACAACTGTGTTTGAGGGTCCTGGTTGGGACTGATTGTTTCTGGTTGCGGGTGGCGGGATATTAGGTTTGGTTGTGGGTTTCCGTTTCAGTTGTCGGCAAACCCTTCCGTAATGCCCGGTGATGCTGCATTTGTTACACTCTATGTCTTTTGCTGGGCACTGGTCACGGCGGTGTCTTGGGTTAGCCCCACATCCGGAGCAGGGGTCGTTAGGATCATAGGGTTTCTGAAAGAAACGGTTGGCCTTAGGTGAGGTTTCAGACGAGCTGGCTTGTTGATGTTTGTAGGTTGATGGTGCACGTCTGGTTGCAATGAAGGCTTCGGGGGAGGTGGTTGGGGAGGGTGAAAGAGTCGCGCCCACGGCGGTAGCACTCTCATGTGCGATGCAAATTGAGAGGACTCGGTCCAGGGAGAGGTCGGAGTTGTACTGCTCCGCCAGTACTTTTCGTTGGAGGTCTTTATCAAACAGGCCACATATTAACCTGTCACGGATACGGAGTTGCTGTTGATAACCAGCAAGGGCAAACGTTTTCCCACAAGCTCTTTTTGTGCATATTGTAATACACGGGTCGCCGCATGTGCTGCACTTAAAATCCAGCTCATGTGCACACGAGTCATCAAGAGCTTTAAGGGCTGCGAAGTAGCGATCCACCGATTCTCCGGTTTGTTGGTCCCTACGATGAAAATCTTGCCGATCAAGGAGGGGGTTTCGCTTCTTGCGTAGGTAGGCCTCGAGAGCATTCACGGCTTCATCGAGGGTGGTGGTGGTAGAAATATGAAGGCGGCCTGATTGCCAAAGGATGGTCCATTCGGAATGGAGGGCGGCACGCAAAGTCGCTTGCTGTGTGGATAGCGGGAAGGTGGCTACTTGTTGGGCGTCCACGTAGTCGTTCCAACGTTGTTTCCAATCGCGGAAAAAAGACATCGTTAACTCCTCCGGGGAAGCCAGTTTAGGAAGCTGGATGATTTTTGTGGCGTGGTGAGGAGGAGCTCCTAATGGGACTGTCGGTGTCGGATTCCGAGTAGCCATCTGCTGCAACAGTGCGGCTATGGACCTGAGGATGTCGGTGCTGGTCGGCGAGGCAGGGTTCTCTGGAGGGGTTTGGGATGGTCGGCGATTCCTTCTTGAGGGCATCTGATTACTAATTGTCACTGAGCTGTCACTTAAAAAACGGCTATAATTAACCGAATGTCGACTGCGCCATGTTCTACCGCGTTAGGGTAAAGGTTCGAGCTGCAGTGAGAACTATAAATTAATAATTTATATTTTAATAAGTTCAAAAATTACATACAATTATAAGAGGCAGATGGAGTACAGTTTTTACTCCACCAGCGCCTAGAGTATTATATAATGGAAGGAAACGCCGCAGGTTGTAGCGATGCGCGGTAAACAGCCGGCTGACATCAGGCGGTGTTCGAAAAGTGCGCGCGCAGCCCCCGGTGCGCGCGCAGGCCGGCTGGCCAGCTCGCAGAATTCCCGGCGTCCCATGCCAGCGTCGCCCGCTGGCATCCTCTTATCTCAGGACACATCTCCTAACTTGGAAAATTAAATTGCAGAGCAGTTTTTATATCGAGAGAAATATCAGAAGTGGTGGTTAATTGCTGAAAGGCTTGATTCCACAAACGTGATCTTTAATGTCTAAGAACATATTTTATAGATACAGCGTAGGTATTTGATCGCGTAAACTTTGTAGGCGCTTTGATTTTATTGAAGTTTATTCCTCTGTGTGTGTATTCATTTATTATTTCTTTTATTATTTCTGGCCTAATTTCCATACCACCCATGAGGTACGGCCGTTGGCGCGTTACCCTTTGTTTATAGTGGCGGGTTCCCCAGTAGGCCTATACCACTCTTCTGACAGAGCTCCAACATCAGGTCGCTCGAGTCAGCCTTCGCCCAGGCATTACCCGACCGAGTCTGATTAAATCAGCCCTGCCAGGCTCCTAGACATCCTACCTAGAGTAAAAGTATTTTATCTAAAGTGATCATTGTTGGAGCGGGGTGACCCAGGAAACCTAATTTCAAAACTAAAAAATTCACAATATAATAATCCATCAATTTGTGAAATACATATATATAGAGGAAATGCATTTTAATAGAATATGAGAAATTCACATGAATTGTTCTTTATTATATCCATAATTTGATGCGATGTGTAAATTAAAAATAAGAAAGCTAGCTTTAAAACATCAACAAGGACATTCAACACATAGGAAATATGATTACATCATTTTACAACTCATTTCTAATTCTCATTCTATCTTAACATTTATCTTTCTTTATTCAAAAGATTTTTCTAACAACGACAGAAATCCGAATTTTCATATTTATTTGAAAAGAAACCAGTAGCTGAATATTCATTTTGGGAATTTGAATTCAACAGCACTAAATATACAAGTATTTTATGTATATTTCAAAGCTTGTTCTTAACAGAGTCCAATACACACCAGTGTTTTAAATTAGTTTCTCTCCGTTTCAATTAAGCTTATATAGGCCACACACAACACAACACACATTGTAATCATGGTGGGTAGTTAACAACACTGCCTTTTAATCATATTACACCACATATCTAAATATTTACTAATATGACCTAGTTTGGATTTAATTCAGATATGTATTTGAAGCAAAATAAACGCAATATTTCCTCACCGATGGTTTTATCTTTTTCAAACAGTTAACAAGTCAGCTATGCGACTCTGTGCTGCTTCTTAGTCAAATCTAAAATACGCTATGTTATTAGTTGATATCGTAGTAAGGAATCGCTGTATTTTCCTCAATATATCTAGATGTCGATCAAATTTGCGAAAAATTAATTTTGGTAATGTGTATAATAAATTATTGTAACTATATGTATGCATCTTTACAATCCTATAGGCTTATGTCCATAGATTCCCTAAACACTATAATCTGCCTTCATTATAGGCAAACTTCCATGGTATGACCCTTTCCGCAATGTCCCCATCTTCCATTAGTGCCATTGAGTCACCCCAGAATCACTAGCTGATCTGTGAAGGTGCAGTGGATTTCCAAGGATAACGCTAAATATCGCTACCACCTATAACGTCCATTAGGCTAAATTCTCACCTTGTGGGTATTTTGAGTCTGCAATGGTCGTTTCTGTATCAATGATGGGGCTGCAGACTGCTCTGTTCCAGAGAGGTGGTAATATACTGTTCCCCTTGTATAAGATATTGTTACTGTCCAACTGATAAAAATTCCCCAGTCACGCACTAAAGGAAGAGGGTGGTCATCTGTCAGTAATATTTAATGTTGATTTCTTTATTCATTTAGTCTTCTCTCGGTACTGAACGACTGCTCTGGCTGGTTGTGTGCGACGTCCTTGGCGCAAATATTTAGATCTTTGAAACAAATCCCGAACAGTTGGTTAAGGTTCCTTTCTATACATTATTTCTGACATTCATCTCAAATGAATTGTGGGGAAGACATAATGGTTCTTAGGGCATTCATCTCAAACCCCAGGTTCAGGATTACTTCCATCCCAGTGGTACCCAGGCCATGTCCTTGTCCATCCTGACATGTTGGACCTGGATTCTTCTTCTTTTTGATATGCAGCACTTGTCACGACTTTTGACAAGATTTAAGTTTTATCAATTATAGTTATTTTTTTATTCAACATTCACTTTTGGTTCATTTTCACCAGTTTGCACCAAATAAATACTTAAAATATATTAAAAGAGGAAAGCGAGAGTTCATTTCAGCTTCTGATGCCAATGAAACGTGGGTGGTTCCTGAATGAGCACGTGAGTTCAAGAGCACGCAGCTGGATAGCTATCGCTTTTGTTTCTAAAAAAATCTCAATACATAAATGCAAACTTTTAATAAAAGAGGTGTTTCTTGTAACTGTACAAAATAAGATTTTTCCAATATTTCAACGAGAAACACACTCGCCTTTCTCAAGGCAATCAATTTTCTAGTGTCAAGATTGTCAGAGCTAATTACCTACAGCTTAGACGCGAAATATAGATATCATAAACAACCTTGCCTATATAGATTATTTTGTGTTGAGAAAGGTGAGCATGCTCACCCCTGAAATATTGAAATAACAATAATAGCGTTCCAAAATGCGCCACTTTTATTGAAAACACATTGTTTTATTTTAAGCCACACACACACACTAATATGCTCTTACACGCTGAGAACATAACTGTTGGCTTTAGCATACAAAGGTTTTCTATACAATCCCATTCCAGTTCTAGGACTGCTCCGGTAAAATCTGAAGAGTTGAGCATCTCTCATTGCTCGGACATCTCCTAACTTTGAAAATTAGATTGCAGAGCAGTTTTTAGATCAAGAGAAATACCAGATGTGGTGGTTAATTACTGAAAGGCCTGATTCCACAATGGTGAACTTCAATGTCTAAAAACATATTTTATAGATACGACATATATATTTGATCTTAAACTTGTAGAGGCTTTAATTTTATTGAAGTTTATTCATTTGTGTGTGTATTCATTTATTATTTCTTTTATTATTTCAGGCCCAATTTCCACACCACCCAGGAGGTACGACCGTTGGCGCGTTACCCTTTTGTTTATAGTGGCGGGTTCCCCAGTAGGCCTATACCACTCTTCTAACAGAGCTCCAACATCGGTCGCTCGAGTCAGCCTCCGCCCAGGCATTACTCGGCCGAGTCCGATTAAATCAGCCCTGCCAGGCTCCTAGACATCCTACCTAGAGTAAAAGTATTTTATCTAAAGTGCCCATTGTTGGAGACCCAGGAAACCAATTTATAAATTTTATAACTGATATTTTTTCTCAATATAATAATATATCAATTTGTGAAATACAACCATTAAGGAAACTAATTTGAGTAATATTAATAGAAGATGGGAAATTCATTAAAATTGTTCTTTATTTGATAAATTTGATAGATGATTGACCCGTGGATTAAAATAATAAGAAAATCAGCCTTACACAACATCAGCAAGGATATTTAAAACATAAAATATGACGGAGAGCATTGTTTTACCATTCATTCTCATCTTTCTCAACATTTATCCTTCATTATACAAAAGACATTCTAACATCAATAGAAATTCAATTTTTCATATTTATTCTAAAAGTAACTAGTTGCTGATTATTCATTTTGAAAATATAAATTCAACAGCACTAAATATTCAAGTATTTTATATGAATTTCAGCACATGTGATTTTCAGAAGGCAGAGCGCCAACTGATGGAACATAAATCAACTAATTTTGGTTCCAGTGGCTTCTTGAAAAACCAAGAAATCTAAATATTCAGATAATAAAATGGCATATAATGGATCGAATAAAAGATTTATTTCCCATTATTTCGGTTGGCTGAACGCCAACCTTTGTCAGAGCATTACATTTTTGAATAAACAAACTCATCGTGACATAGTGTTATAAATATTGGCAAATAAATATTTTATTCAATCCAATATTTTCCCTTTTATTATCTAAATATAGATTACTCTATTTCTAGAACCATATTTTTTACTTGTTTCACCAGTTGACATTATGTAGACCATTATAATCATGGTGGGTAGCTAAAAACGCTGCCTTTCTATCCAAGTACACCACATATCTGCTAAATATAAACAATATGAAACATTTTGGATTTTATTGAAAGGTTTATTTAAAGCAAAATGATATATTTCCTCACAGATTGTTTTATCTCTTTAATCAATTAACAGGTTAGATACGCGCCTCTGTGCTGCTTCTCCTTAGTCAAATCCAAAATACGCCATGCTATTAGTTAATCTCAAAGTATGGAATCGCTGCGAATATTTTTCTCAATATATCTAAATATCTATCAAATTTATGATAAATTAATTTTGGGAATATGTATCAGAAATCCTTGTAACTATATGTATGTATCTTTACGATTCTATAGGCTTATGTTTATAGATTCCTTAAACACTCTAACCTGCCTTCCTTAGTAGGGTTTATATGAAAAACATTCCAATACAATAGTAGAGCGGTCTGGAGATTAATTTGGCGAAACCACTAAGAGGGTTCACCACTAATGAGCCAAGCCCTCTCATTCAATATCTTTTACATTGTATTAAGGTAGATAGAGATAATATTTGATCATATATGTGGAAATAAACACATTACCAAAATAATTTTTCACATATATACTAGCTGAATGACCCTGGCAACTCCAAGGTTTTACCCGATTAGATGTTTTTATTTCTATTCAAATATTATTCTTTACAATTATAAATAGGCGCCGTGGATGTCACTCTTGTGGAACGTCCCACTCCAAACTGTGTGTGTTTTTAAAATATGAAAAAAAAAATGTCAATTTTCACAACGATATTTGAAAATCAACGTAAATTTGCAAATAACTCGAAGAATATTCGGGAAAAAGACCTGAAATTTTCACTCTATTTTTTTCCAGATTATACTCTATAGACAGTTAAAATTTCGGTCATATTAGTTACGTATTGTGGACGTGTATAGCCGAAAAACATACATTCATATATACATACATACATTCACTACCTTTTATATATATGGGATGAGAAATAAAAAGGCATCTCCTTATCGTGCAACTTAGAGTTGCTGATGGCTGGCACCATCAGAAACTTTCAGTTGCACGATAAGGAGATGGCTTTATTTTCCATAATTTATACACCTTATCCCAGTACAATATCATATTTGTACTCTTTTTCATATATATATGTGATAAGGTCCTGTCGACTTATCTGTGATGTGAGATCCTGTCGACTCTCGCTATAGCTGTGGTAACCGAGGGTCAAACCTGTAGTAACCGAGAGGGACAGTCAGGGCGTGGAGAGTTTTCCAGTATCTCTCTGCACTTTGGAAGACCTTTAACAGTTTCACAGAGTACAGGCAGTCGTGGTCGAGGCAGAGTGGAAAGCTTGGGAATGTCCACACACACAAAACGAAGAGACACAATTGTAGTAGGAAAGTTCCGTGAACAGATATGAGTCGAGCTAAGAGCAAGATGGAGATAGAAAAAGTTCTTACTGTTTTACATTGCGATGATGTGGACCTGGGTACAACCGACAACGGCTCACGCCGATGGTGAAGTGACTATCTAACATTTCGGCTAGGGCAGATGTTTTATATCTTTGCCGAGGGGGGGGGGGGGGAGACATGCGAGAATTTAGACTTTGAACGGGTGCAAAGTGCGTGGGACGTCTGCGCTATTCTGCACCCTTTGACCTTGATGGCAACGACTTGTCAAATTCCTCTTTAGGGTTGTTGGATTTCTATCTCGATATCTTTCTTAGCTCAGCTCTTAATCTATTACATAGTTTTATTTATTCATCCTAGGTTTGTACAAAGTACATTACATATGGTGATGCAATGACACATGTCAATCATGCGTATAATTATTAATAGATGTGTTTCTATATACAACATGACAATCTTGTTATAAGTAGTATACAATATAGGGTTGTTGGTTTAAATTACCATATATATATATATAAAAGTCAATGTCTGTCTGTTTCGCGATAAACTCAAAAACTACTGAACCAATTGGTACCAAATTTTGCATGTCGCTTTTTATAAACCAGAGGAAAATTTTCGGCTACATTTTGCTTAGTATATTTGGCTATTTCTTTTTTCATTTGAAGAACCTTTTTTTACGCGGATTAAATACGAGGCTTACGCGGAGTAAATACGAGGCAAAGTAACAACACGAGGCCAATTAAGCGACCAAAGAGCGTTCTGCATTTCTTTTCAAGTTGCTTGCGTACTTTTTTTTAAATATCTTTTTATACGATTGTCGGGGGGGGGAGAAGTCCGACCACACCTCCCTGCGGTCCCCCCTGGACCCTTGGAATATTCGACCAAATTCTGGTTCGTTTCCAAGGTGACTAACGTGGCAACGGCACCCATTTTCCAATGAAGAGCAAGATAGTGGATATTGCTGCTGCTGTGATGGAGATGCATGGAGACATCTAAGACTCTTCTTTGGACACGACAATAACAACAACAACATACGAGTGTCACTTTTTTTTACAAAAGTATTGAGAGAGAAATTTATATTACTAAGTTACGGTAAGTGCACACAATGCAATTTTAAAAAACTTTACAAAATTAGCGTTACTGTATGTAAACAATGGCTTTCTTATTTTTTATTAATTTTTGTTCTGGCTTTTGTTTTTTTTTACAGTCAATATGATAATTCTTAAAATTAAACAAACAATAGTCAATATGCAAAAAATACAGTAGTGAAAATTTAATATGAATTACTGTATCATTTAACAGCCAAAACATGTGTTTGTCTATAATACATATACCCTTTGATTTTTATCAGCCTAAAATATTAACATGGCTATTTTGGCATTAGTTTTTTTTAGTATTATTATTTTTTCTGACATGTTGATAGGGCACTACATTTTACAAAGTTACGGTTAGTAAACAATGCAGATTTGACAATATTTACAAACTTTTATTACTGTATGTAAACAATGGGCTTATGTTTTGTCATTGTTGTAATGGCCTTTGTTTGTTATTCTTTTTAAAAATCATATGTTTCATTGATAGTTTAAAATTTAGTCTGTTGTTGTCATATATTTCCCGAAGTTCCATGTGCCCTTTTATTTTTTACTGAACATTTATTGACATTTATTAACATGACTGTATTTTGGCTTGCATTTTTATAAGCCTTTTTTTTCTTACTGAGAGAGATGGGGAATTATATTAGAGAGCCTGTCTCTTCACCCTTCCAATTTTATTATGCTGCTTTCTTTTTGTCTACGCAGATATTAGGCTAGGGAAAAAAATGTTTGAACATTCTAAAGATTGACCTGTTTGACATGTTTTGCCATTAGTTTTTTAGCCTCATTTTTTTTCTGCTGAAATGTTGAGAGAGAAATGTGTTTTAGTTACCAAGTTATGGTTAGTGAACAATGTAGTTTTGATATTTTACAACTTAATGATGCTATGTGTGGACAATGGGTTCTTATGTTTAGTTATTTTTGTGAGGCCTTTGTTTTGTTACTTTTCTTTGAATATGAGATAATACTATTATTAAAAAGTCAGACCTTATTGATAAGATGGATAGTATGCTTTTTTCCCTATAGTTGAGTGCGCCCCATCTCCCTATCTATATATATTTCCAACATACTTCTGCCTTTTCTACTAGATAATCAGTTTTGTTCTGTAACTTATTCTGATACTTTGGATTTGTTTTGGGTCTGCACTGTTTTCCTTAAAAGCTTTTATTTTATATACAAAAATATTTTTGGTACTGATTGTGCTATTTCTGTTTTTTAGGACATATTTTCAAATTTAATCATCCCTTTTGATATGCCTCGCAAAAGATCTGCAATTGGAGTAAGAACTCCTGCAGCTCACCGCATGGCTGCCCGAGCTGCTAGAGGCCAAAGTAGCCGCACATTGGAGAATCCCCAACAGTCTCAAGCCCGCCTCCAAAGTGACCAGCTGCGCCACAGAGTTCAACGTGCATCAGAGACTCCCCAGCAGTCCCAAACACGACAGGAGGCTGACCGGTTGCGGCACTTCAGGCAACGAGCTAGCACTTGGGCAGATATGCTCAATGCTGCTTTCCATTACAATCCGTCCCTGAATTATGAACAATTTACTTTTCTTCAGATTGGCCATATGGATTAACAATGTCTACATTGTACTGCCTTTAAGTACATTGGTGAGCGACCTGGAATGTGCTGTTCTGCAGGGAAGGTCAGAATTCCTGATTTACCTGAACCCCCAGAAGCTCTCAGAACTCTGCTCGATGGGTCTTCTCCTCACTCGGCTGAGTTCATGCAACGTGTCTGTCACTATAACAATGCCTTCCAAATGACATCTTTTGGGTGTGGTAGTCGTGTTGTGTTGCCAGGTTACATGCCAACGTTTACGGTCCAAGGCCAGGTCTATCATAGAATTGGCTCTGTTCTGCCACCACTCAACTCTGATAGCCGCCAACTACAGCCAGCATTCCTTCAGGTTTTCTTCATCGGAGATAGTAGTGCAGAGGTTGCCACCCGCCATAGAAACCTTCCCATCACTAAGCCCCCAATTGTTAGCATTTTCAAGATATGTTGCATCGACATAATCCTTAAGACGGTTTCTTGCGTGGATTTTTATGCTTCACTGCTAATGATTCGTAGCCGTAATCCTGGCATAACAAATTGGTTACTGGCTTTTTGGAGATTTGACCCATCAAATTCTGGTCGACATTTATGCCAAGGTGGAATATGAAAGGCTGCATTACATCTCAGCGCATCAAGCTCAACTTTTAAGAGAAACATCATATGATCTCAGCAGGTTACTACAATTTGTGGCTTCGAATGAACCGAAACTTGCCAATGTCCCTGAACAAAAGGAGGCTTACGAAAGGATCCTTTCTAAAATTGATTCCAATGCTGGCGGATTGTACTTTCTTGATGCTCCGGGGGGCACTGGAAAACTTTTCTGATCAATCTTCTTCTTACAAAGGTACGAAGTACTGGGGACATTGCTCTTTCTACAGCTTCTTCTGGTATTGCGGCCACTCTGTTGCATGGTGGCAGAACTGCTCATTCGACTTTCAAATTACCCTTAGATTTGACCAGGGATGAGGTACCAGTTTGTAATTTGAATGCTGATTCAGCAATGGGCGAAGTTCTTAGACAATGCAAATTTATTTTCTGGGATGAATGTACTATGGCACGCAGGCATGCTTTAGAGGCAGTTGATATAACACTTAAAGATTGTAGGCAGGATCAGAGACCAATGGGAAGTGTAGTGTTGTTGTTGGCCGGTGACTTCAGGCAGATATTGCCCATTATCCCTAGAGGTACATTAGCAGATGAGTTGCATGCTTGCTTAAAGGCATCCCCACTTTGGTCATTTGTTGAAAGACTTACTCTTTCAACAAATATGCGGGCTGTCAATTCAGGAGATCCAAACTCACTATTATTTTCACAATTTTTGCTTCAACTTGGAAGTGTTAATTTTCAAATGAATTGGTGGCTTTGTGAGCGAGAAATTTTGGCTCCAAGGAATTGTGTAGTTAATGCCATAAATGCTCAGCTTTTGAAAGAAATACCAGGGCAAAGCATTTTATATACTTCTGTGAATTCCACCATTGATGCTGAGGATTGCGTGGAATATACTACAGAGTTTTAAAATTCTTTAGAACCTTCTGGGATGCCACCACATCACTTAAAACTTAGAGTTGGTATTCCAATTATTTTATTGAAAATATTGATGCACCCCACCTTTGCAATGGTACCCGTCTCTGTGTTAAAAGATTGTGGCCTCATGTGGTAGAGGCAACCATTTTGACTGGTTGTTTTCAAAATGAAGAGGTTTTTATTTCCCAGATTCCTCTGATTCATGATGATGAACATTCTCCTTTGCATTTTAAAAGATTGCAGTTCCCCATTCGAGTTTCTTTTGCCATGTCGATTAACAAGGCTCAAGGTCAGTCCCTCAAAATTGCTGGCATTGACTTGGAGCAACCCTGTTTCTGGCATGGGCAATTGTATGTTGCCTGCTCTAGAGTTGGCTCAGGAAGAAATCTTTATGTTTTGGCTCCAGAAAATAAAACTTCAAATTTTGTGTATTCTTCTGTGTTGTCATGAATAAATTTTTTTAAATGCTATTTTAGTTTTTTTTTGTTGTTGTTGTTGTTGTTTGAGTGGTATATTATTTTCATAATTCTTTCTATATACGTATATATTTGTATATATTTGAAAGGTAACATCTCTAGAATTAGAATATTCAAGGACAGTTGCAGATTATTATGATTTATATTAATATTAGTTTTTTTATTATTATCTTTTCAGAAAAACATCTACGAATGTTTGACTGGGGTCTGAAAACATTAGATTACAGGCTGCTGGCCAGGCTTGGTCAATCACGGTCACTCTTCTCAAACAATTTCAATCCCTATCCCTTTTTACCCAAAGAGTGTAATAGACCTACAGAGGATGCACCACTATATATAAGAGTTAACACGCTGGGCGGGTACCTCGGAGGTTGGGTGGAAAATCTGCCAACTATTTGAACTATATTTAAAACACCTAAATGGATTGAAAAATAAATAAATAAAATACCTAAATAATAATATATTACATTTTTTGACATCACACATACCTTTTGCCTGTGATAATGTATTACTTCGGTGTTGCTATTCTATGGCTCTAATACTATTTATTAGTCATGTTCTTTCAGTATGAAGGAAATTGCACTCGGGGGAATTCCCGGGAGAAGCCGGGTCATTCGTCTAGTAAATACATATAAATCAGTACAACATTTGTAGTTACAAGATACCAGGGCCTCATTTCGTTATTTATATTCACTGTCGAGTTTGGACTTTTGCCTAAAAGTCATTGACCATTAAATCGATTATTTTTCAGAAATAATTAAACAATAAAGGATTTGATTCCGAGTCCTAGTTGTCAAAATGGATTTTTTTTTTTTTTGCTATCATGTCACCAACCACTTCAAAATTCCTAATTTAAGTAATATTTAAGAATTCCATTAAACTGGTTTAGGAAGAATAATTAACTTCAGAGCCTTTAGTATAATTTGGTGTGGTCAGTACAATGCTCCTGCGAATCCCTCTTCAAAATATTGTATTAAAAAATATATATTTTGTATATGTAAGAAAAAATAAAATAATTAGTACCAGAAACTAAGGTATTCCTTTTTAAAATACCTTTTATTTTCTGCTAATACAAACTACATTAAGAATTGAAAATTTGGGTCCTTTACTTACTAAGCTCTTTAGAATCTTCCCTAAGAAATATATAACAACCACACGAAGTTATTTCCAAACTTTCACAGGCAGCTTCGCAGTTAACAGCATGGATTTCACGCACTCTCAAGTGAAACACTTTCATTTACCACGAGGATATAAAATGACCTCTTCAGTCTTTTTAGGTCCGAGAAGTCACAGCTCTTTGTAGTCTACAGCAAGAAGTTGATACAGAGCCAGTGAAACAGAGACAGAGTTACTCGTGGGCAATCAAATTCAAGCATACATATTCTTTATTATAGGCAAACCTCCTTGGGATGCCCGTTCCGCAATGTCACCATCTTCCATCAGTGCTATTGAGTCCCCTCAGGATCACTAGTTGATAAAGGATGGTGCGGTGGATTTCCAAGGATAACGCAAAGTCTCGCTATATAATGTCCCTTTGACTTGATTCTCACCTTGTGGGTATTTTGAGTTTGCAATGACTGTTTCAGTATCAATGATGGGGCTGCAGACTGCTCTGTTCCAGAGAGGTGATAATATACTGTTCCCCTTGAATAAGAGATTGTTGCTTTTCAACAGATAAAAACTCCCCAGTCACGCAATAATGGAAAAGGGTGGTCATCTGTCAGTAATATTTAAAGTTGAATTTTTTTCATTCATTAAGTTTTCTCTCAGTACTGAACGGCTGCTCTGGGGTTGGTTGTGTGCGACGTCCTTTATGCGAATATTTAGAAGATCTTTAAACCAAATCCCGAACATTTGGTTAAGATTCCTTTCCATACATTATTTCTGACATTCATCTCATTTGAATTGTGGCGCAGACATAATGGCTCTTAGGGCATTCATTTCAAACTCCAGGTTCAGGTTTACTTCCATTCCAGAGGTATCCAGACCATGTTTTTGTCCATCCTGACATACTGGCCCTGGATCCTTCTTGAAATGCAGCACTTTTCACGACCTTTGACAGGATTTAGTTCTTTATCAATTATAAATTATTTTTATTTATTCAACATTCACTTAGGGTTCATTCTTCACCAGTTTGAGAGGATATAACCAATCATTTTACCCAGTTTGCACCCCAAATAAATACTTAAATTTATATAAAAGAGAGAAGAAAGAGTTTAAGGCCTTTCAGCTTCTGATGCCATTGAAACGTGGGTAGTTTCTGAATGACTACGTGAGTGCAAGAGCACGCAGCTGGATACCTATCACTTTTGTTTCTGATAAATATATCAATACATAAATGCAAACTTCAATAAAAAGAAGTGTTTCTAGGAACTGTACGGAATTAGACTTTATCCAATATTTCAACGAGAAACACACTGGCCTTTCTCAAGGCAATCAAATTTCTAGTGTCAAGGTTGTTAGAGCTAATTACCTACAGTTTAGACGCGAAATATAAATATCTTAAACAACCTTGTCGCTATAGATCAGTTTTGTGTTGAGAAAGGTAAGCATGTTCACCCCTGAAATATTGAAATAACAATAATATTGTTCCAAATGCGCCTCTTTTATTGAAAACACATTGTTTTATTTTAAGCCACACACACACTTATATGCTAAGAAAAAGGCATCTCCTTATCGGGCAACTGAAAGTTGCTGATGGCTGGCGCCATCTATCGGAATAAATATCAACTATTCTCGTTGATTTTTAATTATTCCAGAATTGGCCAAATACCCATTCTTGATTAATCAAGAAAAGCTAACCACGGACGCGTTTCGGGCTGTTGGCCCTCATCAGCGTGGTGCAAGCTGTACCTCAACGACCAAAAAATTGGTCATTAAGGCATCCTGAAAAATCATGAAACGGGTAGTTAAGGCCAGAATTGCGTGAGGACGCTACACAATGTGAAAAAATAGCACAAATGTAACATTGTACTGGGATAAGGTGCATAAATAAAGAAAAAGGCATCTCCTTATCGTGCAACTGAAAGTTGCTGATGGCTGGCGCCATCTATCGGAATAAATATCAACTATTCTCGTTGATTTTTAATTATTCCAGAATTGGCCAAATAATTTGTGCTATTTTTTCACATTGTGTAGCGTCCTCACGCAATTCTGGCCTTAACTACCCGTTTCATGATTTTTCAGGATGCCTTAATGACCAATTTTTTGGTCGTTGAGGTACAGCTTGCACCACGCTGATGAGGGCCAACAGCCCGAAACGCGTCCGTGGTTAGCTTTTCTTGATTAATCAAGAATGGGTATTTGGCCAATTCTGGAATAATTAAAAATCAACGAGAATAGTTGATATTTATTCCGATAGATGGCGCCAGCCATCAGCAACTTTCAGTTGCACGATAAGGAGATGCCTTTTTCTTAATTTATGCACCTTATCCCAGTACAATGTTACATTTGTGCTATTTTTTCACACTAATATGCTTTTCCACGCTGAGAACATAACTGTTGGCTTTAGCACACAAAGGTATCTCTATAATCCCATTCCAGTTCTAGGACCGCTTCTTAAAGACTGATGAAATCTGAAGAGAGTTGACCATCTCTCTATGCTGGGACACATCTCCTAATTTGGAAATTTAAATTGTAGAGCAGTTTTATATCGAGAGAAATATCAGAAGTGGTGGTTAATTGCTGAAAGGCTTGATTCCACAATGGTTATCTTTATTCAAGATATTTATAGATACAACATAGGTATTTGATCGCGTAAACTTTGTAGGCGCTTTGATTTTATTGAAGTTTATTCATCTGTGTGTGTATTAATTTATTATTTCTTTTATTATTTTTGGCCTAATTTCCACACCACCCAGGAGGTACGGCCGTTGGCGCGTTACCCTTTGTTTATAGTGGCGGGTTCCCCAGTAGGCCTATACCACTCTTCTAACAGAGCCTAACATCGGGTCGCTCGAGTCAGCCTTCGCCCAGGCATTACTCGGCCGAGTCCGATTAAATCAGCCCTGCCAGGCTCCTAGACATCCTACCTAGGGTAAAAGTATTTTATCTAAAGTGACCATTGTTGGAGCGAGGTGACCCAGGAAACCAATTTATGAATTTTATAACTAAAAATTTTTCAATATAATAAAAAAAAATCTATTTGTGAAATACAACGATTCAGGAAACTAACTTGAGAAATATTAATAGAATATGAGAAATTCATAAGAATTATTCTAATAATATCTATAATTTAATGCGGTATTTCGACAGATGATTGACCGCTGGATTAAAAAATAAAAAAACAGCCTTATCAAATCAACAAGGATGTTCAACAGATAGGAAATATGGTGGACAGCATCTTTTTTTCCATTTGTTCTTCATTCTCATCCATTTTTCTTTACATTTTTACTGAATTACTCGAGAGGTTTCACGATAACATCAATAGAAATTTAAATGTTCATATTTATTTGTAAAGTAACCAGTTGCTGAATTTTTATTTTGAGAAGTTAAATTCAAGAGTACTAAATACACAAGTATTTTATATAAATTCCAAAGTTTGCTTATAGCAGTCCAATGTACACAATACATACTAATATTTTAAATTATATTTCTACTTGTTTCAAGTAGACATTATAACCATTGTGGGAAGTTAATGACTACCTTTTAATACAAGTACAACGCACACATCAAAATATAACCAATAATATAGCATAGCTTGGATTTGATTGAAAAGTTTATTTAGATAAAAATAAACCTGATATTTTGAGTCTGATTGTTTATTTTCCAAACAGTTCACAAATCAGATGCTTCTGTTCTTTAATCAAACCTAAAATACGCCATATCATTACTTTACCTCAAGGTATGCAATCTCTGTGTATTTCTTTCAATATATGTAAATATATTTTAAAGCACTTCAACATTTTCCAAGATGCCACATCCCCATTTTTATTTGCATTTGCTGGTGAGTTTGGACTTGTTTGCAAAATTCATTTGCCATTGAAGCAGTTTTGTTACAGATATATTTTTTACCAATATGGGATTTGTTAGATGTCAAACTAGAAAGTGTTTGAGTTATGCTCACATAACCGCTTTAATTCCTAATTTAAAGAATATTTGATATTAATTTAAAAATTATACAATTTTCCTTTTTCATATATAAACTGGTTTAAGGATAAAAATTTTCAGAGCTTTTAGTTATACTAGTTGAAAAAATATGCTCGTTTCTCTTTGAGAGAACACACAATATTTAAAATACCATTTACAAGAAGTCAGCTGCATTATCAGGTTAAAATCAAAATAGCCTAATGCAATATTATAGATAGATTGAACTGGAAAGCGCAGGGTTGACCACTGATGAGCCAGGCGCTTCCATTATTTTATCATTGCAGTAAGGACAGTAGAAAATTTTTATACAGTAGAACATCCAGTAAAGGACACCTAATTGCAGAACCAAAGTGTCCTTTAGAGAGAAGTGTCCTCTTACTGGAGAGTTGCTAAATATTAAAAATGGCTATTTTGAAAATGAAAACTGTCCTTTAAAGAGAGGTGTCCTCTAGCGCGAGTGTCCTCTCAGGGAGGTTCTACTGTATTTCAAAAAGAATTATACATGCCAAAAATAGGTCACGTTTATCATAGATGTCATAATTTATCACCTCTAATCTTGTATTTTAGAATATTTTAGAATTAGATTTGACAATTATTCAGGAATGATGTGAACAAATTCCACCTCACAGTCCACTTTAAACCCCGCATTGAATCTTCTTACCTAAATTTTAAGGTATACAGTCCAATAGGAGATGGAATTTCAATAGTGAAAACGATAGCTAAATGAATCAGGAGACATTGTTTCCGACCAGTATTTATGAAAATAGAGACGCAAGCATCATCCAAAATCTGCGAAATAGAGGTTCCAATAGATTTATATCTTTAAACCTTTCTACAATTCACTCCGCCCTAAAAAACAGTCTATCTCGTCAGAGTTACTAATTATATTTCATGTGAACAATAGTTACCTAAAATTATTTTTAAAAGGAACAATAAAATTCAGGTAAAGAGTTTCTTTTAATTTTGATTTTTTGCAAACTTTCAAGCAAATTTCCTGCTCTTTGCCCGTTGAAGAGCAGAAAATTTGCTTGAAAGCTTGCAAAAATCAAAATTAAAAGAAACTCTTTACTTGAATTTTATTGTTCCTTTTTCAAATATTAATATTTACCAGATAATAAAATATCATCTCAATAATTAAGGAAATATGGTATATCTCTCTCTTTAATTGGTTCTCTGTTCTCCCAGGTAGTTGGCGTTCTGAGCTCTCTCGAAGAACCTGAGTTACAAATATCTCTTGATTGTTTAGATTAAATACACTCATGGACACAAAACTTAAGAAAGATGGAAATTTTGCAGGGAGGAAATTTATCTAAAGAGACAAGGGTCGCCTCTCCCGTCAAAATAGACGTCTAAAAACAGACGCCATCTATTGACCGTCGCCGCAACTAGCGGCCTCGGGTTGGTGACAAAGCCACAACACCAGCTTTGGCAAACTGAAAAGCATCCACCTAGAGTTTCGGGCTAATGGCCCTCGTCAGCCTAGGGCGGACTTTATTCCATGAGATCAACACGGGATCTAATGAAATCTTGACAATCTGCCGAAGAGGTGTTTAGCTGGTAAAGTGAATAGATGGCGTCTGGTTTTAGACGTCTATTTTGACGGGAGAGGCGGCCCTTGTCTCTTTAGATCAATTTCCTTTAGGCAAAATTTCCATCTATATTTTAGCCATAGATATGGCCCAGCCACTTTGCCAGCTAAACACCTCGTTGGCAGATTGTCAAGATTCCATTAGATCCCGTGTGTATCTCATGGAATAAAGTCCGCCCTAGGCTGACGAGGGCCATTAGCCCGAAACCACGGTCTCTAGGTGGACGCTTTTCAGTTTGCCAAAGCTGGTGTTGTGGCTTTGTCACCGACCCGAGGCCGCTAGTTGCGGTGATGGTCAATAGATAGCGTCAGGTTTTAGACGCCTATTTTGACGGGAGAGGTGACCCATGTCTCTTTAGATAACTTAAGAAAGTTGTACCTTTTAGCATGTATATCGGGATTCAGACAATAACTCTGAAAAATATATTCAATACACATTGACCCCTTATTAAAGACACGAGATAACCAAGTCTGAACAAAATTATATCTCTGTCTCCTTAAAAAAAAAAACGACCGGCGACATTAAATAATGAAGCTTTCTTAATTTTTGTCTGTTAGTGTAAATTTATTAACCAATAAAATGAGAGAAAGCGGTAGCGTATTCCTTTCTTTTTCACATATAGGTTACTATTCCTATATTCAATGGATCGCGAATTAATTCGAATAATTCTTTTTTTTTAATTGACATATTCGGTTATTTTATTTAGTGGTTGATAAGTTTATATTATAGGTTGAAGATTAAGAGTGAAAATTATTTTATATTTTATAAGAAATTGCACTTTATATATTTAGATATCTTTAAAGATAAATGAAAGATACGCCATTTTTATGCTACTATAATTATTTTATTCTTTTTATAATTTTCGCACACGTGCACATTTTTTTTTATTTATTTCGTCTCAGTTTACTGGTATTACATTCGAGCACAGCTCGCGAATCACTTTGTCCTGGCTATTTACACATGGCGAGTTAGTGGAGTAGAGATGGTCCCTCCCGGACCTTGCAGGAGGGAAAAAAGTGTCCAATGCGGGATTCGATCCCAGGTCGTTACTCTCTGAAACTGATGGTTTATATCACTCATCCACCAACCCACTACACACATGCACATTATAAGCCAAGCCTTTTTATATCAAAGATTATGATAAAAACGTTCGAATCAAAACAGAGTAAAGTAATAATATATCACTGATATATTATCTTTAAACAAAACAGATCAGATCAGTGGTTTCCTGAAATTTGAATATAAAAGAGTATTATTATAATTACATTTTTCGATACCTTAATAGAAACCTATAAACACACCCTATACTATATATGTTTTTACATATATATTTATAGTAAAAAATAAATAATAAACATCTCTCCCATATAAACTAAAGTCGAAAATTAAGCCAAAAATTCCATGGCACTCTTCCAACATGTGGCTTACCACATGTCGACCTAATGGGCAATTATGTTTGGCACGTGGTTGTGAAAGATGTCCATAGGCATCCACATAACTCAGGACAGCTATTGCGACGGAAACTATCTACAAAATTCGTTTTGTGAATCCCGATATACATGCTAAAAGGTCCCACTTCCTTTAGATTTGCCCATGAGTGTATGTATAAAATATGCAAAATTAAGACTTTACCAGTTGACATTGTGAGACTGATCCGTTAGTTGTCCTTCCACTGTCCAAATAAACACACACAGACCACAGAATTGTTCATTGTCCATTCTAATAGATGAATATTTGATGCTAAAGCTTTCCACGTTAGAGGAGGAGGGCCCAGGGACCTCACACTGTCCAGGAGTGTTGATCGCTTCACTTTCCATTGATGACAACGATATACACCAATACCTCGCTTTGTGTCGTTTCGTTTTGCGTTTTTTTTCGAAGTTGCGTCGCTGCTTAATTTTTACTGATTTTCACTGTGTGTCGTTAGATTTTCTAAGTTGCGTTGTTTTGGATTCGAGTCTTTAATTTTTTTTTCCTAAAATATGGCAACACCTTTGTTTTTGATTGCGCCATGCCATCAAAATTTTATTTTCACTTTGCGTCGTTTCAATTTGCGTCGTGTTTTTTTTTTTTTTTGGAAC
>CP092878.1:32177937-32190625 GCA_030710605.1 Cordylochernes scorpioides
GTAACCCCGACGCAAAGCGAGGTATGGATGTACTTTTAAATGATCATCCCTAGTGCATGTGGTTCAGGCCATTATAATCATAGAAGGTAGTATTTGGAAACTGCTTTTATTGAGTGTTTCACCTATCTACATATGTAGACAATTACAGTTGAACTTGGATAATTCGAAGCCCAAGAGACCAAAAAAAAATTCGAATTATTCAAAAATTCGAATTAAAAACGTCAATAAAAGGCTTAAAAGTCTAGGGACCTGATATATTTCTATTATAGGTTGAATATTAATAGTGAAAGTTATTTTATAAGAAATTGCACTTTATATATTTAGATATCTTTAAAGATAAATGAAAGATACACCATTTTTATGCTACTATAATTATTTTATTCTTTTTACAATTCTTGCACACATGCACATTATATAACAAACATTTTGTTATCTACAAGATGATGATAAAAATGTTCGATTCGTTTCGGAATCAAAACAGAGTAAAGTAATAATATATCACTGATATATTATCTTTAAACAAAACAGATCAGAACCAAGATTAATATTCAAATTAAAAACGTTAGAAATATCCAAGTTCTACTGTATTTTTTTTATTATTGTGAGGACTGTACACTTTTACCTCTGTATTAACAATATGTTAATTAATCTGTGTTAATTGTCTACACATATGGAAAGTAGTTCGACCTTTGCACTTACAAATGTGTAAAGAATTTCATTGGGTTACTTGCACTCACTGGTAGGGTTGGATTTTTTTTTTTTTTTTTTGCTAGAATCGAGGGCCATTGGAGCAATTTTTTTTAATCCAAAAAAAGATGCCTAATGCGGGATTCGATCCTGGGTTGTGGCAGCTTATACCAGTTGTCCACCAACTATGTGAGATATATTAACTTCTGATCTAAGGGAAGAAAACCAACTTTACCTGACTAATACAAAACAAGTTGCTTGCAATAAAGACCAATACATTAAGTTTAATAGATTCTGCAGGATGTATATTTCAAGGCGAAAGTGTTGACTGTACATATTTCAAGCTGATATTTCTAATTGCTATATGCAAAATTTGACATCGAACGTTTAATTTTCATGATTCCTAATGTTCAATTGTGTTAATTGTAAAATAATTTAAGATATACACGCAATTATCCTAATTGTGGATATGGCGTGTCTCTCCCAACTGTTAAATAAAATAAACTATGAGATATAATCCAGATTCCACAGGAGCGCATGCTATCGGGGACACATGACGTCCATGTGTTCCTGTCTTCCTTCTTATCCCAGAGCCTTAAAACTAGCTAACTCTCTAAAGGCGATGTTATTGTAGGATCATTAATCAACACAGACACGGTTAGCCACTAAAAGTTGTTTTTTTATTTATTTCATCTCAATTTGCAGGTGTTACATTCGAGCACAGCTCGCGAGTCACCTTGTCCAGATTATTTACACATGGCGAGTTGTAATGCTGGACTGGCCCCGGAACCTTACAGGAGGGCAGTTGTTGGGTGTTTGGCTGTCAGCTAGCCATTGGGTCCAGGTCGTCGGATTCGGTTTATTTCAAAAAGTCTCTCGACTTATTTAGCCATACAAATTTTTAGTTAAATGGTATTCTAGCAACAAAGAAATATAACATATTGTTTACAATCTATATATATAAAAATGAATGTATGTCTGTTTGTTTGTCCTTTATGCCTGACCAAACCACTCATTGGATCGCCATGAAATTTTGGGAAGTTATTTAGTATAGTACTGGGAAGGTTTCTAGCAAATAAAATTTTTGAAATAACTTTTCGCCTAGAAATAATCAAGATAATTATTCTAATTTATCTGTTATAATTCAACAATCTGCTCTAAATATTATCATGATGATACGATGATTTTGTAATGTAGAAAATTAGGAAAGACAAAATTCAGGATGACACGGCAATTTATTTGAGACAAGAATAATGATACAATTCAAAGGCAAGATACTATTCCTTTAACTTCCAATTACCGAGGGAACCAATTAATATTGATTTTATTCTACTTATCGAGTATTTTTTCAAGGGACCGGGAAAAAATGTTCACTTTATCGAGAGATTCGTTAAACAAACCTTTACTCGGGTAAAACCCGGGCGAAGCCGGGTACATCCATACAAGAATAATGATACAATTCCAAGGCAAGATACTATTCCTTTAACTTCCAATTACCGAGGGAACCAATTAATATTGATTTTATTCAACTTATCGAGTATTTTTCAAGGGACCGGGAAAAAAAATGTTCACTTTATCGAGAGATTCGTTAGACAAACTTTTACTCGGGTAATAAAATATAAATAATTTTTAACAAAAAATAATTAAATATTTACATTTACAAAATGTAACTTTTATAACACACAAAGTTTAACACAGCGCTATCTAGGTGTGGCAATTGGAATTATTTAACCCTACATTATTCTTATAACAGATGGGGCGCTAATACATCATATTAATTAGAAGAGAAGGAATCGACAGACATCATCTTGAAGAAGGAATCAAAGTTTATGGCGACGTGTTTCTTTGTGCTGTATAATCGGCAAGCTTTCGGACTATGACATCCTTCAACAGGCAACTATCCCAGGAACTAGAGAATAATATATATGAGGGTTCACCACTGATGAGCCAAGCCCTCCCTTCAATTTTTCCATTGCAGTAAAGGCAGTAGAAATTGTTTTATTTTAAAAAGAATATTACGCGTCTAAAATAGTTTCGTAATTTGATAACAGATGGCGCGCTAGTGCATCGTAAGATAATATATATGTACATGTAAATATTTACATAATTAGAAATTTTCTTAATGAAATGAATGATTATTATATAAAAATCTGTTTTTTTTTTTTTATAAGAAAGGATGACTGCCAAAAATGCAGGGAAAAGCAAAAAAAAATGTGTTTTTAAAAACTTTTACTTGTAATTTACGGAAGAGAAATTGCTCGAAGCATATTATATATCTATCATTATATGTATTTCTACCATCCTCAAGGCTCTGAAGGATATCACAGTGACCTTTATTGAAGACAAACGAGATAACCAAGTGTGAACAAAATTGTCTCTGTCTCCTTAAAAAAAAAAAGACAATTGACCATTAAAATAATTTTATTGACATCTTGTCAATACATGCAAAGTGCACAGTCTGTACTATTTAAAAAAAAAGATAATATGGATCATATTAACTATGTACAGTGAATATGGCGCCTCTGCCAGCGCTGCAGAGTTTGGTGGAGAATCGCCAGTGGGTCTCCAGCGACACCACACATTTCGCGATCTACGAAGAATACGTAGATCGCGTACTTCGCCGCTGAGGAGATGGTGATGGCGAGGTCCTCGAGATCAACTGGAAAGATCCAGAACTGCAGGTCCGGCGGCCGGCCGATGATGGAGAACACCTCTCGGATGACAGGGCGAACGGCGCTGCAGGACCAGTAGCCGAGGCGAGCCGAGCCATAGACGAGGGGTGATATCAAAGAATTTTCACTTCCTTAAGTTTTATCCATGAGGTATAGGGAAAAATAAAAAAAAAGATCAGGTGTCTTTTGATATATTAAAAATAAAAATACATATCCTGACCGCTCACATGAGCGTTTTAGATGGCATAGCGCCATCTAGTGGAACAAAAATCAACTAAACGTTGATATAGGTTTGTTTCACACAAAATATTTGGCCAACCTATTTTTTAAAATATATATCAATAAAAAGACAACCACGTACGCGTTTCGGGCTGTTGGGCCTCGACAGCGTGGTAAAGTACCTCAATGATCAAAAATGTGCCCCTAGAGGCTTCCTGAGAAATCAATGATGATAATTTTGTTACACGGGATCATTTTATTGAATCATATAACCACAACAAGTAAAAAATAGTAACCCCACGGTAAGTATGAACTACACTAAAGGTCCATATTAATCAAAGGACTAAGTTGAGGCTCAGGTAAATCAAAAAAACACTCAAAAACGCCGTTTATAAACATAGCAAGTAAAGCCCAACAAATCTCGTGTAAGAGAGAGAGATAGAATATGGGTTACGAGCTACTAACCATATTCTCTCTCTCTCTCTCTAATATTTGAATTCGTTTTACTTAATATATTAGCCCTGAAAGACCAAGGTCATCAGGCGTGGAGCAGACTTCCTGCCAAAACCTTTGCCTATCTCCGTCGCAATGGGGGCGCTGCTTGCGAGTTAAATCTATAAATCTGCAAATAACTCTAAGGATATACAAGATATTCAAGAAATTATTTTTCGAAAACCTTTCCGGGGATATACCTAATGATATCCCAAAATATCACGGCGATTGGATGTATGGTTTTTGAATCTATAGAGTACACACAAACAGACAGACATTCATTTTTATATATATAATAGACTAGGCAATGTACCCGGCTTCGCCCGGTTTTCACCCAAGTAAAGATTTGTCCAACGTCTCTCTCTCTCTCTCTCTCTCTCTTATCGACCTGCCCACTCTATGTGAAAGAACTCTCGCAGTTCACCGGTGGTGGAGTCTTTCCCGCGGTGGGCGCCACCAATGACGACTTGTATATATATTTATATATATATGTATATTTATCAATTATATTTTATCTATTTATATCTATTTATTCATATATTTATCACTGTGTAATCTTATTTATTCATATTTACTCATATTTATGTATTTAATCTTATATAATCTTATATGAACGTTGTAATAAATCAGTCTCAATCTCAATCTCTCTTTTACACGGGATTTAGTGAGGGTTTACTTACTGTGTTTATTTATACAGGCGTTTTAGAGTTGTTCTTTGATTTACCCTAGCCTCAGTTTAGTCCTTTCTAGCCTCAGTTTAGTCCTTTGATTAACGTGGATCCTCAGTGTAGTTCATACTTACCATGGGGTTACTATTTTTTACTTAGTATGGTTATATGATCTCGTGTAAGTCAATGAACCATATTAACTGTGCACGTTGTTTTTAGCCACGCCAAACGATATCCTACAGACCGATCATTTTGTTATTTGCACAATAAAATAATCCATTGTTTCAATATTAAAGTTAAAATATCATGTGCTTCCGGGGATATAAGTTTCTTTTAATTATTATTATAATTTTTAGAAATTTCCCGCCATTTTTTTTTATTTTGGCGCCAAATTTTCTTAACAAAAAGATCTTTTGGTTTTTATTATCTGATATATAGCTAGCAATAAATATGTATATATATATATGTTTCTATGAAAATGTTAATCTGCAAGACGCAGGTTATCATCATCCCTTTTTGATTTGTTTTTGTCACTTTGGCGGTTCGCAAATAAACAACAAAAGCTGCATCAGACATTATAACGACAATAAAGATTTTCTGATAATAAAAGTGTACAAAGATGTTGCATTATCCACTTTTTTTTATTTCCACCAATAGTTTCTAAACATGTGTATTTTGGGAATAGCGCGCGCAAACTCTGCCTCAATTCTCCTAGATTCATTTGAAGGAATAATTTTCACCAAGGAGCAAATATCAACAGATCAATGCAAAGTGAAGTGAGTGGGTGGTGTCTTTTGGCAATAATTATCTCGCACTGGTGTTCCCGCCACAACTGTTGCATGCCACCTGCCAACAGCACGTGACAGCCCTTATTTTCTGTTAATTAATTTCGATTAGAATTGCAAGCTATATGAATGCGCAGCTACCAAGAATCAAACAGGAATACATTTCGAAAATACAAAAATATTTTCTCACAATGAGTTTCTTTTCATTTTTTTTTAAATGCTAGCTTTCAAGCGATAATCACTCTCACTCTTCAACGAAAAAATATCGACACAATAAATAGTCAATGATTTTTATTAAGCCCTTTGAAGAGAGATTATCACTTGAAAGCTAAAATTTTAAAATTAAAATAAACTCATTGTGAGAAAATATTTTTGTATTTCTCAAACGTTTTTTGCAATTTTATCATGAATAGGAATACACTTCAAACATGAATACACTAGCTGGAGACGCCGGTTATGTAAATTTCTATTTTTGATTATTCAGACAGAAGATTTACATATTTGTAAATATAATTGTGTATATAAGGATGTGTTAGTTTAATAAAAGTGTGTCAGTAACAATCGGGTGTTGTTGAATCATTAGTGTCATCAGGGTAGCCTTTCTGGTGTTGTGGGCACTTTTAAGAAAGCAAATAGGCTTCAATACGGTTGGAGACAAGAATAAGTCTGGCAAGAAGATACAGTCAAGCTCTGCCACAACTATTTAGATAAGGCCAGACATATCCAGGATGCGGCAAGCTTTCCGAGCTTTGTAAGTGAGGCAGTGATCGCATCCGAAACACTAGCCGTCATGGCTAAACCCAGGCAACATCTTGAAAAAGGACCCGATCTGCTCCTACTGCCAGGATGAAGATCAAACTAAGGGATAGTTCCTCTTCACCTTCCAAATTTTCCAATACCAAAGATATCAGACGACCTATGAATCCCCAACCTCGACCTTCCATCTCTGTAAAATCTCTCAATAAATTCTTTTGGGGCTCCACATCCAATTACTTTGACTTCCACCGCCATTTCAAATAAAACGAAATAGACTTACATTCAATTATTAGATAGGATTGAAAATAAACATTGTTAATACACCTGGAAGGAGGTACATGACTAACAACAAATTTGCAGCCACATTTTGATAACGAAAAGTTAAACAAGGATTGTGTGACATCTTTAGCACAATGAACTGTCAGCATGGCGACCATTGCTAAACCTTCCCATGACACTCCAGCAGAGTCAGAATTTCTTTCTGTGCTACGTTGAAATACATACATGGAAACAGAAGTAGCATCATATTGTCTTTTCTGACAAATCTCAGTTCTGCATCCATCATCATGATGGAAATACCCATTTATTACACACCATGGGGATTGCCTGATTGCATTTGTCATCTACGGGCCCCTGATTGCATTTGTCATCTACGGGCCCCTGATTGCATTTGTCATCTACGGGCCCCTGATTGCATTTGTCATCTACAGGTTCCTGATTGCATTTGTCATCTACGGGCCCCTGATTGCATTTGTCATCTACAGGTCCCTGATTGCATTTGTCATCTACAGGTCCCTGATTGCATTTGTCATCTACAGGTCCCTGATTGCATTTGTCATCTACAGGTCCCTGATTGCATTTGTCATCTACAGGCCCCTGATTGCATTTGTCATCTACAGGTCCCTGATTGCATTTGTCATCTACAGGTCCCTGATTGCATTCGTCATCTACAGGTCCCTGATTGCATTCGTCATCTACAGGCCCCTGATTGCATTCGTCATCTACAGGTCCCTGATTGCATTCGTCATCTACAGGTCCCTGATTGCATTCGTCATCTACAGGTCCCTGATTGCATTTGTCATCTACAGGTCCCTGATTGCATTCGTCATCTACAGGTCACTGATTGCATTTGTCATCTACAGGTCCCTGATTGCATTCGTCATCTACAGGTCCCTGATTGCATTCGTCATCTACAGGTCCCTGATTGCATTTGTCATCTACAGGTCCCTGATTGCATTCGTCATCTACAGGTCCCTGATTGCATTTGTCATCTACAGGCCCATCACCTTCACCCCTATTTCATGTAGCTGGTAATTTGACAGTCTTAGCTTCCTGAATTGTTACAGCCCGTGGCGTTTCCCTATTTTCAAAGCCTTTTTCACACTAATATTCACATGACAGTGAACAATCTCATGTATTTCATGTTGTCTTGACCTTCTTTGACATAGAGAGCGCCATGTAGTGGAACAGAAATCAAATAAACGTCATATCAGGGAACAGGCTAAGTCAATGTTTAGTTGATTTCTGTTTTCCTAGATGGCACTCTGCCATCTAAAAAGCTCATGTAAGCATCGTCAAGATATGCATTTTTTGTTTATATTACCAACACCTTTCCTTTTTTATTATTTTATTTTTAATTATTATTTTATATTTTGTTTTATATACAATCATGATTGTACTTTTTTTTTTATTAATCCCTATACGAGGTGTGTTCAAAAGTATCGCGAATTTTGAATTTTCGCGGGTTACGTATATTCGAATTTCGATCTTTTTGTGGCTTTATGTTGGTACTCATGTCTCTCACTTATGCCGACAAGCTCGGCCATTTTGAATGTTCACTTAATTGTTGACAGCTGCTTTGCTTGCAGGTGTTTTGGATCGTCTTCGATTTTTACCTATTAAAAAAAAATGGATCAAAGAACCTGTATCAAATTTTGTGTGAAAAACGAAATTAAGTGCGCGGATGCATTCCGAATGTTGACTGTGGCATACGGAGAAGCTACCTTGGACCGAAGCAACGTTTATCGGTGGTACAAAATGTTCTCAGAAGGCCGAGAAGATGTGAACGACGAAGAGCGTGCCGGACGCCCGAGCACTTCAACAACAGACGAAAAAATTAATGAGGTGGAGAAAATGATATTGGCCAATCGTCGAATCACCGTTAGAGAAGTTGCTGAGGACCTAAACATATCGATTGGCTCGTGCCATTCGATTTTTATCAATGATTTGGGCATGAGACGGGTCGCCGCGAAATTCGTACCAAAATTGCTCAATTGCGACCAAAAACAGCATCGCATGAACATTGCTAATGAGATGTTAGACTCTGTTCGCGACGACCCAAATTTTCTCCAGAGGGTCATAACTGGTGACGAAGCGTGGGTTTATGGTTATGACGTGGAAAACAAAGCTCAATCATCTCAATGGAAGCTGCCGCACGAACCAAGACCGAAAAAAGCGCGCCAAGTTTGGTCGAATGTGAAAGTTTTGCTGACAGTTTTCTTCGATTGCAGGGGCGTGTTGCATCATGAGTTCTTTCCACAGGGTAGAACGGTCAATAAGGAATATTACCTGCAAGTTATGCGCAATTTGCGCGAAGCAATCCGCCAGAAACGCCCGGATTTGTGGAAGAACAAAAATTGGCTTTTGCACCACGATAACGCCCCTGCTCACACATCGCTGCTTGTGCGCGACTTTTTGGCCAAAAACAACACACTAATGATGCCGCGCGCAGCCACCGTATTCCCCAGAACTGGCCTCCTGTGACTTTTTCTTTTTCCCTAAACTGAAGAGGCCCATGAAAGGACGACGTTACGCTACGCTTGAGGAGATAAAGACGGCATCGAAGGAGGAGCTGAAAAAGATTTTAAAAAATGATTTTTTGAAGTGCTTCGAAGATTGCAAAAACCGTTGGCACAAGTGTATAATATCTCATGGGGATTACTCTGAAGGGGACAAAATAGGTATTCATGAATAAATAAATAATTTTTGAAAAAACACACAAAAGTTGCGATACTTTTTTAACCCACCTCGTATATATAAAAGTCAGTGTATGTATGTGTGTTTGTTCCTATGTCGGCTATACACGTCCACAATACATTACTAATCTGACTGAAATTTTAACAGTATATAGAGTAGAATCTGAAAAAACTTAGTGAAAATTTCAGGTCTCTTTTTCGAATATTCGTCGAGTTATTTGCAAATTGCGTTGCAAATTTGCCCTTTCGCTCGCAAGCAGCGCTTCTAGAGGTGAAGATGGAAGGTAATATCAGCTGACTTAATGTACATGTAAAAAGGGGTTTTAACAGGACATAGAGAAAAATATGGATGGGATATTTATCGCAATTTTAGCCAAGAAAAATTGAAATTGACAGGTTTTGGGCAAAAATAGTTGTTGTTTTTTTTTTAGTCTGAAAATGATGAAAATATTGCTGTATCATCATTTGATTATCAGATACAGAATTATATCGGAAAAAATTCCAAAGAGCAGAGACCACGGGTGAAGCCAGTTCATTTTTAGTATTCAGGAACAAAATTCTAACAGAAAAAAAAATCATTCGAGCAGAAGATACAAAGCCAGATCATCTCTTAATAAAAATATCGCTTCTCAGACACAAAGTTTGGAGCGGGACGTTTCACAAGAATGACATCCACGGCGCCAATTTATAATTGTAACGAATAGTATTTGAATAAAAGCATTTAATTGGGTAAAACCCGTATATTACATAAAAGCATTCCATTAACAATAGCAAACGATGACCGAATTGATGACTCTGATACTGGTATATTTTAATAATAATATAAATGAGTTTTAAAAATTGTAAAAAAAAAAAAATGCATCAGCCGGGAATTGAACCCGGGCAGCACCCATGGCAGGCAAGCATTCTACCACTGAACCACCGATGCTTATAAAAAATGGCCATATTTGGGTATTTATTCCATTCACAAAAGCAAACTGTGACAGAATTGTTGATTGAGACTCTGATAACTGTATATTTTAATGTTTAGTGAATTTTGATACTTTTCATTTAGCAATGAATATATTCTTTCCAGTTTAGAAAAATGGTGGTTATAGGACTGGAGAAAGGCTCTGCGGTTAATCCTGATCAAACATAAACTCTTGTTCAAAGTGAACGCTTGTTTCCTGTAGATGAGAAGATCTGACCTAGGTAGGAATACCTTGTGTCTTGGTTGGCATAGACAGGGATACAAGAGTCTTGTATGAATACAAAATATTATGAGCATCTTTAGAGAAGATGCATTACAGTAGAACCTCCATGTGAGGACACCTCTCTACAAAGGACAGTTTTCTTTTGTAAAATTATAATTTTTACTATTTAGTAACTCTCTAGTAAGAGGACACCTCTCTACAAAGGACAATTTTCATTTGTAAAATTATCATTTTTACAATTTAGGAACTCTCCAGTAAGAGGACACTTCTCTACAAAGGACAGTTTTCTTTTGTAAAATTATCATTTTTACAATTTAGGAACTCTCCAGTAAGAGGACACTTCTCTACAAAGGACAGTTTTCATTTGTAAAATTATCATTTTTTACTATTTAGTAACTCTCTGGTAAGAGAACACCTCTCTACAAAGGACAGTTTTCATTTGTAAATTATCATTTTTACTATTTAGCAACTCTCTAGTAAGAGGACACCTCTCTACAAAGGACAGTTTTCATTTGTAAATTATCATTTTTACTATTTAGCAACTCTCTAGTAAGAGGACACCTCTCTACAAAGGACAGTTTTCATTTGTAAATTATCACTTTTACTATTTAGCAACTCTCTAGTAAGAGGACACCTCTCTACAAAGGACAGTTTTCATTTGTAAATTATCATTTTTACTATTTAGCAACTCTCTAGTAAGAGGACATCTCTCGCTAAAGGACACTTTGGTTCTGTAATTAGGTGTTGTCCTTTACAGGGAGGTAGTTCTACTGTACTTTGGAATATCAAACTCTATCAATCACTAATGGCCAATAAGCTAACAACTAGCACTCCTGCTCTACACCACTGGTCTGACCCACCATAATTGAAACAGCCAACAGCACTTGAGGAAGTAATGTACTTTGAGTAAAGCACACAGGAATATTCTCCAACAATTTGTTATCATGCCAGATCAAAGTTTCATCCTTAGAGGCAGATTATTTTTTCCCAGAAAAAGTTTTTTTCTTCTTCATTATTCTTAGGTGACATGGTAAAACTTTGATAATCATGGTGGATAGTAGTTGGCAACTGCTTTTACTGTAAATGCATGTCTACAAATGTAGGTAGCAGTTAAATTTTTGCATTTATTAATATGCAAGTATCCCATTTAGTTACTTGCACTTATCAGTGGGGTTAGAATTTTATAAGAAAAAGTACCCATTGGGGATGATAAACCACAATTTGGATTATAGATTATAACTACAAGATAATAGGACCTAATCCAAATAAATAGTGTTTGACGTTTCGGTAAGGGCATTGTTACCATCATAAGCCAAAAGAATAAATGTGATGTTTCAGTAACAGCATTATTACCAAAACATCACACACCATTAATTTATTTGGATTAGTCTGGTCATCTACGGACAATGACTTTCCAGAATGGTTGCAAGGTTTTCCCACTATGTACTAAGTGCAATTCTCAGCCTGCAACCCCAAGACATATTATTGACTGTATTGACTCATCCATTAATGAGCTCTACTCTTCCCCGGCAGACACTATCAAAAATCTCAATCTTTACAAGCTTGATACCTTAGTGTGATTGAGTGGAGATAAGAAAGAAGAAGACAATGAAGAGGACACAACAACAACAACCAATGTATATATAAGATTCCCAAAGGAAAGTGTAAAAAAAAAAAAGAACAAGACACAGACATCTCAATTTTACAAAATAGATTTATTTATATATATATATATACTAATAAAAAAATTATATCACATATCTAACAAACTTCTTCTTTTTTTTTGTTTCATTGATGATGATGCTCAGTGTGGAGATTTCTCCCTTTGTTTTTATACATTGAGGAAAGTAGAGAAAGATAGAGTGTGAGAAAGTTGGAGATAGAGAAAAAAAAACAAAAAAAATAGAAATTTTATATTTAAAAAAAACAAAAAAGATTCAGTAAAAAAAAAAAAACATATACTTTTTTTTAACCATGAAGACAACAAATATTTAATATAAATAAAAAGTCTTTTTTTTATACAACAAAATTTCTATATATATAAATAATTACAAAAAAAAACATAATGTATTTATAAAAAAAAGAGAAAGGTGGGAAGGTGAGAAATGATATAAAGAGAGAGGCAAGAAATAAAGTTCTTTGGTGTTGGATTGAAGCTCATGATGACTAGTAGATTGGTGTTAGACGGGTTCAACGGAGAATGGCCGGAAGGTAACAAGAGTGGCCTTGCCGCTGCAGCTG
>CP092878.1:32190725-32262362 GCA_030710605.1 Cordylochernes scorpioides
ACATCTCCCAACTTGGAAAATTATATTGTAGAGCAGTTTTTATATCGAGAGAAATATAAGAACTGGTGGTTAATTGCTGAAAGGCTTGATTACACAAAGGAGATCTTTAATGTCTAATAACATATTTTATAGATACAGCATAGGTATTTGATCGCGTAAACTTTGTAGGCGCTTTGATTTTATTGAAGTTTATTCATCTGTGTGTGTATTCATTTATTATTTATTTTATTATTTTTGGCCTAATTTCCACACCACCCAGGAGGTACGGCCGTTGGCGCGTTACCCTTTGTTTATAGTGGCGGGTTCCCCAGTAGGCCTATACCACTCTTCTGACAGAGCTCCAACATCGGGTCGCTCGAGTCAGCCTTCGCCCAGGCATTACTCGGCCGAGTCCAATTAAATCAGCCCTGCCAGGCTCCTAGACATCCTACCTAGAGTAAAAATATTTTATCTAAAGTGATCATTGTTGGAGCGAGGTGACCCAGGAAACCAATTTATAAATTTTATAACTAAAAATTTTTCAATATAATAAAAAAATCAATTTGTGAAATACAACCATTCAGGAAACTAACTTAATTCATAAGAATTATTCTAATAATATCTATAATTTAATGCGATATTTCGACAGATGATTGACCGCTGGATTAAAAAATAAAAAAATCAGCCTTATCATATCAACAAGGATGTTCAACAGATAGGAAATATGGTGGACAGCATCGCTTTCCCGTTCATTCTTCATTCTCATCCTTTTTCTTAACATTTTTACTGAATTACTCGAGAGGTTTCACGATAACATCAATAGAAATTTAAATGTTCATATTTATTTGTAAAGTAACCAGTTGCTGAATTTTTATTTTGAGAAGTTAAATTCAAGAGTACTAAATACACAAGTATTTTATATAAATTTCAAAGCTTGCTTATAGCAGTCCAATGCACACAATACATACTAATATTTTAAATTATATTTCTACTTGTTTCAAGTAGACATTATAACCATTGTGGGAAATTAATGACTACCTTTTAATACAAGTACAACACACACATCTTAATATAAATAATAATATAGCATAGCTTGGATTTGATTGAAAAGTTTATTTAGGGCAAAATAAACCTGATATTTTGAGTCTGATTGTTTATTTTCCAAACAGTTCACAAGTCAGATGCTTCTGTTCCTTAATCAAACCTAAAATACGCCATATCATTACTTTACCTCAAGGTATGCGATCTCTGTGTATTTCTTTCAATATATGTAAATATATTTTAAAGCACTTCAACATTTTCCAAGATGCCACATCCCCATTTTTTATTTGCATTTGCTGGTGAGTTTGGACTTGTTTGCAAAAATCATTTGCCATTGAAGCAGTTTTGTTACAGATATATGTTTTACCAATATGGGATTTGTTAGATGTCAAACTAGAAAGTGTTTGAGTTATGCTGACATACCCGCTTTAATTCCTAATTTAAATTACATTTGATATTTATTTTAAAAAGTGTGGCAAAATATTTTCTTTTCATATATAAACTGGTTTAAGAAGAATACAAATTTTCATAGCTTTTAGTTATACAATTTGAAAAAAAAGATGCTCGTTTATCTTTGAGAACAATATTTAAAATACCATTTACAAGATGTCAGCTTCATTATCAGTGTAAAAGTAAAATAGCCTAATGAAATATTACAGCAGCATGGTAAATTGAACTGAAATCCGCAGAGTTCACCACTGATAAGCCAGGCGCTTCCATTATTTTATCATTGCAGTAAGGGCAGTAGAAAATTGTTATACAGTAGAACATCCCAGTAAAGGACAACACCTAATTGCAGAGCCAAAGTGTCCTTTAGAGAGAAGTGTCCTCTTACTGAAGAGTTGCTAAATATTAAAAATGGTTATTTTGAAAATGAAAACTGTCCTTTAAAGATAGGTGTCCTCTAGCGCGAGTGTCCTCTCAGGGAGGTTTTACTGTATTTCAAAAAGAATCATACATGCCAAAAATAGGTCACGTTTATCATAGATGTCATAATTTATCATCTCTAATCTTGTATTTTAGAATATTTTAGAATTAGATTTGACAATTATTCAGGGATGATGTGAACAAATTCCATCTCACAGTCCACTTTAAACCTCGCCTTTGAACCTTCTTACCTAAATTTTAAGATATACAGCCCAATAGGACATGAAATTTCAATAGGGAAAACCTTAACTAAATGAATCAGGAGACATTGTTTTCTACCAGTATTTATGAAAATAGAGACGCAAGCATCATCCAAAATCTGCGAAATTGGTTCCAATAGATTTATATCTTTAAACCTTTCTACAATTCACTCCGCCTTAAAAAACAGTCTATCTCGTCAGAGTTACTAATTATATTTCATGTGAACAATAGTTACCTAAAATTATTTTTAAAAGGAACAATAAAATTCAGGTAAAGAGTTTCTTTTAATTTTGATTTTTTGCAAGCTTTCGAGCAAATTTTCTGCTCTTTGACATTGAAGAGTAGAAAATTTGTTTGAAAGCTTGCAAAAACCAAAATTAAAAGAAACTCTTCACCTGGATTTTATTGTTTCTTTTTCAAATAATAACATTTACCAGATAATAAAATATCATCTCAATAATTAAGGAAATATGGTATATCTTTCTTTAATTGGTTCTCTGTTCTTCTAGGTAGTTGGCGTTCTGAGCTCTCTCGAGGAACCTGAGTTACAAATATCTCTCTCTTGATTGTTTAGATTAAATACACTCATAGACACAAAACTTAAGAAAGTTGTTCCTTTTTGATCAATTCACTATTAGATATATGAGCTAATGCCATAACACCTCAAAGCCTGACAAGAGATGGTAGAAATTGACTGATGACCCAACTTTATATATACAATGACACCTGATGACAACATACACTCATGGACAAAACTTAAGGAAGTTGTACCTTTTAACATGTATATCGGGACAATAACTCTGAAAGATATTACAGTGACCTTTATTGAAGACACGAGATAAACAAGTGTGAACAAAATTGTCTCTGTCTTTTTAAAAATAACCGGCGACATTAAATAATGGAACTTCCTTAATTTTTGCCAATTAGTGTAAATTTATTAACCAATAAACTGAGAGAAAGAGGGAGCGTATTCCCTCCTTTTTTCACACATATAGGTTACTATTCCTATATTCAATGGATTGCCAATAACTCAAATAATGTTTTTTTTAATTCACATATTCACCCTAATACGAGTTTTTATTTCGTGGTTTCCTGGAATTTGAATATAAAGGAGTATTATTATAATCATTTTTCAATATCTTAATAAAAACCTAAAAACACATCCTATACTCTATTTGTTTTTACAAATATACTTATAGTAAAAAATAAATAAATAAACATCTCTCCCATATAAACTAAAGTAGAAAATTAAGCCAAAAATTCCATGGCACTCTTCCAACATGTGGCTTACCACATGTCGACCTAATGGGCAATTGTGGTTGGCACGTGGTTGTGAAAGATGTCCATAGGCATCCACATTACTCAGGACAGCTATTGCGACGGAAACTATCTACAAAATCCGTTTTGTGAATTCCGATATACATGCTAAAAGGTACAACTTCTTTAAGATTTGCCTATGATTTTTAAATATAAAATATGGAAAATTAGACTTTACCAGTTGACATTGTGAGAATGATCCGTTAGTTGTCCTTCCTCTGTCCAAATAAACACACACACCACAGAATTGATCTTTGTCCATTCTAATAGATGACTATCTGATGCTAAATCTTTCCAAGCTCAGGAACATCACTGTCCTGGCGTGTTGATCACTTCACTTTCCATTGATGACAACGATATGCTTTTATAAATTATGACCGATAGTACATGTGGTTCAGGCCATTATAATTATGGTAGGTAGTAGTTGGCAACTGCTTTCATAAGGTTGGCCCAAAAGTTCTTGTTTTTCTTAAAACGTTTTTTTTTTTTATTACTTGACTAATAATATTACAGCGAATATATAATACAATTACTTTACACATAATACAAAGACATTATACATAACGACGAAAAATATTATGGCGAATAATATTAGTATATCAAATTTTGCGAGTGTTTACGAACTTTAGGTTTTAAGTGTATTTAAGTGTGTCACATGTCTACGCATGTAGACAATTATTTTTTATCATTGCTTAAATAGTGTGGGCTGTACACTTTTACCCATGTACTGACAATATGTCAATAAATCTGTGCTAAATATCTACACATGTAGAAAATAGTTCAACTTTTGCCCTTGCAAATGTGAAAAGAACCTTATTTGGTTACTTTTGCACTCACTGGTAGGGTTGGATTTTTGTTAGAATCGAGGGTCATTGGAGCAATTTTTTTTTATCCAGAAAAAAATGCCTAAGGCGAGATTCGATCCTGGGTCGTGGCAGTCGGAAATCGAGAGTCTATACCAGTTGTCCACCAACAATATAGACTTGGAGATATAATCCAGGTTCCACAGGAGTGCATTCTATCGGTAACACATGGCGGTCGTTGTTCTATGTGGTCCTGTCTTCCTTCTTATCCCAGAGCCAAAAAACTAGCTAACTCTCTAAATGCGACGTTATCCTTATAACAGATGGGCGCGCTAATACATCGTATTGTGTTTTAAAAACTTTTACTTACAATTTACGGAAGAGCAATACTCGAAGCATATTATATATATTTATCATTATATGTATTTCTACCGTCCTCAAATCTCTGAAAGATATTTGATACAGAGACCTTTATTGAAGACACGCGAGATAACAACACAACAACAACAAAAGTTTTATTAAGACCTTTTATTCTTATACAGATTCTCCAAACAGAAAAATAGGATACATGCTGGAAAAAAGTAATAGTACCTTAATGGTAATATGATATTTATATACAGTAAAAATTATATAAAGACAATCAAGCTAATAGATTAGTCTGGGTAAATTGGAGGAAAAGAAGTTTATTATACACACGAGATAACCAAGTGTGAACAAAATTGTCTCCGTCTCCTTAAAAAAATAGACTACCGACTTCTTTTCACTTCTGTAAGTTTTGTCCATGAATTATAGGGAAAAGAATATCAGGTGTTTTTTGATATATTAAAAATAAAAAAGACATATCCTGATCGCTCACATGAGCGTTTTAGATGGCAGAGAGCGCCATCTAGTGGAACAAAAATCAACTAAGCGTTGATATAGGTTTGTTTCACACAAAATATTTGGCCAACCTATTTTTATATATATATAAATCAATAAAAACGCATTCCGGGCTGTTGGCCTAGTACCTCAACGATCAAAAATGTTCCCCAAGAGGCTTCCTGAGAAATCAAGAAATATGATAATATTAATACAAGGGATTTTATTGAGTCATACAACCACAACAAGTAAAAAAACAGTAACCCCACGGTAAGTATGAACTACACTAAAGATCTGTGTTAATCAAAGGACTAAGCTGAGGCTCAGTTAAGCCAAAGAACCACTCTAAAATGCCGTGTATAAACACAGCGCCGTTTAAACCCCCACTAAATCCCGTGTAAGAGAGAGAGATAGAATATGGTGTTACAAGCTACTAATCATATTCTCTCTCTCTCTCTTTTAAACGGGATTTAGTGGGGGTTTACCTGCTGTGTTTATACACGGCGTTTTAAGTGGTTCTTTGATTTACCCTAGCCTCAGCTTAATCGTTTGATTAATACGGACCTTTAGTGTAGTTCACACATGGGGTTAGTTTTTTTACTTAGTATAGTTATATGATCCCGTGTAAGTCAATCAACCAATTAACTGTTCACGTTGTTTTTAGCCACGCCAAACGATATCCTACAGACCAATACAATTGTTTGAAGTAAACGAAAAAATTGCGCTACAAATTTTAAAATAAAACTACAACCTTTCGCAATAAGTTTCTGTTATACAATTGTTATTAGCACAAAAAATACTTCATTGTTTCAATATTAAAGTTAATATATCAGAAGCTTCGGGGGGGGGGGGGGATAAGTTTCTTTCAATTATTATTATTTTTTAAATAAATTTCCCACCATTTTTATTTTGGCGCCAAATTGTCTTAACAAGATGATATTTTGGTCTTTATTATCCACTTTTTTATTTCCGCCAATGGTGCCTAAAATGTTGAAGAAATGCATGCACTAATAACGTGTGTAAACTCTTCCTCAATTCTCCAGATTCATTTGTTGGAATAATTTTCACGGAGGAGCAAATATCAACAGATCAGTGCAGAGTGAAGTGAGTGGGTGGTGTCTTTTGGCAATAATTATCTCGCACTGGTGTTCCCACCACAACTGCTGCACGCCACCTGCCAACAGCACGTGACAGCCCTTATTTTCTGTTAATTAATTTCGATTAGAATTGCGCAGCTACCAAGAATCACACAGGAATACATTTCAAAAATACAAAAATATTTTCTCACAATGAGTTTCTTTTCATTTTTTTAAAATGCTAGCTTTCAAGCGATAATCACTCTTCAATGAAAACATCGACACAATAAATAGTCGATGATTTTTATTAAGCCCTTTGAAGAACGATTATCACTTGAAAGATAACATTTTAAAATAAAAATAAACTTATTGTGAGAAATTAGTTTTGTATTTTTATAACCGTTTTGCCATTTTATCATGAATAGGAATACACTTCAAACATGAATACACTAGCTGAGTCATGGCTAAACCCAGGCAACATCTTGAAAGAGTACCCGATCTGCTCCTATTGCCAGGATGAAGATCAAACTAAGGGCCAGTTCCTGCCAAGCTTTCCAATACTTTTTATATATTTATTTATTTCATCTCAATTTGCAGGTGTTACATTCGAGCACAGCTCGCGAGTCACCTTGTCCAGATTATTTACACATGGCGAGTTGTAATGCTGGAGTGGCCCCCCGAACCTTACAGGAGGGCAGTTGTTGGGTGTTTGGCTGTCAGCTAGCCATTGGGTCCAGGTTGTCGGATTCGGTGGCTGAGGTCACCTTGATTTTGAACAAATTCTTGTATAGTTGGATTTGATGATTTTTGAAATTGCGATTTTATTTTGCGAAATTAACGATTTTTAAAAGTAATTTGCCTTTCGTTGTAAGAAGGTTTTGATAATTTCTAATAACTTTTCGCACAGTTCCCTGGTGTCAGAACGAGTACTTTTATTTTTTGCAGTTTCAGCGTAACTTGCCTTTTGTTTTTCAACAGTTGCTTCTTCTGTTTTAGTGGAGCTTGCTTGAGGTATGTTGTTAGGGGAGTTTTGTCTGGGAGGCTTTAACTGCTGTTGTTGTGGCTTCGGAAAATTTGGGCATCCGCGGTAATTGGCTGTGTGCGCCTCTCCACAGTTAGCGCACTTTGGTGGGAGCTGTTTCGACTTTCTTGGACAATCCTTCGAATGGTGTTCTTCAGCACACTTGACGCATTTGGGCTTCAAAAAGCAGTTTAGCTGGCCATGCCCAAAGCCCTGGCAGTTAAAGCATTGGGTCACTCGTTTTGTAGTCCTGAATGATTCCACGACTATTTTTTGGTAAAGTATTTCAGTTATTCCATAGATTCGTTTATTTTGTTCATTTTTCGGTAGCTCTACTAGGACTATATTCATCGGTATTTTGGTCGATTGTCTATGGAGTCTTTTGACAATGACCTCAGTGAAGTCCATTGAGACCAGTTCAGTTACGACGTCTTCTTCTTTGAAGGCTGTTGATACCCCCTTCAATACCACTTTCAGTGGTCTTTCCTCCTGTAGTCTGTAGGAATATCCTCCATTATTTTTCTGTACATACTCCCTGATTTTTTTGAAGTCGCCTATGTTTTTCGATTTAATTATGTGCTTTTGCCAGAAATCGTGACTTGGAATGGTTCCATGCACAAGTCTTTTAGTTCTTGGCAAAGAAGCTTCCAATCTGCTACATTTTCTGCAATAACAAGAGGAATTCTCGGTCTTTTCACGTTTGTGACTGTGGTCCATGGGCCATCGTTGTCGTTATTTTCTTCATCGTCTTGCGGTGGGTGAGCTGCGTTCATTTGTTGAGAAACTCCAGTGACGGGACCTTGTTCGTCGATGTCCATTCTAGGCATCTTCAGATTACGCTCGCTCCTAGTTGGCGATCTTGAGTCATCCTGGGAGCCGCGAGTTCTCTTCTTTGATTGAACCGTTTCCTCAAGTTTATACTCGATTCCACATTTGTCTAGGATCTTCGTTATTAAGGAGGCTTCGATTATGCATAGTTTCTCGCCGGTTGGTCCTATCGTCGATTTAATTACAATCGGTGGCATATTATTTTTTGCCTCCAATAATTTTTCCAATACTAAAGAAAGCAGACGACCTATGAATCCCCAAACTCTACCTTCCATCTCTGGAAAATCTTTCAATAAATTCTCTTGGGGCGCCACATCCAATTACCTTGACTTCCACTGCCATTTCAAATAAAACGAAATAGACCTACTCTCGATTATTAGATAGGCATTGCTACTACACCTGGAAGGAGGTACATGACTAAAGACAAATTTGCAGCTACATTTTGACAACGGGAAGTTAAACAAGGATTGTGTGACGACATCTTTAGTACAATGTACTGTCAGCAATGAGACAATTGCAAAACCTTCCCATGACACTCCAGCATTGTCAGAATTACTTTCTGTGCTACGTTGAAAAACCAACATGAAAACAGAAGTAGCATCACATTGTCCTTTCTGACAAATCTCAGTTCTGCATCCATCATCATGATAGAAATAGCCATACATTACACACCAGGGGGATTGTCTGATTGCATTTGTCATCTACGGGCCATTTAGTGAATTTTGAAAAATATATTTCATTTAGCAATGAATCTATTCTTTCCAGTTTAGAAAAATGATGATTATAGGACTGGAGAAAGGCTCTGCGGTTAATTACGATCAAACATAAACTCTTGTTCAGAGTGAATGCTTGTTCCCTCTAGATGAGAACATCTGACCTAGGTAGGAATACCTAATGTCTTGGTTGGCATAGACAGGGATACAAGAGTCTTGTATAAATACAAAAGATTATGAGCATCTTTAGAGAAGATGCATTACAGTAGAACCTCCATGTGAGGACACCTCTCTACAAAGGACAGTTTTCTTTTGTAAAATTATCATTTTTACTATTTAGCAACTCTCCGGTAAGAGGACACCTCTCTACAAAGGGCAGTTTTCTTTTGTAAAATTATCATTTTTACTATTTAGCAACTCTCCGGTAAGAAGACACCTCTCTACAAAGGACAGTTTTCTTTTGTAAAATTATCATTTTTACTATTTAGCAACTCTCCGGTAAGAGGACACCTCTCTACAAAGGACAGTTTTCATTTGTAAAATTATCATTTTTTACTATTTAGTAACTCTCTGGTAAGAGAACACCTCTCTACAAAGGACAGTTTTCATTTGTAAATTATCATTTTTACTATTTAGTAACTCTCCAGTAAGAGGACACCTCTACAAAAGAGTTTTCATTTGTAAAAATATCATTTTTAAAATTTAGCAACTCTCCGGTAAGAGGACATCTCTCGCTAAAGGACAATTCAGCTCTGCAAGTAGGTGTCCTTTACAGGGAGGTAGTTCTACTGTACTTAAATTTGGAATGGCAAACTCTATCAATCACTAGATGGTCAATAAGCTAACAACTAGCACTCCTGCTCTACACCACTGGTCTGACCCACCATAATTGAAACAGCCAACAGCACTTGAGGAAGTAATGTACTTTGAGTAAAGCACACAGGAATATTCTCCAACAATTTGTTATCATGCCAGATCAAAGTTTCATCCTTAGAGGCATATTATTTTTTCCCAGAAAAAGTAATTTTTTTCTTCATTATACCTAGGTGACATGGTATAACTTTGATAATCATGGTGGATAGTAGTTGGCAACTGCTTTTACTGTAAATGCATGTCTACAAATGTAGGTAGCAGTTCAAATTTTGCATTTATAAATATGCCAGAATCCCATTACTTGCACTCATCGGTGGGGTTAGAACTTTATAAGAAAAGGTACCCATTGGATGATAAGGCACAATTTGGATTATAGATTATAACTACAAGATAATAAGACCTAATCCAAATAAATAGTGTTTGACATTTCGGTAAGGGCATTATTACCATTATCAGACAAAAGAATAAATGTGATATTTCAGTAACAGCATTATTACTGAAACATCACACACCATTAATTTATTTGGATTAGGTCTTTTTTACTTGTAGGTTACCTATTGGAATAATTTTTTATTCAGAAAAAAGTTCCCATTGTGGACTTTGATCCTGAGTTGTGAGTGTCAGAAATGGATGGCTTATATAATTCAACAACCAATTCCCAAGGGGGGGAGAAGTCCCACCACACCAATCCCCCCTGGACCCTTGGAATATTTGACCAAATTCTGGTCCAAGGTGACTAAGGTGGCAATGGCACCCATTTTCCAATGTAGAGGACACGACAACAACAACAACCAATTCCCAAGAGGGGGGGGGGGAGAAGTCCCACCACACCAATCCCCCCTGGACCCTTGGAATATTTGACCAAATTCTGGTCCAAGGTGACTAAGGTGGCAATGGCACCCATTTTCCAATGAAGAGGACACGACAACAACAACAACCAATTCCCAAGGGGGGGGGGAGAAGTCCCACCACACCAATCCCCCCTGGACCCTTGGAATATTTGACCAAATTCTGGTCCAAGGTGACTAAGGTGGCAATGACACCCATTTTCCAATGTAGAGGACACGACAACAACAACAACCAATTCCCAAGGGGGGGGGGGAGAAGTCCCACCACACCAGTCCCCCCTGGACCCTTGGAATATTTGACCAAATTATGGTCTGAGGTGACTAAGGTGGCAATGGCACCCATTTTCCAATGAAGAGGACACGACAACAACAACAACCAATTCCCAAGGGGGGGGGGGGGGAGAAGTCCCACCACACCAGTCCCCCCTGGACCCTTGGAATATTTGACCAAATTATGGTCTGAGGTGACTAAGGTGGCAATGACACCCATTTTCCAATGTAGAGGACACGACAACAACAACAACCAATTCCCAAGAGGGGGGGGGGGAGAAGTCCCACCACACCAGTCCCCCCTGGACCCTTGGAATATTTGACCAAATTATGGTCTGAGGTGACTAAGGTGGCAATGACACCCATTTTCCAATGTAGAGGACACGACAACAACAACAACCAATTCCCAAGGGGGGGGGGGGGAGAAGTCCCACCACACCAGTCCCCCCTGGACCCTTGGAATATTTGACCAAATTATGGTCTGAGGTGACTAAGGTGGCAATGACACCCATTTTCCAATGTAGAGGACACGACAACAACAACAACCAATTCCCAAGGGGGGGGGGGGGGGAGAAGTCCCACCACACCAGTCCCCCCTGGACCCTTGGAATATTTGACCAAATTATGGTCTGAGGTGACTAAGGTGGCAATGACACCCATTTTCCAATGTAGAGGACACGACAACAACAACAACCAATTCCCAAGAGGGGGGGGGGGAGAAGTCCCACCACACCAGTCCCCCCTGGACCCTTGGAATATTTGACCAAATTATGGTCTGAGGTGACTAAGGTGGCAATGACACCCATTTTCCAATGTAGAGGACACGACAACAACAACAACCAATTCCCAAGAGGGGGGGGGGGGAGAAGTCCCACCACACCAGTCCCCCCTGGACCCTTGGAATATTTGACCAAATTATGGTCTGAGGTGACTAAGGTGGCAATGACACCCATTTTCCAATGTAGAGGACACGACAACAACAACAACCAATTCCCAAGAGGGGGGGGGGGGAGAAGTCCCACCACACCAGTCCCCCCTGGACCCTTGGAATATTTGACCAAATTATGGTCTGAGGTGACTAAGGTGGCAATGACACCCATTTTCCAATGTAGAGGACACGACAACAACAACAACCAATTCCCAAGAGGGGGGGGGGGAGAAGTCCCACCACACCAGTCCCCCCTGGACCCTTGGAATATTTGACCAAATTATGGTCTGAGGTGACTAAGGTGGCAATGGCACCCATTTTCCAATGTAGAGGACACGACAACAACAACAACCAATTCCCAAGGGGGGGGGGGGGGAGAAGTCCCACCACACCAGTCCCCCCTGGACCCTTGGAATATTTGACCAAATTATGGTCTGAGGTGACTAAGGTGGCAATGACACCCATTTTCCAATGTAGAGGACACGACAACAACAACAACCAATTCCCAAGAGGGGGGGGGGGGAGAAGTCCCACCACACCAGTCCCCCCCTGGACCCTTGGAATATTTGACCAAATTATGGTCTGAGGTGACTAAGGTGGCAATGACACCCATTTTCCAATGTAGAGGACACGACAACAACAACAACCAATTCCCAAGAGGGGGGGGGGGGAGAAGTCCCACCACACCAGTCCCCCCTGGACCCTTGGAATATTTGACCAAATTATGGTCTGAGGTGACTAAGGTGGCAATGACACCCATTTTCCAATGTAGAGGACACGACAACAACAACAACCAATTCCCAAGAGGGGGGGGGGGAGAAGTCCCACCACACCAGTCCCCCCTGGACCCTTGGAATATTTGACCAAATTATGGTCTGAGGTGACTAAGGTGGCAATGGCACCCATTTTCCAATGTAGAGGACACGACAACAACAACAACCAATTCCCAAGGGGGGGGGGGGAGAAGTCCCACCACACCAGTCCCCCCCTGGACCCTTGGAATATTTGACCAAATTATGGTCTGAGGTGACTAAGGTGGCAATGACACCCATTTTCCAATGTAGAGGACACGACAACAACAACAACCAATTCCCAAGAGGGGGGGGGGGGGAGAAGTCCCACCACACCAGTCCCCCCTGGACCCTTGGAATATTTGACCAAATTATGGTCTGAGGTGACTAAGGTGGCAATGACACCCATTTTCCAATGTAGAGGACACGACAACAACAACAACCAATTCCCAAGAGGGGGGGGGGGAGAAGTCCCACCACACCAGTCCCCCCTGGACCCTTGGAATATTTGACCAAATTCTAGTCTAAGGTACCTACTAAGGTGGCAATGACACCCACACTCATCTGTTTCCTTCATCTACCAGACAATCCCCACAAACATGAAACTCAGCCAGAATTACTTAAAGCTCTTGGCCTCCAAATCATTGAGAAAAATAGCTCCATCTTTGACATCACAATTTACACCGACGGTAGTCAACTTGAAACTGGACTGTCTGGCAGTGGAATTGCTATCTACAAAGATAAGATCCTGAAAAAAATCTCCCTCTCCCACCCTAGACATCTTTCAGTTTATAAATCAGAACTCTCTGCTATAGATACGGCTCTAAAAGACATCAACATCAACTCGCCAAGCAAAATAATAATCTACTCCGACTCAAGAGCAGCCATTTATACCCTTCAAAGCTGCTTCTCCAGTCAAGAACCTCTCCTCATTGCTAAGTCTGTTAACCGACTCCCAGCCAACAGCTCAGTCACAGTGCAATGGCTTCCAGCTCACGTTGGAATTCCTGGTAATGAGCTGGCAGACTCTCTGGCAAAGGCTGGAGCTCTTGGCCTACCTGAAGCAAGAGAATCTACCACCCAACTAGACGAAAGAGACCTCCTCCGTACCATCAAAACCCAATGCCTGCAGGAATGGAAATCTGATGCTGCACATGACTGGTACAGAGCAGGAGGGACAAGCACCGGTTCTGTCCTCCCAAGAGAACAACAGTCTTTGATTTCCAGACTTAAGTCTGGTCATCTACGGACAATGACTTTCCAGAATGGTTGCAAGGTTTTCCCACTATGTACTAAGTGCAATTCTCAGCCTGCAACCCCAAGACATATTATTGACTGTATTGACTCATCCATTAATGAGCTCTACTCTTCCCCGGCAGACACCATCAAAAATCTCAATCTTTACAAGCTTGATACCTTAGTGTGATTGAGTGGAGATGAGAAAGAAGAAGACAATGAAGAGGACACAACAACAACAACCAATGTATATATAAGATTCCCAAAGGAAAGTGTAAAAAAAAAATAACAAGACACAGACATCTCAATTTTTACAAAATAGATTTATTTATATATATATATATATATATACTAATAAAAAAATTATATCACATATCTAACAAACTTCTTTTTTTGTTTCATTGATGATGATGCTCAGTGTGGAGATTTCTCCCTTTGTTTTTATACATTGAGGAAAGTAGAGAGAGATAGAGAAAGTTGGAGATAGAGAGAAAAAACAAAAAAATAGAAATTTTATATTTAAAAAAAAAACAAAAAAGATTCAGTAAAAAAAAAACATATACTTTTTTTTAACTATTAAGACAACAAATATTTATAATATAAATAAAAAATTTTTTTTTTATACAACAAAATTTCTATATATATAAATAAAAAACCTAATGTATTTATAAAAAAAAAAGAGAAAGGTGGGAAGGTGAGAAATGACATAAAGAGAGAGGCAAGAAATAAAAGTTCTTTGGTGTTGGATTGAAGCTCATGATGACTAGTAGATTGGTGTTAGACGGGTTCAACGGAGAATGGCCGGAAGGTAACAAGAGTGGCCTTGCCGCTGCAGCTAAGGACGACATTGCCGGAGCTGGTCCGGCTAAAGCTGCCCAGGGACTCGCTCCGTAGTTCCCCCATGGAGTGGGACGGATTGGTGCTGTGACGAGGGATAGCCACTACCTCGCTGGTGGAGGGTACTGTCCCCCCACTGGAACAGCCTTCCCCGCACCGCTGTCTCAGCCTGCAGTCAACAACAATTTCTTAGTGGTATGTTTATATATTATCTCTAGTACATGTGATACAGGTTATGATAATCATGTTAGGTAGAAGTTGGTGACTGCTTTTTACTGTAAGTGTACCACATGTCTACACATGTGAAAAGTATTAAACTGAAGATGCCACGCATGACATATTTGTTATATATATACCAATAGTGGCACCATTCCCATTTAGAATGTATTAAAACAATATATTCATATTCAGAGACGCAAATTAACATACATAACATGGGTCAGTCAATATAAACTACAGAATAATTCCTTAAGAGAAGAAAGTCTTGAAATGGCTGCCTCCAACAAACACAAAGAGAGGTCTACAAGTTAGTTACCTGTCCCATAGGCCCACCACGAAGTTCTTGATGAGGTCAAAACTGATGGGACCTCCCAGAATGTGGCGCAGGGCGGGACTTGTTTCTGCGTAGGAGGTGGTGAGGGGAGAGACGTAGATAGGATAGCCAATGGGCTGGTCACACGAGGAGTTGATGATGTTGCGCAGGGCCTGCTTAGCATTCTGGATGCTGCCTCGCTCCGGGTTACGGTTGCGAAGGTAGACTAACTCCTGTTGCTGACCTGCCCAGAGACCCCTCACACACTCCCTGTTGATCTGGACAAACAGCATCCCGTCAATTTCCCTCACTCTCTACTGAAGAGGGAGTAGTGTCCCATTCCTATACCACTAATGACCCAATAGACTCAAATTTGCATCCTTTATGATTGTGCATCAAGCCCAAAGGATGCAAATTTGTGTCCTCAATTTCTAAAACTAACTATAAAATGTTCAATGCAAGTATTTATAACTGTGGTGATTTGAGAAGGCAGTCGTGGATTGTTGTGTGACAAATGGTAAGAATGCACAAAGGAGGCAGAATTCAGGAGAAAACACCAGTGAGACGTATATCAGAGAGGAAAGAGAAGGCCCAGAGGTCCACCCTGGGAACAACTGGTGTGGAGGACACCTCGGTGAGAACTCTCCCTTGATCAACAAATCCAGGTGTTTTTAAACTCTTCCCAGTAGTATAAATTATTCCAACGAAAGCTGCACCCCTATACCTCATTCCATGAGATCATCATGGAATTTGTGTAATCTTTACACAAGGGGATAAGAAACAACAACAACATAAATTATTCCTCCCAGGGGGAAGGGGGATGAGACAGGGGAACTCCCGGAAATGTTTGTTTTTAGAAGGCTGGACATATGGTCACCCAGGGGTTGTTCTGACCAGGAATTTTTCTTTTCCTCTCCTCATTATCTCTTCCACACAGAGGCTATCTTTATTTAAATATTTCTAAATATTATGACATATATATATATCTACTAATCTTAGAAACCTATGTGCATAGTTTGCTTAAATACCTTGGTTGCATGAGTTCCTCTAAAGTGTTGAATACATACCACTGATGAGCCAGACCCTCCCAAAATATTTGTCTCATCACATGTCATTATTTCTTATCCCCTTGTGTAAAGATTGTACAAATTACACGAGTTCATGCTCCTCGAGCTGTGTGTTTGATGAGCAGCGGCCTCTCCCAAAGGTCCTGTTTAGTACATCTAATGCAAGCCAAAATATGTTCTGGAGCTGCAGGTGCCAAGCTACATTTTAGGCAAATGAGGTAGATTTTGTTATTATTTTCTATCTTCAATGGCTTGAAATGGCCTGTTCTAAATCTTGTTAGTGTGTGTCTCATCTGATTAAGAACACAATAGGAAGGTGTTTCAATTGTAAAAAAAAAAACACAACTAAAATAGATTCAATAGCTGGAGGACATTATCAATGGTTGATTATACAATGACTTTCCAGAATGGTTGCAAGGTTTTCCCACTATGTACTAAGTGCAATTCTCAGCCTGCAACCTCAAGACATATTATTGACTGTATTGACTCATCCATTGATGAGCTCTACTCTTCCCCGGCAGACACCATAAAAAATCTCAAGCTTTACAAGCTTGATACCTTAGTGTGATTGAGTGGAGATAAGAAAGAAGAAGAAGATCAATGGTTGAAAGAGAAGTGAAGAAGTTACCTTAATGACCCTGAAGGTGAGGTATCTCCTGTTGAGCATGATGATCTTGTACTCGTCTGAGCCATCTTCAAACACATGGCTGCCCACACAACACAGTCAATGTATAGTTGGCATAGTATAGTGGGTGGGTCACCCCGACTCACCGTAGGGCCAACAGGGATGGAACATTGGACAGCACCGCGTTCCTCCAGGCTGGATCAGCCTCGTGGGAGATCACCAGGTTCTTCTCATAGGAGCGGATGGCTTGATACAAGGCTTCCTTGCTTTCATACTCATCTGCTGATCTGAAGTGGTCCTGCGCAGGGGTTCTCATCTTGAGACTACGTTTCAAACAGAATCTATGCATCTACCCTATAGTTAGTCTCTCAACTGACTATAATTCACCATTTTTCTAATCCCAACTATTTCACTTTTTCAATTTATACTCATGGAAAAAACTTAAGAAATTGGATGGTCTTTGATGTCGCTGATTGTTTTTTTTTTTTTTTTTTTTTTTTTTTTTTTTTAAGGAGACAGAGGCAATTTTGTTCACACTTGGTTATCTTGTGTGTGTCTTCAATAAAGGTCACTGTAATATCCTTCAGAGTTATTGTCTGAATCCCGATATACCTGCTGAAAGGTATAACTTTATCCTTGAGCATAATATTCAAAGCTATAATTACACATTTATTGTCATTCAACTATTTTATTTATTAAATTCCCTTCAACCTCTTCACTTTAATTTAACCTGCTATAATTCAACAGCTCTTTAAGTGTTCTTCCAATAAAATATCCTATAAAAAATGTCCACAAGCAGTGAAAAGTTGCGATGAATTTATAATCAACTTAACCAACTTTAATTCGATACAACACACACAAACACAAAATTCTGATCCCTCGGGGTGAATATTCGGGAAATTCAAACAGAAAAGACACCAAGTTATTTCCTTGAATCACCAACCTGATGTAACTTGACAGCCATTCGGACGGCAGGGGCTACCACGCGACGCAGCAGCTCCATGTCGTGGAAGACCCACTCATCGCGCACCGAGGTAATCCTGAAGTCTCCCTTGAAGAGAGCGTGCAGGCCGTAGAGGAGAAAGTCCACGTTGGAGAAGGCATTGTGGGAGGCCGGTGCCCAGCACCCGCCGCGCCACCAGAGCCAGCCCGAAAGCACAGGGACACGAGGAACGAGTCAGCCTCACAGGGGACACTCTGTGGCACAGAGCAGTGGTAAACACAGCGCCATCTGTAGGCTGAGGATGGAATGAGATAATGCTATCAATCATAGAAGGACAATTCCTACAAGTGAGTGAACTTCTTTCTTATCTCCACTCAATCATATTAGGGTATCAAGCTTGTAGAGCTTGTTGATGGTGTCTGCTGGGGATGAGTAGAGCTCATCTATTGACGAGTAAATACAGTCAATAATGTGTTTTGGGGTTGCAGGTTGAGAATTGCACTTAGTACATAGTGAAAAAACCTTGCAACCATTCTGGAAAGTCATTGTCCGTAGATGACCGTAAGTGAACTGAAGTTATAAGAGATTTGGGAAGGCTTGGCTCATCAGTGGTGAACCTTCCCAATGATTTCACCAATATAATGATACCAAGGGAACAGCAGTCCTTGATTTCCAGACTTAAGTCTGGTCATCTACAAACAATGACCTTCCAGAATAGTTGCAAGGTTTTCCCACTATGTACCAAGTTTAACTCTCAGCATGCAACACCAAAACTACATCAATGACTGCTTTAGCTCATCCATTGACAAGTTTTTATCATCCCCAGGAGACATCATCAAAATTCTCAAGCTCTACAGTCTCTATATTCTAAAATATGATTGAATAAAGATAAGAAAAGAAGAGTTCACTAATTGGAGAAACTCATCCTAAGTGAAGGGAAAAGAAATAGCACTGAATGAGTTCATCCTCACAATAGGCTTAGCTGACAAGTCTACAAGGACCAAAATATTTGTCATAGAGGTACATTCTGCACCACAATGATGAGGGCCAACATCCTGAAACGCGTATGCGGTTAACCTTTCTTGATTTATCAAGAAATTGGATTGGCCAAATATCGTGGAACAAGTTAAATCAACGTTTAGTTAATTTTTGTTCCACTAGATGGCGCTCTGCAAGATATGAGCAGTCAGGATATGCCATTTTTGTTTGTAATATGCAGTAGAACTTCTACGAGAGGACACCTCTCTACAAAGGATATAGTTTTCATTTGCAAAAATACCATTTTTACTATTTAGGAACTCTTTGGAAAAAGGACACACCTCTTTCTAAAGAACACTTTGACTCTTCAATTAGGTGTTCTTTACAGGGAGGTTCTACTGTATATGCATGAAACAGCAAGGTTTTACTGTATACTTGCATTTTTTAAAATAATCCCTTAGACAAAAAAAAACAGCATTTTAATTGCTATTTGGAAAATAAATTTTAAAGGAATGAGGTTGTGATTTGAGTAATTTTAAGGATGTCATTGCAATGCTGTATGCTCCCCTTCAACTCTTTGATGTTCAACAAGTGTGATGGACTTTGGACACAAGTTTGCTGAACTTACATGCTCCCTCCGGGACACACAGTACTGGATCCAGTCCAGGAACACCTGGCAGAAGCTCTGCCTGGACACCCCGCTGTTCTGGACATCATAGTCCTCATCAATGTTCATGTTGAAGACAGGGTCCAGATCCGTGTATATGGGGTCCGAGGTGGCTCTCAGTGCTTCATGCAGGGGTTCCATGGCCAGCCAGACTTCCAGCCGCGGGGACCTAACTGTGTAGTAGATGATACTCTGTACACCCAGGTTGTCAGAACACTGACGGCTTCTACACTGGGGGGGTTTAATATATGTGTATGGATATTGATAAAGCACAATTTGGATTATAGATTATGATAAAAGAAAATAAGACCTAATCCAAATAATTTATTAGTGTGTGACGTTTCGGCAACAACATTGTCACAATCATCAGACAAAAGAATAATGATTATCATTATGATAAATCATTATTCTTTTGTCTGATGATGGTGACAATGTTATTGCCGAAACGTCACACACTAATAAATTATTTGGATTAAGCCTTATTTTCTTTTATGTGTATGGATATTGCTAATACAATATAATGTGGATTATGATTGTAAAACGACATTTTAAAATTATTCTGCATGTGTTTCTTTTTTTTTCCTCCACCTGTGTTTCTTTTGAACGAAAAATCGAAATTTATTTTTTAAGGAGAAATAACGACTATTTCTAACCTTAGAGATGAAGTATGAAAGGATGAATTGTGAAGAGTAATGATAAACAGAAACGGTTATTTCTCCTTAAAAATAAATTTCGATTTTTCGTTCAAAAGAAACACATACTGGATAATTTTAAAATGTTGTTTTACATGGATATCGATATTCATATCTACAACAATAACCTGTCCATTTCTCTATTCACTAAGTTCATCAACATATATATATAATATATATATATTTTTTTTTTTTTTTCGTAGCTTGTTCTTCAAAAATTTTTCATTATTAGAAATATAATGTATCAATTAGAATAATCAAATATAAATCTCCATGGATAAATTTCTTTATTACACTTTTAGAAAGTTTACAAGATTTTGGGTTTTTAAACAACCCTTCTACAGGTTAAAAGGTTTTAGAATAGGAAAACCCTGTAGAAGGGATGTTTAAAAACCCGAAATCTTGTAAACTCGTTAAAAGTGTAATAAAACAAGGTAATAAGACCAAATAAATAAATAGTGTATGATGTTTCGGTAAGAGCATTTGGTCTTATTACCTTGTTTTATAATCTATAATCCAAATTGTGCCATATCAAAGTGTAATAAAGAAACTTATTCTCGGAGATTTATATTTAATTATGTAAATTCCTAAATTCTTATGTCTTATATATTTGCATAGATATATCTTTAAAATTATATCTCTCTCCATTATAAACACAAGGTAATAAGACCAAATCCAAATAAATAAATAGTGTGTGACGTTTCAGTAACAACGTTGTTACCATCTTCAGACAAAAGTACTGAATCTCTCTCCATTACCTTTTTTTTTTTTAGTTTTAGTTTACTGAGAAAGAGCTTGTCTGAAAGCTACTTTATATAACACTGGTCAACAAGATTTTTGCACAAGAGAACCTGATTATGTTTCTAGTGTAACTTTTCATGCTGAACTCAAAAATCTAATCAGAAATTTCCCATCACCTATGGTTTTTGCGTGACGGTCTTTTTTTTAGTATTGGGATAAATACAGTAAAAAATGCAAACAATGTCACGTAACTGGTTTATCAAAAAATATTTTTCTTTGTCCACAAAGAAATAGCATCTTATCTACATGTCCTGAATCCAAATATACCATTAGTTTTTTTCTATTACGCAATATTTCTGAGATACACCTACTTGAAATTTGGAAATATTGTTAATATATAGGCATATATGAACGAAACATATTTATTATTGAAAAGCAGTGACAGTGGATTTTCTTCTATACTTTGCTTGTGGTAGATCCCTCTTGAGTGCCCAGCAGTAGTCGGCAAGCATAGCGGGACTCCATTTACCTTGGTACCGCTTCTCCATGCTTGATATAGCTTGATGAAACCTCTCACCATGCTCATCGCTAACTGCGCCAAGATTGTCTGGAAATTAATATAGATGTGAATGCAGGAAATGGATCTTGAGGGACATGTTACATCCCAGTGCCTTGTAGGAAAGCAACAGATCATTAACTATGTCTCGGTAATTTTCAACCTTGACACTTCCTAAGAAGTTTTTGCAAACGTTTCTAAAGGAATTCCATGCTGCTGCTTCAACTTCATTCAAACTATTTTGAAAATTTCCATCCTGCTGCAATTCTCGAATCTGAGGTCCAACGAAAATGCCTTCTTTAATCTTCGATTCACTTATACTAGAAAATTTTTGTTTTAGGTAGGCAAATCCACTGGCATTTGGATCCATTGCCTTGACAAAGTTCTTCATTAATCCCAGTTTAATATGTAATGGTGGTAAGTAAATATTTTCTGAATCGATCAGGGGTAGATTTGCAATATTTTTATATCCTGGAGTAAATATTTTACGGTTTGGCCAGATTTTTTTAATGTAATGCCTTTCCCTATCTCTGCTATCCCACTCACACAGAAAACAACAAATTTTTGTATATCCAAGCTGTAATACACACAAGAGAGCAACGACTTTCAAATCGCTGCATATTTTGCAACCGTATCTTTCATATTCTATCTTTTTCAAAAGCAGTTTCATGTTTTCGTAAGTCTCTTTCATGTTGGATGCATGTATTTATCCCAATACTAAAAAAAGACTGTCAGGCAAAAACCATGGGTGATGGGAAATTTCTGATTAGATTTTTGAGTTCAGCATGAAAAGTTACACTAGAAACACCATCAGGTTCTCTTGTGCAAAAAAAAAGGTTTTTTTTTGTAGACCTGTGTAATTAATAAAAAGAGTTGCAGTGCTTTATATATATATATATATTTTTATTTATTCATTTTAAAAACATGCTGTGGTAAAATTTCTCATTCAGTACTTTTGTCTGAAGATGGTAACAACACTGTTACTGAAACGTCACACACTATTTATTTATTTGGATTTGGTCTTATTACCTTGTGTTTATAATCTACTAGCCGAATGACCCGGGCAACGCCCGGGGTTTACCCGATTAAATGCTTTTATTAAAATACTATTCGTTACAATTATATATTGGCGCCGTGGATGTCATTCTTGTATAATATATAAATGAGTTTTAAGAATTGTAAAAAAATTTGCATCGGCCGGGAATCGAACCCGGGGCGCCCGCGTGGCAGGCGAGCATTCTACCACTGAACCAAAAGCAAACGGTGACAGAAGTGTCTCGCGCATTGGCGGCACCAAATGATGGGGGGGGGGGGGGGGGGCAAAGGTGGCGTGATCGTAGCCGACCAATAGGAGGGCGCCGGCAAACCGTGACAGAGGCCATGACGCTCGTAACTGTATATAGAATAATCCAAATTGTGCCTTATCATTTTTAATTTATTGAAATCCGCTGTGAACAGTACTTACTTTGACATAGAAGGTAATCAGCACCTTGCGGATATCATACACCTGCAGCATGGAGACTGCGGAGTTATCTGAGATGGAGTATCCTTCTAGGACATATTTGGTGGCTGTGACCTCCCAGGCAAGCCAGCGTTGGCCGAACGCTGCGTTAACACTGAGCATGCGAGAGAGATGTCCAGCCTCACAGCAACAGCACCCTACTCCCATACAACAGTGTCACTCACTCACTTACAGTACTGGAATGTCACTTACCTTCATCTTCCTCCACTCCCTCATTGATTGCCTCCACCTCTCTCTGCTGACAGTATGTACCTGCAGGAAACCAACATGGAATATACAGAGAGATGCCTCAACATACAGGGGCACGCCCAATATACAGTTAAACCTGTCTATAACGCCCCCTCTTGGGACTCACCAAAATAGGGTGCTATAGACAGGTCACTTTTTGTTGAAGGTGATCATCTTGAAAGTTCTTGGAAGAAAATATGTAAATTGTTCAAGCTGTTAGAAGTTATGTATGCAAATTCCTTATTGTAAAAAGTATTTTTTTAATTAGATTTATTTGTATATCTAAAGAATGCATATAGATTTTTTTTTTCTCTTCAGTGAGTTGCTGGTGAAGTGTAGATGAGTGTGTAGCAATGTGTAGCAATAAATAATTTTGGTAGGATAATAGGACTTATTGATTTTCTTTAAAAAGGCAAGATAAAAAATCTATGTACAACAACACTTTTAATGTAAATCACATCATACTACGTATTTAAAATCGGGCGTTATAGAGAGGGAGGCGCTATTTAGAGGGGATGCTATAGACAGGTTTAACTGTATTAATCAAAATGTCTTATTTTAAATAATAATAATAATTGAGAATTCTGCACTTGTAGAACATAGAAAAATCACAGGGAATAATAATTTCAATCTAAAATAAACAAAGATATATTAGATTATGAGAAAAATTACTTTGAAGAAACAATTTAAAGAAGCTTTTTTCATTCAAAAGAAATGAGCTACAATTAACAGGATGGAAGAAAGAGGAAATATCAATGATATTTATAGATATGCTTTTACTATATTGGGATAGTATAAAAGAACAAAAAGGAGCTATGCTTTTAATTATATCTAAAAAAAAGTGAGTTTTTTTCCACTTATAATTTTAAGCATATTTTAGGATTTTCTTAGAAAATTATCTTATTATTATCTGCTATCTTGTACTAATAATATACATAAAAAAATGGAGCCTCATTCAAATATAGAATTCACACAAGAACAAGCAAATTTGAAACAGAGAAGAGGTATCCAAGAGGTCAAATAGCAAATCTAAGATGGATAATGGAAAGACAAAGAAGCACAAAGATTAACTAGTAGACACACCAACAGACCCCAAGGGCAGTTAGAATCATCAAAGTGATAGAGATAGGGCCAACAACAAGGCAACATTATACGATAATAACAAGGCGAAGGAAGACGAGTATCTTTATTAGTGCATAAGAGCAAGCTTTCGGGCAAAAGCCCTTCGACTGGCAAGATATAACGACACTATCGTTATATCTTGCCAGTCGAAGGGCTTTTGCCCGAAAGCTTGCTCTTATGCACTAATAAAGATACTCGTCTTCCTTCGCCTTGTTATTATCGTATAAGTTCACTCCAGGAAGAATTATTCTACTATTTTTCTAAACAAGGCAACATACCTTTGAACTCCAAGCCGCGCACCTGGAAGGTCACCAAGCCATTGGCCAGCTCCACTATGTGCACCAGGCAGTTGAGATTGTCAGAAGCCAGGACGAAGCAGTCACCCTGGGAGACACAGCCCCAGCGGCCCAGTGCCAGATCTCCATACAGGGAGTGCTGGAGGGAGCGCGTCAGGTGCTCGTAGAAGATGGAATTGAGATTGTTGTCATCCGAGCCTTAAAAACACACACAATTCACTGAACAATTAGCTCCTCAATAAGACTCAATATTTGGCATATATATGAAAAAAAACAATAAAAAATATAAAAAGGGTCAGGTGTTGATATTAAAAATAAAAGATGAGCCAGGTCAGGATATGCCTCTTTCATATATATATAGGAAAAAATAAAAAATAAGTGGGTCAGGTGTTGATATTAAAAATAAAAAAGGCATATCCTGACCAGGAGCACATGTGCTTTTCAGAAGGCAGAGCGCTATGTGGTGGAACAGAAATCAACTAAACATTGATTTAGCCTGTTCCCTGATATTTGGCCAACCCAATTTCTTGATAAATCAAGAAAAGCCATCTACGAACGCATTTCGCGCTGTTGGCGCTCGCTAACGCTGACGTTGGTTCCACGCTGACAAGTGCCAACAGCGCGAAACGTGTTCGTGGATGGCTTTTCTTGATTTATCAAGAAATTGGGTTTATTTACGTTTAGTTTATTTTTGCTCCACTAGATGGCGCTCTGCCATCTAAAAACCACATGTGCTCGTGGTCAGGAGATGCCTTTTTTATTTTTAATATCAGCACCTGACCCACTTATCTTTTATTTTTTCTATTGTTTTTTCATATATATATTGAAAACTATTTCCCCAAAGAGACCTCTTATATTTTATGGTAAAAATATGGAAAGAGGGAAGTCATGGTATAAAATGTCATCTATAAAAGTAGCAGTAATGTTGCCAGAGATACAAAGGATCAAGTTTGTGATGGATCCTTCACTCACCTTGAGGGCTACATTCCAGCTGGGTGGCCAGTCTGGTGTTGGAGTGGTCCACTCTCTTGGTGCTGGAGCAAACATCACCGAGTTATCACTCACATACAACCTCTCATGTGGAGAGACTGACACTAAAATCTACATTAGTCAAACCTTGCTATAATATCACTCTGTTATTTTAACCATTTTAACATCACAATAGAACCTCCCTGAGAGAATACCTATCTATAAAAGCACAGTTTTCATTGTTGATCACTTTTACTATATACAGTTAAACCTGTCTATAGCGCCCCCTCTTGGGACTTACCAAAATAGGGTGCTATAGAGAGGTCATTTTTAATGTAAAATGTTTACATTTTAATGTTTAAAATCGGCTGCTATAGAGAGGAAGACACTATTTAGAGGGGGTGCTATAGACAGGTTTAACAGTAGCTACTCTCTTTTAAGAGGCCGCCTCTCTCTAAAAAGACAGATTAGTTCTACACCTGTTGTCCTTTACAGGGAGCGTCTACACAATATACCTACAGTTAAAACACCTGGGATGGTAAAATTACAAACCACCAACTGTTATAAATGATGGGGTAGAGAGGAAAGGAAATATACAAAACCATTAAAAATTTATTTCTAACTTTCAGCAAATAGATCTAGACTAGCAACTAGATCTCACCATCACCTCCCCATCTATGCAACAGTTCATAAAAAGACAGCACCCTGAAAAGCATCGGAAGCGACCATCTTCCTTTGCTAACAGAAATCTCCACCTCCACTTCCCTCCCAAAATCTTCACAAAGACTTTTCTGGAACTATAAGAAAGCCTCCTGGAATTCATTTAAAACATTGTTAGATAGTCTTCTCAGCAAAATCCCACCAAATTCCTCTTTGGAAGACAGGTGGAAAAACTGGAAGTCTGCAGTCCTAATTTCTGCCAAACAAAATATCCCCAGAGGAAACAGAAAATTCTACATTCCTGGATATAGAGAGGTACTAGATCTTTTGAAAGATGAAATAGAAGATAGGAACCAAGTTTACCAAGACCTCATTGAGAACAACAACACCCTCCTCATCAGAGATTACAATCACCTTGCTGCAAAAAATTAAGCTTAAGGCCGACCAAATCAAACAGAATAAGTGGATTGAAATCTGCTCTTCAATTGACCCAAAAACCAGTGACACGAAACTATGGAGACTACTACATGCCCTCAATCAGGACACTCCATCTCACAGCAGCTCAAATACCTTCAAGCATAATTCTGGAAATCCCCTCACAGACAAATATAGCATAGCAAATCATTTTGGCCACCATTACAGCTCCACCGCAAAACTTAATTTTAATTTACAGGAAAAAAATAATAGGTAGAAAATCTAGGCTCACCAGAAACCTTGCAAAATCCAAACCCAGCCACAACATTTTCAGTAAACCTTTTCAAGAGTATGAACTGGACGAAGCTTTAAGTCATCTTGACCCTACAAAAGCCCCTGGTCCAGACAACATCACTGGACCCATGTTGAAAAACCTCAGTTCCCATGCCAAACTAGAACTCTTAAGCATTTTCAATTACAGTTGGAGCTCGTCTACCCTCCCTAAAGAGTGGAAACATGCCACAATTATCCCCATCCACAAACCAGGCAAGCTTGAGAACCACCCAACCAACTCTCTGATGAACCCAATCAACCTATCTCTCTGACCTCTATTCCCTGCAAAATCATGGAACACATGATTCTCAATAGGTTAACTTTTTATCTTAACCTCAACAACCTACTAGACCCTCACCAAAGAGCTTTTAAAAAATATCAAAGCACAGAAGATTCAATCTTTTACTTCGTTCAACAAATCCAGGACAGCTTCCATCATAAACCTACAGAATCCACTATAGCAGCCTTCATCGACCTTTCCCAAGCCTTCGACAGAGTCTGGAAGGAAAAGCTAATTCTCAAACTCGACGAACTTGGAATAGAGGGAAGTATGCTGAGTTGGATCAGCAATTTTCTATCCAAACACACCATACAGGCTAACTTCAACAACATCAAATCCAAAACCACTCGTATTTCCCAAGGTCTACCCCAAGGATCAATCCTAAGCCCTATTCTCTTCAATATTTACCTAAATGATGTACACACTTTTATCAAACCGCCAGCTAAAATTGCCCTTTACGCAGATGACATAATCATCTGGGTCTCCAAAAACAACCTCTCCGATGCAGAACAATCTCTGAATAAAGCCATGAAAAATCTACAAAAGGTAACTCAGAAACTAAAATTATCCATCAACATCAACAAATCTGAAATCGGCCTCTTCACTATCAACAACCACCTTCGCCACTGGACCCCAAATATTTTCTTAAATAATTCAAAACTTCAATATTCAGATTCCCCAAGATATCTTGGTGTCACACTCGACCCTGCGCTCACCTTTAAAAAACATATTGACACCATGATAAGCAAAGCCAAAAATAGGCTCAAAATCCTGAAAAAAATATAAGGCTTAAACTGGGGTGCAAATGCCAATATCTTACGCACAACGTACCTTGCACTCGTAAGACCTATTTTGGAATATGCTACACCAGCCTGGATCAATGTGAGTAAAACTAACCTATCCAAAATAGACAGAATCCAAGCAAGCGCAGCTAAAATTATCAGCGGACTTCGAGGATCCTGCCCAAATCGCATTGCTGAACTCGAATCCAACCTTCTTCCCCTGCACCTAAGGAGAAAAATCTGCTTTTCAAAATTTATAACAAAAAGATTAACTCTCCAAAAGAACATCTTACAGAAAAATTTATTAGAAATTGGGTCCCAAACCAAGATTAAAACGCCCCACAGCTCTCAACATGGCTCACAACTCTAATCTTTTAGACATCCCAATTAATCCCAAACACAGAACTTCCTATCCCCCACACAAAACTCGCAACAAACTCATCTGTTTCCCTCATCTATCAGACAATCCCCACAAACATGAAACTCAGCCAGAATTACTTAAAGCTCTTGGCCTCCAAATCATTGAGGAAAATAGCTCCCTCTTCGACATTACAATTTACACTGACGGTAGCCAACTTGAAACTGGACTGTCTGGCAGTGGAATTGCTATCAACAAAGATAAGATCCTGGAAAAAATCTCCCTCTCCCACCCTAGACATCTTTCAGTTTATAAATCAGAACTCTCTGCTATAGATACGGCTCTAAAAGACATCAACATCAACTCGCCAAGCAAAATAATAATCTACTCCGACTCAAGAGCAGCCATTTATACCCTTCAAAGCTGCTTCTCCAGTCAAGAACCTCTCCTCAAGAGCATTGCTAAGTCTGTAAACCGACTCCCAGCCAACAGCTCAGTCACAGTGCAATGGCTTCCAGCTCACGTTGGAATTCCTGGTAATGAGCTGGCAGACTCTCTGGCAAAGGCTGGAGCTCTTGGCCTACCTGAAGCAAGAGAATCCACCACCCAACTAGACGAAAGAGACCTCCTCCGTACCATCAAAACCCAATGCCTGCAGGAATGGAAATCTGATGCTGCACATGACTGGTACAGAGCAGGAGGGACAAGCACCGGTTCTGTCCTCCCAAGAGAACAACAGTCTTTGATTTCCAGACTTAAGTCTGGTCATCTACGGACAATGACTTTCCAGAATGGTTGCAAGGTTTTCCACTATGTACTAAGTGCAATTCTCAGCCTGCAACCCCAAGACATATTATTGAATGTATTGACTCATCCATTGATGAGCTCTACTCTTCCCTGGCAGACACCATAAAAAATCTCAAGCTTTACAAGCTTGATACCTTAATATGATTGAGTGGAGATAAGAAAGAAGAAGAAGAAGCAAATAGGTGGCACTAAGATGATAATATTTAGTCCCGAGTTGTGTCGCTATGAAAAAGGTGTTCAACTGTAATTTTATTAATTAAAAATCTATATTTTTTATAATTATTATTCAATTGTATAATTAAACAAGAATAAAGCAAAGTTGGAGTAGACCCAGGAAGAGCTCTGAACCTCAGACAGCATCAAACAACACTAACAAGATTAGAACAGGCCACCTCAAGCCATTGAAGATAGAAGATAACAAAAAATCTACCCTACCTCCCCAAAATGTAGCTTGGCACCTGCAGCTCCAGAACACATTTTGGCTTGCATTAGATGTACTAAACAGGACCTTTGGGAGAGGCTGCTGCTTATCATAAAACAGCTTGAAGAGCATGAACTCATGGAATTTGTGTAATATTTACAAAAGGGGATAAGAAACAACAACAAACATACAGTACAGTACAGTACAGTACATAAAGGGGGTCGGTGGAAGGCTGGGTAAACCGTTTGGTTTTCGACCACTAGGACCCGGGTTCGATTCCCACATTGGGCACTTTTTTCTGTTTAAAAAAAAAAAAAAAAATGCTCCAATGGCCCCCGATTCTTGCAAAAGTCCAACCCCACCAGCGAGTGCAAGTAACCAAACGGGGCTCTGGCATTTGTAAGTGCAAAGTCGAATTGCTTTTCACATGTGTAGACATGTGGTGCGCTTACAGTAAAAGCAGTCGCTAACTACCCACCATGATTATCATGGCCTGTACCACGTGTACTAGGGATAAGCAAAAAAAAAAAACAGTACATAAAAAGAAACTTATGCGGTTTAAACTGGTTGTATAGCTTTATACAAGGTCATATTGAGACTGAATTCATGAATTAAATTTATTAACTTGGTAGGAATAGGGGCAAAGTCTGACTGTCATGTGGTGTCCCCTGGATACCTAATCAATGATAAGCAGCTCCTCATCATGGAGACTTAAGAATTACAAAAAAAAAAAAAAATGGGTGGGGTAAAAACCAAACGAATCCATTTTGAGATGAAGTGCACTCACTTATAGTCCCTCTCCCAGAACTTGAGGGGCCGGACGTAGGAGGTGAAGAAGATGGCACTCCCCAGAATGGGGGAGAGGGGGGTGGAGAGAACAGCTGAGATGGCGGCTTGCACAAACAGCATGGCAGAATCTGGGAGAGAGAGTCAAGGAACACCAACTACATCAAATCTCCAGTTATCCACTATATATATATTATATTAATTTTAAAAAAAGATTTTTGAGTTTCTGCTTGAATTTTGATCATGTTGAGGATTATGGTAATGCAGTTATTTGCTGGTTATTTTTAGTACTAAATGGTATTGGTGATGCAGTCGTGGCTAAAAACTTGAAGGTATAATAACAAAAATGGTTTTGATCAGTAATTGCTTTTATTGTGCTAAAGGAATATATAAAAACATAATTTGGTAAAAAGTACTGCCTGGCTTAAGGCGTAAGAATTAAAAAAATGAATAACTTATTTACATAATGTACAAAAGGTTTGGGTCGGCCAACGGGGAAGAACAACAATGAATATTTATAGAGAAAGCGTGACCTCTGGCGGTCGATTTAAACTGAGTATTTGTATCCATGAAATATATAATTTTAAATAAAATATTTTAATATAACATTTTAAATAATATCTTAATATAACATATATATATATATATCTCATATAAAGAAAAGATTGATTAAAGATTAATTAGTTATGATTAAGGGGGTCAGTGGAAGGCTGGTCTAAACCGTTGGTTTTCAACCGCTACGACCCGGGTTCGATTCCAGCATTGGGCACTTTTTTCTGATTAAAAAAAAAAAATGCTCCAATGGCCCCTGATTCTTGCAAAAGTCCAACCTCATCAGCAAGTGCAAGTAACCAAACAGGGCTCTGGCACGTTTGTGAGTGCAAAAGTCAGACTGCTTTTCAAATGTATAGATATGTGGTGTACTTATAGTAAATGCAGTCGCCAACTTCTACCCATCATGATTATCATGTCTTTACCATGTGTATAAGGGATAATTTTAAAAAAATTACCATTTTAATTTATAAACAGACAATATATTTCAACAAATACTATAATTCAACAGGATTTTCAAATCCCAATTGGTTTCAATTTTAATTATTTTATCTGTCCACGGTACACACCTTCTCTATTTCTAGCACCATGCTGTTTTCTACTGTACCATCATATAGACAGGTATGGGTTGGAATAGGAGCTGTTTCCTGTGGAAGGATCATATTATTATCCCTAGCACACGTGATACAGGCCATGATAATCATTGTGGGTAGAAGTTGGCGACTCCTTTTACTGTACATATAAAATGAAAATATTTAAAAGCACGAATGTTTCTTTATACATAATACAAACTTCTACTGCCCTTACTGCGATGAAAAAATATATTGGGAGGGCTCTTGGCTCATCAGTGGTGAACCCTCCCAGCGGTTTCGCCAATTTAATCCATCAGACCGCTTCTCAGAGCTCTAATACTGTATTGGACGATTCTGCTTATATACGCAGCACTGAAGGGCGGAATCTCAGAAATGGTTTTCAAGAAAACTAAGGACATAAGCACCACATGTGAAAAGCAGTTCGACTTTTGCACTTACATATGTGCCAGATGTGGAAGGATCCAGAGATGAGAAGAAGCAGGAGCAGTAAAGGATACGTGGAACAGCGAAGGGTTGAGCAAAGGCGTGGAAGGCTGACCCCCATGTGATTTGCCAGGGGGCGATGTATGTGATGACAAACCTAACCTTCAGTAGAAATTCATAAAACTGAAACAACACAAACATCAATAGACTGGGGTGGTAAAAATCACACATTGATAGAATATCATGAAAACTTAACACATTTATTTGATTTTTTTTTTTACACAGGAAAGTCGATGGAAGAACATCACTAAGTATAGGGCACCTCTCCCATCAAAATAAACATCCAAATTAGAAACCAGATGACATCTAGTTTTGAAGTTTATTTTGATGGGAGAGGTGCCCTACGCTTTCATCGATCAATTTCCTCCCGGCAAAATTTCCATCTACTAAGGTATTTCACTTCCCTGATTACCATCCAACTTACTATAATTTAACAGGAAATTCTGATCCCTTTGGTTGAAGAATTAAAGTAGTTTGACTCTATTTTCTAGAAACATTTTCACACCATAAAGACCTAGAAATTTTAGAAGCTTTTTAAAATTCATCAAAGCAGTGCAAGATTCAAAATGCTTCTGTGGATGTGAGGAACAGACTTCTATTCATCTGCTTCTAAATTGCCCCGTCTTCCAAGAGTATAGAATAAACAATGGACTAAATGTATCAAACCCGTTTGATCTAATTTCAATTAAAAGGCAAATATATAAAATTCAACTCATTTTGGTGATTTATTTTGAATTTTATAAAAAATTACTAAATTCCATTGGAACGCTTTTATTTTGAAATGAACTCTTTTTAGTATTGTTTTAATTGAATAATTCTCTGATATCTAGCATATTTTCATTCTAAAATATTCCTTAAAACTTTTTTTTTTAAATCTGTAAATTGCTTTTCTCGAATACACACAATACTTTACAATTTGATTTCATTTAACAAAATTTGCATACCAACCCTTTGTACATATATCAATTGTGTTGATAATTTTTATCTTTTCATCTAACTAACTTACATACTAATTCTGTACATATTTAAATATCTTTCTTTTCTTTCAAAATTTTAGTTTATTTTTAAAGTGCAAGTGTCCCTAAGGGGACATAGCGCTCTAATTCGAAATAAAGAATAAAGACCTAGCCATTTTAGTGAGTCAATCATTGGTAGAGAATATACCATGTTAAAAAAAGTGTGGAAAGGTTGGGGGGAAGTTTCACCTTTTGGAAAATGATGGTGACCACAAAGAAGTTGATGAGGAAAGGTTCCTTAGGACCTTTGTAGTCCACCTCGAAGTAGAGGCGAGCCAGCACGAGGGCAATGTAGTGGTAGGAGGAGTCGTTGAAGGCACTTCGCAGGCACTTGAAGGTACACACCACCAGGACTAAGGTCCCAGCACTGCACACACCACATGTCGTCATACCTACATTCTTGGAAAAATAAACTCATATAATAAAAAATATATAATTATGTTCCAAACATCATTTGTTGGTTGAAAGTTGATTCAGTACAGACATATCAATCAATGATTTATTTAAATCCTGACGTTTGTACATATATAAGTGGTGGTAATGTAGCAATTGCTATTGTGCAAGTCTTTCTTTTTTTCTTTTTTTTTTTGCTTATCCCTAGTACACGTGGTACAGGCTATGAAAATCATAGTGGTTAGAAGTAGGCAACAGCTTATACTGTAAGTGCACCGCATGTCTACACATGTGAAAAGCAATTCGACATTGCACTTACAAATGTGCCAAAGCCCCATTTGGTTACTTGCACTCGCTGGTGGGGTTGGACTTTTGCAAGAATCAGGGGCCATTGGAGCATTTTTTTTTTAAATCATAAAAAAAAAGTGACCAATGCGGGAATCAAACCCGGATCGTAGTGGCCAAAAACCAACAGTTTAGACCATCCTTCCACCTACCCCCTTACTAAAGAACATTGTACCTTTTAGCATGTATAAAAAGATTCAGACAATAACTCTGAAAGATATTTAATACACAATGACCTTTAATTGAAGACACTAAATAACCAAGTATGAACAAAATTGCCTCTGCCTTCTTAAAAAAAAAAATGATGACCGACAACATCATGAAATTATGACTTTATGAAGATAATAATTTAGAAAAAAAAAGATTTTTCACAGATTGGTGGCGTAGGTAGTGGTACTTACTGGAGGCCGAAGCGAGAGGTGATTTGGGGGGCGTCCAGCGTCAAGGCACTCAGGAACACCAGAGGGTAGACTATGTACTTCTCTGCCAGCCACAGCCACATGTGGGCCTTCTCAAACCACATCACCTTTGCAGCACCTGAACCACACAACACTCTTGTGAGAATCCTTGCCACAGTTAAAAAAACTTACTTTTAAAGAAATAGAGACAGTAGCCAAAACAAAACTAAACAAGAACTGGAGGATAACACCTAAACACTGCTGGTACAGTGGAATGGACCCAGGAGGAGCTCTAAACCTCAGACAGCATCAAACAACACTAACAAGATTTAGAACAGGCCATCTCAAGCCATTGAAGATAGAAAATAATAACAAAATCTACCCCACTTGCCCAAATTGTAGCTTGGCACCTGCAGCTCCAGAACACATTTTGGCTTGCATTAGATGCACTAAACAGGACCTTTGGGAGAGGCTGCTGCTTATCATCAAACAGCTTGAGGAGCATGAACTCATGGAATTTGTGTAATCTTTACACAAGGGGATAAGAAACAACAACAACTCCTCTATCTAAAAGACAATAGCACTAAAACAAGGAATCTAGAGAATAAAGGCCACCTCTTCCTTCAAAATAAACTTCAAAACTAGACGCCATTTATTTACTGTCATCATAAAATTAGCGTTGATTTAGGTTTATGCAATCATATTGGTCAACCCTCTTTCTTGATAAATCAGGAAAAGCGGCCTTGGGACAAAGCCACAACACCAGCCTCAGGTCAGTGACAGAGCCACAACACAAGCCTTGGGTAGTGACAAAGCCACAACACCAGCTTTGGCAAAATGAGAAGTGCCCACAAAGAGACCATGGTTTCGGGCTAATGGCTCACATCAATCCAGGACAGACCTTATTTAATGAGATCCACAAGGTATCAAATGAAATATTCACAATCTGCCAAAGAGGTGTTTTGATGGAAAAAAAAGCATTAAATAGAGTAATGGGGAGCAACAGAGGTACAGAAGAATTACAGGCCTGCCTCAAAATTACAAAGTTCCACCAAAATGTGCCTGAATCATGTGATTAACGACAGCTACACCCCATTCCATGATAAAAACAACAGACACTAAAAGCAGTAAGTATAAAGGGCCACCTACCATGGACCTCAAACCGAAAGTACTCTGCAGTCTTGAGTAAGGGCTGAGCACAGCAGAGCCAGGGCAGCTGCTTGCGGAGTTGGGGCAGGAAGTAATGGAGGCAGGCTCCCAGCAACACTGCCGCTAGCTGGGCCCCAGTCTCCAGGTACCAGTGGAGGACTGTGAACACTGTGCTGACATGGATGGCAAATACCAACACTGCCACTCCAGTGCACACCAGAGCGTCCGACTTTAGCCTCTCCATCTACACACACAAATTGGGGGCTACAGTACTTGAATTCAACACTTCCACCACAAATTTCCACTTGCAAATCTTCCCATTTACTTTAATATAATTTTTATCCAAAAAGACATGATAATATGTTCCAGTTCCTCAATTTTTGTCCATGAGTGTAAATCCACAAAGTGTTTTAACTCAAATCCGAAATGCATTACCGTCCATCTATAGATAAAAAATGAAAATACCAAGGTTATTGCTATCCTCAGCAGGATTGTGTTGTAAATGAAGAAGTGAGTTTCTACAACTGGAATCCTGGGACAGATCACTCCACTGTGTGTTACGTTTCGGTAAAGGTGTTGTTGCCGAAATGTCACACACTATTTTTTAAATTTTGATTTGGTCTTATTACCTTGTGTTTATAATCTATAATCCAAATTGTGCCTTAGCACTCCACTGTAAGATTACAGTACTGACCACAGTGTACTGCAGCTTGCTGGGAAGAGGGTCGTCAAACTCCACAGAAGGACTGCTGGATGCAGGAGGCAGAGAATTACCATCTCCTCCTCCTCCCTCTTCTGTGGTGGCCCAGAGCTGTTTCTTCAGCAGGAGCCTGGAGGAGCAATCATTAGTTCAGATATATAGTAGCACACATTTACTACAAAGTACATAGAGCTGAGAGCAAGGGCTTTCCCTTTCATAATAATAATTTTTGTAATAAGTTGATATGTCATATTTTACTCTTTCCTTAACTTTCGTTTTTGTCGGTCCCAAGCCCGGATGAAAAAGGAGGAGGGGGGGCAGTAACAAGCTCGCTAAAAAAAACAGGGCTCAGTTGGCCCGGCTGATAGTACCCTGTAAGGGCTCCTAATCTAGGGATTTAGGATGAGCAGTCTGTACTCCATGTTAGGAGTGGCTGCTCATGGCGTCTGTTCCTCATGTTAGAGGCAGCCATTTCATATTGAGGCCAAGTCGGTGGCCTGCTACTAAGTTGTGCTCCCAGTCTTAATGACAAAAGCAGACACATTCTACTTCACCTAATGATTATGGAGCTCTACAGACTTGATACCCTAATATGATTGAGTGGAGAGATAATAAAGAAGAAGACTTTTTTCTTGATGGTGTTCTGGCTCAGTCAGTTACCTTATTCTGCTAGTTTACAATTTTTATAAAGATTTTTACTCATTTTTTTTTTTGTTACATTGAAACACTCAAAATTTCACATTATTAGTACTGAGAAACGTACCAGAGGACGGTTGGATCGCTAGAACAGCGGCTTAGATGGTAACAGATGGAGACCAGAAGTCCGCAGAAGGCAGAGAACATGATGTTTGGTGGGGCCTCCTGCGGCTCCTGACACCACCCAGTAGCAGGTTAGGACCATCCCCCCACTGAAGTAACACTGTACCCACCTTCAAGGCAAAGTAAGCAAAGGTGAAGAGAAAGGTGATGGCAATGAGACTGCGGAGAAGGCAGTATATGGAGGAGCCGAGTCCGGTGACAGCTGAGACAACACACCTTTGAGATAGGGGGTCCGACGGAGCGATGGGAGAAACTCACCTGTTCCTCCAAAGAAGTGTATGTCCACCTGCTCCAGCAGATAGAGTACAAAAGTGTTGACCTGAGGTAGCAGACCGGCACTGAAGATGATGGGAAAACATAGGATGAACACTGCACAACACCAGGCCAATGACAGCCCCAAGCTCAGATGAATAAAGAAAGCTGCAAAATTACAAGCATTACCATACCCAAAATGTCTTAGTCAACCGCAATGCCCAGCATACAGGGGCCCTCCATCTATAGAGCACCGTTATTTTGACTCTCCCATGCTGAGGCCTATTTTTAAAAAAATTATATTGTGGCAAAGTATGTATTATTTTATTAACAGAGTATAATTTTTGATGTTTATATTTTGATACTCTGTAAACTTCCCTCTTTGCTTATCTTTTGTTTATCATTCTTAGTTTGTTATTGCCTGAAATAAATTGTTGTCTAATCCCGAAGTTGGTCTTCCCTAATTTTCCGTGTGGCAATATTCATATGTAAATAAAATCAATTTGAAGTTCGTTATCGATCGATTCATCGTTAATAGAGAAGCAATTGATATAATGATTTTTGATATTACTCTTCTTCTTTCTTATCTCCACTCAATCACATTAAGGTATTAAGCTTGCAAAGCTTGAGATTTTTGATGGTGTCTGCCGAGGAAGAGTAGAGCTCATCAATGGACGAGTCAATACAGTCAATAATATGTCTTGGGGTTGCAGGCCGAGAATTGCACTTAGTACATAGTGGGAAAACCCTGCAACCATTCTGGAAAGTCATTGTCCGTAGATGACCAGACTTAAGTCTGGAAATCAAAGATTGTTGTTCTCTTGGAAGGACAGAACCGGTGCTTGTCCCTCCTGCTCTGTACCAGTCATGTGCAGCATTAGATTTCCATTCCTGCAGGCATTGGGTTTTGATGGTACGGAGGAGGTCTCTTTCGTCTAGTTGGGTGATAGATTCTCTTGCTTCAGGTAGGCCAAGAGCTCCAGCCTTTGCCAGAGAGTCTGCCAGCTCATTACGAGGAATTCCAACGTGAGCTGGAAGCCATTGCACTGTGACTGAGCTGTTGGCTGGGAGTCAGTTTACAGACTTAGCAATGATCTTGAGGAGAGGTTCTTGACTGGAGAAGCAGCTTTGAAGGGTATAAATGGCTGCTCTTGGGTTTTGATATTACTAAATAAATAATATACAACCTATGGAAAAATGTTGATTTTAATAACGAATTTAATGCAGAAAAAAAAGCTCAACTTAATTTAAGTGACTCAAATATAATGATGTATATACATAAATCAGCACACATTCTCTCTGGCATGCTTATTGTCATTTTATGCAAATAGTTATATGGGTAACGTCTAAATAAACGAAGTTATAAAAAAAATGAGAGCAGTAAACAGTTTGCTAAAAAACCTGTGTGGATTCAGCTGGCCCAGCTAAGGGATCCTGAATTCAGGGATTCTGAAAGAGCAGTCTGTATTCCAAATAAGGAGCAGCTACACATAGTACTTAATATCAGACATGGCTATCTAATATAGGACCTTTAGGAGAGGCTGATGTTTATTATCAAACAGCTTGAGGAACATGGACTCATGGAATTGGCGAAATCTTTGCACAAGTGGGTAAGAAGCAACAACAATGGGCATTTAATATTAGAGCTAAGTTGGCCAGCTACTGAGGAATGTTTCCAGCCAAAAGGAGATCTATTTTACTTCTCTCAACCATGAGAGTCAATATCCACAGATTTAACTCAAATCTGCTGTTGTTGTTTCTTATCCTCTTGTGCAAAGATTACATGAATTCCATGAGTTCATGCTCCTTAAGCTGTTTGATGATAAGCAGCAGCCTCTCCCAAAGGTCCTGTTTTGGCTTGCATTGGATGCATTGAACAGGACCTTTGGGAGAAATTGCTGCTTATCATCAAACAGCTTGAGGAGCATGAACTCATGGAATTCATGTAATCTTTGCACAAGGGGGGATAAGAAACAATAACAACAGATTTGAGTTAAAGTCAAATCTGTGGATATTGAGCCTCATGGTTGAGAGAAGTAAAATAGATCTCCTCTTGTCACAATGGTTGTCATGTCTTACCTCTTATTGAGACTCCTAGTAAAATAGGTCTCCTTTTGGCATTAAGGCTGGAAACATTCTAGGGACTTGACTTTTTTTAAATGATTAAGAGGAGATAAGACACTCTGGTCAATTTAGATACCATCGCATATGTCAACTTCTCTCTTCAGCTCTGAATAATGAATTACTGATTGTTAGATACTTTAAGTTCTGCACAGAAGCTGGGCGCATGAGAAAGAATGCAGGGCAAAGGATACTGGAGGATGACCTATCTGTAAATAGGTAACTGAATGTGAGACAAACCTTATTTTGTTGTAAATGTTTCCTCTTCCCTCTCCTCTTGTTGATGTGTAAATACGGCGAATCCTGTATGGGGCGGAATGCCCTAAATAAAGGCTTTTGTTGTTGTTGTTGAGGGGATAAGACATTGACATAACTAATGTATCAAAATGAGTCCTTTTAAACTATAAGGTGCTCAATATTTATATAGATTTGACTTTATAAAATGATTGAGACCTGTGCACACACACAGAGGGTACCTACAGGTGAGGATCTGCTGTAGCCAAGCCAGGACGGCCAGGGAGGTGAAGGTCACCCCATACAGGGTGAAGGAGAAGAGATGTGGCTGCCGGTCCAGGAGAAGGCTGGTCCCTATCAGTAGCAGGCAGCAGAGAGAGAAGTACACGGGCCGGCTGTATACCACCACCTTGTTGTAGCCCTGCTCACACCAACACCTGACCACTGACTGCATACTAGAACATACACAATATAGTAGTGCTACTTATCCCACTACACCATGATATAATCATGGTATGTTCAATAAAATGGGGAGTCGGTGGAAGGCTGGTTAAACCGTTTGGTTTTCGACCACTACGACCCGGGTTCAATTCCCTCATTGGACACTTTTTTCTGTTTAAAAAAAAAAAAAAAAATGCTCCAATGACCCCTGATTCTTGCAAAAGTCCAACCCCACCAGCGAGTGCAAGTAACCAAATGGGGCTCTGGCACATTTGTAAGTGCAAAGTCGAACTGCTTTTCACATGTGTAGACATGTGTTGTGCTTACAGTAAAAGCAGTCGCTAACTACCCACCATGATTATCATGGCCTGTACCACGTGTACTAGGGATAAACAAAACAAAAACAAGCACTCACTGGCTGGGTTGGACTTTGCAAAAATCAGAGGCCATTAGAGCAGTAATTTTTCTTTTATTCTATAAAAAGTATCCACACACACACACACACAGTATGGGATTCGTTCTTGGGTCATGGCTGTTGAAAATGGTCAGTTTATACCATTCCTCCATCAATCCCCACACACCATATAGTGAAGAGAGAGATAGATATAAGAACATTTACAGTGGGGTCGGTGGAAGGAATGGTCTAAACCGTTGGTTTTTCAACCGCTACTACCCGGGTTCGATTCCCGCATTGGGCACTTTTTTTTTCTGATTTAAAATTTGAAATTGCTCCAATGGCCCTCCGATTCTTGAAAAAAGTCCAACCCCAGACTTTTACTAAAGTGTGCCTGGATCATGGTGTCATGATCAACGAAAGCTGCACCTCTAACACCCCCATTCCATGAGATCATAGACTCATGAAATTTGTGTAATTTTTATACAAGGAGATAAGAAACAACAGATAATATGAAAACAGCCTTATGATTTTAAAGAAGAAAATTAAGCTGTGATGAGAGAAGAACATGTCAAGTTCTGAAGCTACTCACATGGGTGGGGGAGGCAGCATCAGGCTGGACGCTCTGCACAACACATCGACCTCAGCTTTTGTTGCAAGTTAACATTTTCATATGAATGTTTATTTGTCTTTATTTACTCCTGTAGAAGAGCAGAAATGCTTGAAAGCTTGAGATAGCGTTAATAAAATGTAAAGAAACTCATCTCCAGAAACTTATTGCATTATTTAACACATTTTGGCTTGTATTAGATGTACTAAACAGGACCTTTGGGAGAGGCCACTGCTTATCATCAAACAGCTTGAGGAGCATGAACTCACTAGCCGAATGACCTGGGCAACGCCCGTGTTTTACCCGATTGAATGTTTTGATTCAAATACTATTTGTTACAATTATAAATTGGCGCCTTAAATAAATGCATATGTTAGTTAATAACTATAGCCTATTTTTTTTTATCTGTCTATGTACTGTTGGCTTCCGTAGGCGTCTCTTACTGGGAAAAAGAAAGAGAGAATTCCATTTGGTTATTAACTAATATATGCATTTATTTAAGGAGCGACCCGCTCCAACACAATAGTTACAAAAATGAAAAAGCAAGTGGGGGGGGCAAAGGTGGCGTGATCGTAGCCAACCAATAAGGAGAACGCCATTCCAAAACAAAAGCAAACGGTGACAGAGACGAAAACTGATTAAGAGATGAAGAATTGATGACGCTCGTAACTGTATATAGAATGGAATTCGTGTAATTTTTCACACAAGGGGAGAAGAAACAACAACAACAAGATATATTTTCTTCTGTTCTCTATCAACTAATGTTAAACTTGATAAAGCCCAATTTGGATTATAGATGCAAGAAAATAAGACTTATTCCAAATATAATTTAATAGTGCGTGATGTTTCTGTAACAGCATTGTTACCATCATCAGACAAAAGAATAAATGAGACAAAATATCACAGCAAGTTCTTAAATATAAAAAAAAAAACTATTTTTTTTTAATCTGTTATCTTGTTTACACACACTTAATAACAGTACTATTTAAGAACTTGCTGTGATATTTTTTCTCATTTATTCTTTTATCTGATGATGGTAACAACGCTGTTACCAAAACGTCACACACTATTAAATTATTTGGATTAAGTCTTTATTTTCTTGTATCTAGTGTCAAACTTGTTTCTCCTCATCAGATAATTTTCATTGGGAAACTAGAATCAATCCAAATAATTGATATGTTTAAGACGCTTCTATATCTGCATTGCTACCATCATCAAACAAAATTACTGGATCAATTATGTTTCTAATCTATAAACCATATTATATCTTAGCCTGAGGAGCATGAACTCATGGAAATCATGTAATCTTTACACAAGGGGATAAGAAACAACAAAAACAACATATTATATCTTATATATAAAATGAAAGGATTTAAAAGCACAAATGTTTCTTTTATACATAATACAAACTTCTACTGCCTTTACTGCGATGAAAAATATATTGGGAGGGCTTGGCTCATCAGTGGTGAACCCTCCCAGCGGTTTAGCCAATTTAATCCACCAGACCGCTTCTCAGAGCTCTAATACTGTATTGGACGATTCTGCTTATATACGCAGCACTGAAGGATGGAATCTCAGAAATGGTTTTCAAGAAAACTATGGACATAAGCTGATAGGACAGTAGAATTAGTTCAAGAAACATTCGTGCTTTTAAATCCTTTCATTTTATATGTATAGATGGCGCGTTATTGCTTTGTGTTAATTATATCTTATCATTAGGGATATGGTATGTAAATAAATAAGTCCATAGAAAGGAAGAGCGGCTTGAGGAATCAGACTATTGGGTCAAGCAGTCCCAAACACAGGACGTACCTTGATGAGGGTGTAGTGGCAGGTAGCCATGACAAAACAGAACACCAGACTGGAGATGTCCAGGAAGAGCCGCATGGAGAGACAGATGGCTCCCAGCACTGACACCAGCACTGCCAGGGACAGTGCCAACAGACATTCCACCACAGTAAGGTTCCTGGAACACCACGTCAACACTGTCTCTCTCCTATATCAGCCTTTGGTTAGCCAGCAATACCATATTGTTGTGTGTCCTTTCTCAAATCAAGAATGAATGTTCTGAAAAACGAAGCAAATAATACTTTCTTAAGCTTTTTTCCCCAAGAAATCCCTAAATACTTTCGTCCAAATTTTTATAATACTCAATTTGTTACAAACCACGGAAATTTCAAAAGTTTTCTAAATAGAATAAAGGCAGTGGAGGATTCAAGTTGCTTTTGTGGTATGGAGGAACAAACCTCAAGACATCTACTGATCGATTGCCCAGCATTTCAAGATTATAGAATGAAGAATGAACTAGTTGTTTATAATTTAAACGATTTGATTTCCGATAAAAAATCATATCTAAAGTTCAATTCATTTTGTAAATACATTCTAAAATTTCTACAAAATCTGAATTTCTAATGTTTTTATTCATTGAATAATGTAAATAACTTATGTAAACAAACTTCTCTCCTTGTTTGGCGCAAGTATCCCTTGCGGGATATAGCGCTTTGAAAATAAAATAATTGTAATTGTAATTGTGTGTCAGCAAGTAGCCGACCGATAGTACATGTGACCAGAAATAAATTATTTTAAATTTTGTTTATTTTTTAATTATTTTTTTTTTTATCAGAGAAACAGCACCACAGAGATGACGGGCATAAATTGTATTTGACCATTGACCACCATTTCGCAACAAAGTGTTAAATACAATGTGCCCGTAATAAATTAATCTTCGTCCTGTTTGGATTGGATCCCGGTGATTTAGAAATGTCTAGCCACAGCTCCAACCCCTCCTACAACCGGACCGACAAGACCCCAAACATCATGACCTTCCTGGAATGGACCATGAACTCAGCACTGCACCAAATAAACCATCTGAGTAGTACATCCCCGCCTTTGTCTCATCAATATTTTACCAATCTTTGGTTTAGCAGAAATACCATATTTTACCAACCTACTTTCCACAGCATTATTGGGTCAGTCAAATTGGGAAGAAAGCTTCAGTAGGCCATAAGACCAGAATATAAATAAGCAAAATTATACAGGATGTTTTTTTGTAACAGTGTTGTTACCAAACAAGAGTACTTCAATCAGTACTTTTATCTGAAGATGCTAACAGTATAATTTACTTCTATGGCTTTGGTCTTGAAGCTAAATTGTACCATAAGCAAAAATGGGGTAGAATAACTCAAATCTGCCAAAAAGAGATTGTTGATAACTAAGTTACATAAGAAAACCTTGAGAACAAAAGTCCATCTTGTTTTAAATACAGGTGATTACAGAGATTGATAACTTTTTAGAGAAAAACGTACCAACATGTCCATCTTGTTGTAAATACAGGTGATTATACAGAAATTGATCATTTATAAAGTTTTACCCAAGCCACAGTTCAAATTGGAGTATATTTGTCCATAGTCACTAAAAGTCAAACTTGATGGGCACCAACAACAATAGAGCAATGCAAAAATGCCAGTGATTTTTTATCTTCCAACCTTGGCCAATCCTACCCCATGTCAATTAGTGAACAGGTTGGCCAATATTCAGAATCAAGAGAAGAACCATCAAGGCTGACTAATATATACAGTGCTCTTGGCTCTTTCATAATTAGACTGGCCACTTCCAGTTTTGGTTCTTCTTCTTTCTTACCTCCACTCAATAATATTAGGGTATCAAGTTGTGATCCTTGAAGGTGTCTGTTTGACAACCATCATGACTGGGTGAAGTAGAATGTGTCTGCCTTTGTCATTAAGACTGGGAGCACTACTTAGTAGCAGGCCAACTTAGCTCCAAAAGAAATGGCTGCCTCTGACATGAGGAACAGACGCCGTGTGCAGCAGCTCCTAACAAGGAGTACAAGCGCGGCTTTGGTTGATTTCGTACAGCGCGGCCATAACATAACTAGAATGTTTACATAACCTGAGTATAGAGAAACAAAATGGTTACCTGTCCAGCAGAGACACCAAAGCCAGACGGTCGAAGCGTATCTTGACACAGAAGATACGCGGCACCAGCCAGAAGCGGTAAAAGTGACGAGCCTTGTGACGGGGGGCAGGGGCGGAGGCCAGTCCCATGTCCTGGAAGCTGGGGGACTGAGAGAGGGGGGGCAGAGCTAGGGGACAGGAGCCAGGGGGCAGGCGACGGTCCCTTGTGAACTGCTGCTGTGGCAGATATGTTATATAGATTTAAATATTATAGACAGTAGAACTACCTCCCTGTAAAGGACAATACCTAATTGCAGAGTCAAAGTGTCCTTTAGGGAGATGTGTCCTCTTACTGGAGAGTTGCTAAATTTTGAAGAAAGAATCAAAGTTAAAGGCGACGAGTTTCTTTATTTGTGCGTTATAATCTTGGCTAGCTTTCAGACTATCTATATAAATTGTAAAAATTGAAATCTTTCAAATGAAAACTGTCCTCTGTGGAGGTTTCCGCTAGCGGCATGTTTGCTAAAGGGAGGTTCTACTGTATTAGACATATGGAAAGGCACATATCCCAAGTACCTGTGGTACAGACAGCCATGATAATCATGGGATGTAGTTAGCGCCAGCTTTTTACTGTAAGTGCACCACATATATCTCATCTATTCGAAACTCTTGCGGTCATCTAGAAGTCTGAATTTTTTTTTACAATTGAAATGTTAGTTTTATTGCACTATTTTATTAAATAGCTGACTTCTATGGAGTCAGAAAAAAATAATTGATCACAAAATTTGAAATATATAAAAAATAGAGCCCATCACCGTCTATCCAGAAGTCTGGAATTTTCTCAAATTGCATTGTTAGCTGTATTGAGCAAGTCTACATATTTTCATACTTCGGTGTGGTGGCTGGAAGTATATTAAAATTGGGGGTCGGTGGAAGGATGGTCTAAACTCCTACAACCCGGGTTTTGATTCCAGCATTGGGCCCTTTTTTCTAATTAAAAAAAAAAATTCTCCAATGGCCCCTGATTCTAGCAAAAGTCCAACCCCACCAGCAAGTGCAAGTAACCAAACAGGGCTCTAGCACATTTGTAAGTGTAAAGTTGAGCTGCTTTTCACATGCAGACATGTGGTGCACGCACAGTAAAAGCAGTCGTCTACTTCTACCCACCATAAATATCATGGCCTGTACCACGTGTACTAAGAATAAGCAAAAAATATATATAAAGTTAAACCTGTCTATAGCGCCTCCTTTTAGGACTCACCAAAATAGAGTGCTATAGAGAGGGAGTGCTATAGACAGGTCACTTTTAATGTAAAATGTTTACATTTAATGTTTAAAATCGGGCACTATAGAGAGGAAGGCACTATTTAGAGGGAGAGATATAGACAGGTAAACCGTATATTGAAATTGAACACAAAATTAAATTTAAAAAAGTATAATTAGTCCATTGTCGATTACACTGAAGTCTGATATTTTGTCAAGTTGCATTGGCATCAGGTGTGAACCAGTATACCAAATTTCAGACTTCTAGTTGTGCTTTGTAAGTCTATTTGATTACAAGTTCACAGACAGATCAACAGACAGATAGATTAGCAAGTTATATAAAAACTTTTTTTTTAATGCAAGTTAATAAGACCAAATCCAAAAAATAGTGTGTGACATTTCGGTAAGAGCGTTATTACCATCTACAGACAAAAGTACTTTTGACCTTTTCAGTACTTTTGTCTTAAAATGGTAACAATGCTGTTACCGAAACGTCACACACTATTTATTTATTTATTTGTATTTGGTCTTATTCCCTTGTGTTTATAATCTATAATCCAAATTGTGCCTTATCATTTTTTTAAATGTATATACACTAGAAATCCATGATATACCTCTCAAGAAAGGACATTTTTCATTGCCAAAACAATCATTTTTCTTAATTAAAAACTATTCGGGAAGTGAACAACTCTCTCTAAAAGGACACTTTGGCTCTGCAAATAGAGTGTCGTTTTCCAGAAAGTTTCTACTGCACATATTTCCAAATATTTCAGATGCTAATTTATTTATTGTCGTGTTCTACGACAAGAATTAACACGAGACGATTTCACACAAAAGAAACTCTACTTTATTACTTTCTTGACTTATATATATACATCGCGCTACTCGCGGACATGCAAATATACAAGTAAAAATATACAAAACAAATCAATATCATGCAAATGTCGCGAGGTATGCGACAGACTCCCCCTCCATGATCTCTCATCACTCCTGTGATGGGATTCCTTTGAAGGTCTCTTATTTCGTTGAAAATCTGAAGACCCAGAGGTATCGTCTGAAGGCTTAGAAGTATCGTCTGCAGGTTTAGAACAGTCATAGGGTTGGATGTATTTGCTGGCCTGAGGAGCTTTCTTCAAGACAACTAGCCAGAAATATGTGACTCCCAACTCATCCAAGTCTTCAGTTTCTAAATGAGCATTTTGACTTTCTTCAACGGCAATCTGCGTTGATGTCTCCTCAATGAATTCAGTATGTATTTCACAAGCGGAGTTAAATTTTCGCATTCCATTATGGGTCCAAATTAGCTGAGAAACATTCTCGTAAAAAACATTCGGATTAGGATCATCATTCTCCATAAGTCGAGATATCTCAAAATCTTTCAACTTGGCAATGCAGTTGTTGGTTGGGATTTCATAATTCTCTCCATATTCAGGATGAAAAAAGACAAAATGAGATAAATTCAAATCATGTAAATCCAAACGTTTTAGCGCTTCTCTAGTCTGGTTACACCACATCATACTACGATCGTGCTTGAAAACATGCTGGTAAAAAACAGATGGTTCGTCTTCATTGCCAACGAATAACATGGGATTAGTCCACTTAGGAATCATGTCATATAAATGTCCTATAGATGTTGGTTTACCTACGTCTTTAAGATATGCCAAATCTTTTAAGATTTGAATCAAACCCTCATACAGTTGTAGACATGTAGTTACTCTTGGCAGTTCAGGTAGTGTTGCACGAAGTTCCAAACTCATATTTATCATTTCAAAGTAGAGTCCACTCAGCATAAATAGATTCTTTCTTGAATACTCAATTGGACATGGTCTCTTTCCATATTTACTAATCATCCTTTGTCTATAATCTATACCCTTAATACACCTGGCATTCCCAAAATCGATTACTTTAGCAATATATCCAAGAGTTGGGATCTTAATCTTTCTTGAAGCTACTTCATATTTGATTAGTTTCTCTTCTGTTTCTGCAACTAGAACATTGTTAATATGAAAATCATCATGTAAAAGTTCAATTTCCTCTTCACCAATTGCAAAAACTATACAAATCTGGCGAAATAATACTAATAAATCCTCACATGAAAATCTCGATTTGTTAGCCGTTTCGAGAGTTTTTCCTCCATATTCCATTAAGAAAACAAAATAAGTTTTTCGTTCTCCTTCACAATAGTAAGGCCATGGTTTTCCTTTTTCACCGCTTGTTTGAAACGAATAGATTCCTTTCTTGAGAGTTTCCAACAGAGTATCGTAACAGGGTAGCTCTCTCAAAGCTCTTCTCAATAACTTCATGTCTTTGGTGATGGCGTTTCTATTATTCCAGGTGGTGGGGAGGCTCAACTCCTTTGGAGGTGCTTCTTCGCCGGTACCAGGCTTTGGTTCTTTTTTGCCAGTACCAGACTCCTTAGAAGGTTCTTTTTCTCCAGCATGGGTGTCAGGGACATCAATAATGCAATCAGAAAGTTTTTCTGTATTCTCTGAATCTTTGTCAATTTCCCCAGCTTGAGTGTTAGGAACATCAATAACGCAATCAGAAATTTCTTCTGTATTCCCTGTATTATTGTCAATTTCCCCAGCTTGAGTGAAAGTGGCATCATCAAGATCACAAAGTCCTGCATTATCTGAATCAATACCAGCAATAACATCTACCTCTTTCGTAATAGGCTCTGCACTATCAGTTCCTATAACTGACTTTTTATCAACTTGAGCTTTTTCACTTTCTTCAACTTCAACATAATTTTTTTTAACTTCAGCCTTTTCACTTTCATCTGCTTCAACGGATTTTTTCTCAACTTCGGCTTTTTCACTTTCTTCCGTTTCTACAACTGAATTTTTCTCAACTTCGGCTTTTTCATTTTCTTCAGCAACAGAATTTTTCTCAATTTGAGCTTTTTCACTTTCTTCAACTTCAACAGAATTTTTTTCAACTTCAGCCTTTTCACTTTCTTCAGTTTCTACAACTGAATTTTTCTCAACTTCGGATTTTTCATTTTCTTCAACAACAGACTTTTTTTCAACGTCAGCCTTTTCACCTTCTTCAGTTTCTACAACTGAATTTTTCTTAACTTGAGATTTTTCACTTTCTTCAAGTTCAAAAAATAAGTCCATGATCAAACGTTGCTGCTTCACCATCGTCCTGATTTCAGATTTTTCAAGACTTCTTAGAGACTCAATATTTGCCTCTTCTTTCTCTTCTTCTTCGTCTACCTCTTCAACAACTAAATATTTGAGATATTCTTTTTGTTCATAGTAATCCTCTTCGCTGAGATATTCTTCTTTCTCTTTTCCACAAAGAATGCTCATCATCAAGCTTTGTTGCTCCACCATTTCCCTGAGGAGACTTTCCATGGTCGATCCTGTCGGCTGCGCCATATTGTCGTGTTCTACGACAAGAATTAACACGAGACGATTTCACACAAAAGAAACTCTACTTTATTACTTTCTTGACTTATATATATACATCGCGCTACTCGCGGACATGCAAATATACAAGTAAAAATATACAAAACAAATCAATATCATGCAAATGTCGCGAGGTATGCGACATTTATTATTTTCATAATATTGAGAAGTGGGGGTCGGTGGAAGGCTGGTATAAACCGTTGGTTTACGACCACTACAACCCAGGTTCGATTCCCGCATTGGGCACTTTTTTCTTATTAATGTCCCCCTTTTCTTGCGAAAGTCCAACCCCACCTGCGAGTGCAAGTAACCAAACGGGGCTCTGGAATATTTAATTGTAAGTGCAAAGTCAAACTGCTTTTCACATGTGTAGACATGTAGTGCACTTACAGTAAAAGCAGTTGCCTTCTACCCACCATGATTATTATGGCCTGTACCACGTGTACTAGGGATAGGCAAAATAATAATAATAATAATATTGAGAGAAGTTTCTTTTTTAAAGAAATACAGTAGAACCTCTGTGAAAGGACACTCTCGCTAGAGGACACCTCTCTACAAAGGACAGTTTTAATCTGCAAAATTATTATTTTTGCTATTTAGCAACTCTCCGGTAAGTGGACACCTCTCCCTAAAGGAGACTTTGGTTCTGCAATTGGGTGTCCTTTAGAAGAAGGTTCTAGTGTATATATAAAATGTCAAACAGACTTTCACAAACACATTTTGAATAATCAATAAATCCAATCAGGATTCCTTCAGTATGATCAAGAAAGAGACCAAATCCTGACAATCCCCAAAGTACATGGGATTGCCAACTTCCATTAAGGATGCTATAGTCTCTATCCAATCCAAACTTCTTTGTTTGGTCCATCACACAGGGAGATTTCAGATATACAAACAAACAAAAGCTTTCAAAATTCGAAACTATTATAGACGTGTATGATTCTTTTTAAAAATAAACAATTTCTACTGTCCTTACTGCAATGGAAAAATTAATGGGAGGGCCTGGCTCATCAGTTGTGAACCCTCCAAGCGGTTTCGCCAGTTTAATCTACCATACTGCTGTTATATTGCATTTTTCGATCTTCCTTTTATAGTGATACTGATGCTAGACTCTTGGAATGGGTATTTTAGAATAACTATGTACAAAAGCTTTGAGGACTGTAGAATTCCATTGCAGTAAGGACGGTAGAAATTATTTATTTTTAAAAAGAATCATACACGTCTATAATAGTTTCGAATTTTGATAACAGATGGTGCGTTGATGCATCATAAAACAAAAACTTTCACACAAAAAAAAACTAAATAACAAGGAAAGAAAAAAATGGTGTAATTAGAGTATACATCAATAACAAAAAGCTTTATAAAGACCTTTCAGTCTTATACAGATTCTCCAAGTAGAAATGTAGGGTACATGCAAGAGTAACAGTAATGGTACCAGTAATAAGCAATGTTATCATTTTTTTTAAAGCTAATCACATAAAGGTAATATGAAATTTATTAATTAGAGCATAGTAGAACCACAATGAGCATATACACCTCTATCAAGAAAAGTTTTCATCACCAAAATTACTATTTTTACCAATTAGCTGCTTTCTGGTGAGAGGACACCTCTCTCTGAAGGATACTTTGGCTAGGTGTTGTACTTTAAGAGAGAAATTCAACTGTTATAACTTCTTTGAAAGTCAATACAAAGCAGCATCTATCTGATGCTTCTTCTAAAATTCAACCATTTCTCAAATCCCCACTAAAGAATCTACATTGACTGACTATTATAAAGGACTGCGACGTATGATTATAAAACACCTAAAGTTGCACCGCATAAGTTTCTTTTCTGTGAAAAATCAATATTTATTTCAAAGAGAAATATTTACTATTTCTAACTTTTTTGTAGTAAATATTTCTCTTTGAAATAAATATTGATTTTTCACAGAAAAGAAACTTATGCGGTGCAACTTTAGGTGTTTTATTGACTGACTATATTTATTCAACAAGAAACAGATTTACCTTAGGAAAGAGTTGAATGGACTTCTGCCAAGGACAATTATAAAAAGACAAATTGTTCAATCAAATAAACAAAATTAATTCTGGTATGTGAACCTAGAATTCCAAATATGCAAAGAGTGACTTACTTTGAAACGCATAATATGATCAATATTTTATTGAGGAGAGAATACTAAATATATACAGTAAAATTTCTTTCTGAAAGATTACTAGTGGAAGAGGCAAAGTGTCCATTAGTTAGAGATGTTCTTTTTACCAGAGAGTAAATTAGTAAAAGTAGTTTACAACAACAACAAAGCCTTTATTTAGGGCCTCTCGCCCTATACAGGATTCGCCAGTTCACAAGGGATGGGGAGAACACTGTGTGGCCAGGATATAATCCTGTGGAATCCAAATATCGCCACCGCTATATACCTATTTTTTGATATTTCATTAATTAGTGCCGGAAATGAAGGACAAAGTTGCCCCGTTTTATCATTTAGTTTTCGTCTTTCCTCAGACAGAGCAGCACAGTCAAATAAGTAGTGAAACATTTCCGTTGTTATTCCTGATCCACAGAAAGTGCATTTCAGATCTTCACGCCTCAATAAAATCAGATGGTGTTCTCTGAAAAAAAATAGTAAAAGTAGTTATTTTGTTGATGAAGACTTGTCTTTTGTAGAGAGGTGTTTTTTAGTGAAAATTTCCTATGATAGAGGTTCAACCGTATATATATATGGTTCAGCCTTTTAGCTCTCAGTCTTATTTTATCCAATGTCTTACATACTCTGTCTAACAACATCCCTTCCACATATTTATTTATTTTATTAAATAATCACACTGGCCTTAGCTGGAAGCACTCAACTGGCTTAGTAATGGGGTGAGGGGGGGGGGGGAGATTTTATTTTTCTTAAATAAGGGGAGAAAATTTTTGAAAAAAAAAAAAAAAGCCAACTTCTCCCATCAAAATAGACATAAAAACTATGAACCATCTCTCTCTCTCTCTCTCTCTGAACATTCTGTGGGAAAGAACTTTTGCAGTCCTTCGGTGGTGTAGTCTTTCCCACAGTGAGGTCACCATTGAAGATTTTGTATATACAGTTAAACCTGTCTATAGCACCCCCTCTTGGGACTCATCAAAATAGGGTGCTATAGAGAGGAGGTGCTATAGACAGGTCACTTTTAATGTAAAATGTTTAAAATCGGGCGTTATAAAGAGGAAGGCGCTATTTAGAGGGGGTGATATAGACAGGTACTATTACAGTTAACTGTATATATATATATATATATTTATCTATTATTTTATATATTTATTTAGCTTTATTTATTCATATTTATTTTATATAGAACCTTATATGAACCATGTAATAAAGATGTTTCAATTTCAATTCTTCTCTCTCTATCAAGATGGTTCATAAACACAAAGTAATAGGACCAAATATAAATAAATAAATAGTGTGTGACGTTTCGGTAACAGTGTTGTTACCATCTTCAGACAAAAGTACTGAATGAGAAATTATACTACAGCATGTTTTAAATAGTTTATCTTGTTTACACACTTGTTACCATCTTCAGACAAAAGTACTGAATGAGAAATTATACCAGAGCATGTTTTAAATAGTTACTGTTAACAAGTGTGTAAACAAGATTGTTTTTTAAAACATGCTGTAGTATAATTTCTCATTCAGTACTTTTGTCTGAAGACGGTAACAACACAGTTACTGAAACATCACACTATTTATTTATTTGGATTTGGTCTTATTACTTTGTGTTTATAATCTATAATCCAAATGATGCCTTATCATAGATGGCTCATAGTTTATATCTATTTTGATGGTAGAGTGGACTTTGGGGCAGAATGAAGGATTGAAGGGGGGGAAGGGCCAGCTGCCTATGACACACCCTGACTCGGGATGTACCTGGCAGGGACAGCGTCCAGCCTTGTGGAGGGATCGTGAAAGACGAGAGATGGCAGCATTGTACATCTCCGAGTTTTCCGCTACCTGAGGCAGCCTGTCGGTCCGGCTCCAGCTGGCGCTCCCCGGAGCTCCTCCCTCGGCTTTACAGGTGGCTAGGGTCCCGTAAGGTAGATCCAGGACCACGGTGGACCCTGAGGTGGAAGAATTTGAAGAGACGGACTCCCTAACAACACCACATTCATGATGAGCTTTACTCAGTATCTCCAGTAGACAGTATCAACAAGCTCTACAAGCTTAATACCCTTCTTCTTCTTCTTTCTTATCTCCACTCAATCATATTAGGGTATCTGTGACCCTTGATGGTGTCTGTTTGACAACCACCATGACTGGGTGGAGTAGAATGCATCTGCCTTTGTCATTAAGACTGGGAGCACTACTCAGTGGCAGGCCAATTTATCTCCAAAAGAAATGGCCGCCTCTAACATGAGGAACAGACGCCATATGCAGCCACTCCTAACATGGAGTACAAACGCTGCTCATCCTGTATCCATCGATCAGGAGCCCTTGTTGTTGTTGTTGTTGTTTCTTATCCCCTTGTGTAAAGATTACACGAATTCCATGAGTTCATGCTCCTCGAGCTGTTTTATGATGAGCAGCGGCCTCTCAGGAGCCCTTACAGGGTACTATTAGCCGGACCAGCTGAGCCCAGGTTTTTTAGCGAGCTTGTTACTGCTCCCCCTCCTCCTTTTTCATTCGGGCTTGTGATAAGCTTAATACCCTAATATAATTAAGTGGAGTTAAGAAAGAAGAAGACCACATTCAGTACTGGTGATATCCGAACAACAGGGACAAAATGGTACAATTTGAGATCAATGAATTGAAACTTTAAGGTAAAAAAAAAACATCCAAAAGAATAAATGATGCGTTAAGTTTTAGTGTAACAATGCTTTTACACCATCTTCAGACAAAATTACTAAATGAAAGAGAAAAAAACGAGACCATGTTGTGTTTTTTTTTTTTTTCTCATTCAGCACTTTTGTCTGAAAATGGTAACAACGCTGTTACCAAAATGTCACACATATTTTTTCATTTGGATGAAGCCAAATCTTAATCCCTTTGTGCAAATATTACACAAATTCCAAGAGTCGATGATGCTCCTTGAGCTGGAATTGGATCTTGTTATACCTTATGTTTCTAGAGAGAGATATAATCTTCTTTTAATCAAATCGAACTTTTTTTTTTTTCATCATTTTAAACATCTGTCCTCTATGAAAAAAAATATTACAGTAGAAACTCTATGAGAGGACACCACTCTACAAAGGACAGTTTTCAGCGGCAAAATTGCCATTTTCAGCAACTTTCTGTAAAGGGAAACATTGGGTCTGAAACTAAGGTGTCCTTTACAGGGAGGTTCCATGGTATTACGGTAAAACCTTTTTTTAATATGGGCTGCCTGTCGATCGATTTGTAGAACCAGTCTTAAAAATCTAGTTAACCTCCAAATAAATCTATGCTATGCCAAGAACCGGTATTTCTAGACCTAGAACAATCTTTTAAAACACAAGGACTGTGAAAGCCTCAATCTGTTGCTGTTGTTCCTTATCCCCTTGTGTAAGGATTACACAAATTCCATGAGTCCATGCTCCTCAAGCTGTTTGATGATAAGCAGCGGCCTCTCCTCAAATGTTCTATAGAGTGCATCCAAATGACTTCTAGAGCTGCAGGTTCCAAGCTACATTTTGGGCAAGTGGGGTAGATTTTTTTTATTTTCTATCTTCAATGGCTTGAGATGGCTTGTTCTAAATGCCTCAATCTACTTAGAATATTCTACCATTTGACTTTGGAGGGATATGGAGGAGCTGTGTCTGTATTCATGTTAGAGTCTGCATAAAAGGGGTTAACTTCCATGTTAGGAACGGCCTCAAATTACAGGCAAAGTCAGACTTTAACCAAAGTGTGCCTGGATCATGGTGCCAAGAAAAACGAAAGCTGTATCCCTACACCCCATTCCATGAGATCAGATTCTTGGAAAGGCTGCTGCTTATCATAAAACAGATCAAGGAGCATGAACTCATGAAATTCGTGTAATCTTTACACAAAGGGGATAAGAAACAACATTTGCCTTTGGAGGGGGGGGGGTGTAAAAGTATATCAATGTTTACTTAAGAAGTTTCAATCTTTAAAACCTTTCCAAGAATGAAAGAATTGTCAAATAGAGAAATAAACAAGTGGAGAAAAGGTTGATTGTTTATTTTTCAGTTAGCTTGGGGTGGTCGAATATGATTTTTTTTTTAAGTATTTAGCTTTTGGTTTGTAAAGCATTATTCTTATATGAAGGTGGGTTTATCATGGTATATCATTTCACCCTCAAATAAGATCATAATGGTATTATGGGCGGGGTGAGCCTCTGACCCTGTATAAAGTCTCTTTGAACCAGGTACAGGTTTGTGATCAAAATTGTCTCTTTTTTAGATGAGTTATTTATGATCTAAAACAATGGACTGGACAACACACCTATGAGGAGATGAAGAGGATGGCGGAGGACCAGGAAGTATAGAGAGACCATGTGGCCCACCCTCAGTAGAGGAAGGCATTGAAGGAGGGAGATATGGAGATACCATGTGGCCCACCTTCAGTAGAGGAAGGCATTGAAGGAGGGAGAAATGGAGAGACCATGTGGCCCACCCTCAGTAGAGGAAGGCACTGAAGGAGGGAGATATGGAGATACCATGTGGCCCACCTTCAGTAGAGGAAGGCATTGAAGGAGGGAGAAATGGAGAGACCATGTGGCCCACCCTCAGTAGAGGAAGGCACTGAAGGAGGGAGATATGGAGAGACCATGTGGCCCACCCTCAGTAGAGGAAGGCACTGAAAGAGGGAGATATGGAGATACCATGTGGCCCACCTTCAGTAGAGGAAGGCATTGAAGGAGGGAGATAGGGAGAGACCATGTGGCCCACCCTCAGTAGAGGAAGACATTGAAGGAGGGAGAAATGGAGAGACCATGTGGCCCACCCTCAGTAGAGGAAGGCATTGAAGGAGGGAGAAATGGAGAGACCTTGTGGCCCACCCTCAGTAGAGGAAGACATTGAAGGAGGGAGAAATGGAGAGACCATGTGGCCCACCCTCAGTAGAGGAAGGCATTGAAGGAGGGAGATATGGAGAGACCATGTGGCCCACCCTCAGTAGAGGAAGGCACTGAAAGAGGGAGATATGGAGAGACCATGTGGCCCACCCTCAGTAGAGGAAGACATTGAAGGAGGGAGAAATGGAGAGACCATGTGGCCCACCCTCAGTAGAGGAAGGCATTGAAGGAGGGAGAAATGGAGAGACCATGTAGCCCACCCTCAGTAGAGGAAGGCATTGAAGGAGGAAGATATGGAGAGACCATGTGGCCCACCCTCAGTAGAGGAAGGCATTGAAGGAGGAAGATATGGAGAGACCATGTAGCCCACCCTCAGTAGAGGAAGGCACTGAAGGAGGGAGATATGGAGAGACCATGTGGCCCACTCTCAGTAGAGGAAGGCATGGAAGGCAGAAGATATGGAGAGACCATGTGGCCCACCCTCAGTAGAAGAAGGCACTGAAGGCAGAAGATATGGAGAGACCATGTGGCCCACCCTCAGTAGAAGAAGGCATTGAAGGAGGAAGAGCTTATTTGGTCAGTGAGTCAGTTACAAAGAATTCAATCACATTGCAAACAGACACAGCATTTCCCTTCTATTCTCATTCAGATATGAATTTGTGTTCTGGGTTTTCATCTTAGTTTCATTATTTCTTTATAAATAAGTAGCTTATGCGATAAAAGGGAATAAAAGAAGAAAAGTTTCTTTATTAGACAATTATAACGGTGCGAGCTTTCGGGCAAAATACCCTTCTACAGGCGTGGTAGACGTGACACTATAACGTAGGTAATGTGGCTAGAAAGAGAGTATATACACATGATTATTTACATATTAGCGGAATGTGCTATGCAAATGGGGATTTTTCATTTGTTATGAATATTGTAATTAAAGAGATAGTAGGCAAATAGGGCATTTGTATATTTGTAGTTTGAGTGTATAGAGGAATATGTTAACGTAAATTATAGGATATGCGATATTTCGAAGAATTTTAGGAAATGTTGATACCGGGCTATCGTGTTATGGTTATTACTGCAAGGCCAGGAGAGCACGATAGGCATCAGGAAGATCTATTTTACGGTTGATGCTGTTATGTCTGTGGGATTCTATGGATTCGAGAACTAATCGTTGGTGCTGGTTATGAATGCGTCTGTAATGTATGGTGGGGTGGTTGGTGTTGAATGTATGGCCAGTATTGAGTGTGTGCTGGTAAAGGAGGGACCTGGTGTCTTGGTTGGAGATGTTTCTAGAATGCTCAGACATTCTGATGGCGACGGATCTACCTGTCTCGCCAACGTATGTGGCAGAGCATTGCTCACACGAGACAGAGTAGACCGCGCCAACAGAATGGAGGGGATCAGGGGGGGCATGCGATTTAGTATATGGGTGACGGAGGGATGTGAGCAGGTTGGAGGAGTTTTTATATAAGGTGCGGATACCGTATGCTTTAAGGCTTCTGGCTATGTCGGCTGAGGAGGGGGAGTAGGGAAGGAAACATAATGATCTGTAAATTTTAGGTTGGTTGGAGGGGCCAGGTGTATATGAATGTCTATTGATGAATTCAAGCGGAAACGATGCTATGGAGAGGTGCGATATGATGAGATTTTTCTCAATTTCTTTAAATATATCGAGCGAACAGTGGGTATAGATTCTTTTAGTGAGAGCTTTTACTCTATTTCCAAAGTAAAGGAGATGTTGGGGTTAAAACTATTGAGGGCTGCAAGTATGGTGCTCTCCTGGCCGTGTCTGCATAAGCAAAAGACGTCATCAATATAACGGCGCCATATTTGTATATCTATAGGGAGGGTACGGGTGATCCAGTTGTCTATTTCGGACATAGCGATTTCTGCGACAATAGAGGAAAGAGGGCTACCCATTGGCGAACCCTTAATTTGTCTGTAATGATTTTCTAGGAATGTGAAACAGTTCATGTTCAAGCAGAGCTTGGTAAGTTGTATTATGGATGAAGCTGTATGGGGATCTACATGTGAGCCAAGGAACCGCTCCAGACTATCTATGATGAGATTGTGGGGAAGACTGAGGTAGAGGGAGGTTACATCGAAGGAACACATTATAAAATGTGGGGCGGGTTTTAAGGCAGTTAACTCACTGATAAAGTGGGGGGTGCTACGTATGGAGTATATATTCCTGTGGTTGTGTAACAGAGGGGAAAGGTAGTTAGAGAGGAATTTGGCCAATGGATAAGCTGGTGAAAGATGGTAGGCGATAATCGGACGGAGTGGTACGTCCGGTTTATGGATTTTTGGCAGGCCGTAGATGTATGCTCTATTGGAAAGGTTGGAAATAAATATCTTGTAATCATCGGGGGTAATGTGCTTAGATTTTTTCAACTGTAGTAGGGAGGTTCTGAAAACTTTAACTAGAGAGAGGCTAACCTTGTCTGAGATAGGGGAGAAGGTGGTATCTTCTCCGAGTAGATCGTGCATCTTGGCTCGGTAATCCTCTTGGTTCATGATGACGGTATTTGAGCCCTTGTCGGATCGGGTGATGACTATGGATTTACTCTGCTTAAGTCTTTGGAGTGTTCTTAGGTCTGCACGGTAGTTGGGAGGAGGAGTATAAGGTTTAGTTAGAGTCTTGGCAACCAATGTTCTCACGGAATGTTTGTCTTGCAGGCTGTACTGTTTGATGGTAGATTCGACGGAGCTAATGACCTCAGGGATATTGGGCTTGGAGGGGATGCGGAACTTGAGGCCCTTCTCTAATAGTGATATTTCTGAGGGAGATAGGGTACGGTGTGACAAGTTGACTACATTTGACGACTGCTGCTTCTGATTGTAGGAGGCAAGGAGAGGGTATGAAAATTTCTTTTGCCAGAAGAGTAGTTTCCTCCGGTGCCTGAGTGATATGTTCTTTTCTTGCGCCCTGATATCATTTGTGATACCGATAATATGATTTGCAAGTTCTGCAGGAGGGACCTTTTGAGCTATTAGGAAAAGTAGCCCTTTGATTGATTTGGTCAGAAACCTTATGTTCGAAAAACAGCCTGCAAGACAAACATTCCGTGAGAACATTGGTTGCCAAGACTCTATCTAAACCTTATACCCCTCCTCCCAACTACCGTGCAGACCTAAGAACACTCCAAAGACTTAAGCAGAGTAAATCCATAGTCATCACCCGATCCGACAAGGGCTCAAATACCGTCATCATGAACCAAGAGGATTACCGAGCCAAGATGCACGATCTACTCGGAGAAGATACCACCTTCTCCCCTATCTCAGACAAGGTTAGCCTCTCTCTAGTTAAAGTTTTCAGAACCTCCCTACTACAGTTGAAAAAATCTAAGCACATTACCCCCGATGATTACAAGATATTTATTTCCAACCTTTCCAATAGAGCATACATCTACGGCCTGCCAAAAATCCATAAACCGGACGTACCACTCCGTCCGATTATCGCCTACCATCTTTCACCAGCTTATCCATTGGCCAAATTCCTCTCTAACTACCTTTCCCCTCTGTTACACAACCACAGGAATATATACTCCATACGTAGCACCCCCCACTTTATCAGTGAGTTAACTGCCTTAAAACCCGCCCCACATTTTATAATGTGTTCCTTCGATGTAACCTCCCTCTACCTCAGTCTTCCCCACAATCTCATCATAGATAGTCTGGAGCGGTTCCTTGGCTCACATAGTGTAGATCCCCATACAGCTTCATCCATAATACAACTTACCAAGCTCTGCTTGAACATGAACTGTTTCACATTCCTAGAAAATCATTACAGACAAATTAAGGGTTCGCCAATGGGTAGCCCTCTTTCCTCTATTGTCGCAGAAATCGCTATGTCCGAAATAGACAACTGGATCACCCGTACCCTCCCTATAGATATACAAATATGGCGCCGTTATATTGATGATGTCTTTTGCTTATGCAGACACGGCCAGGAGAGCACCATACTTGCAGCCCTCAATAGTTTTAACCCCAACATCTCCTTTACTTTGGAAATAGAGTAAAAGCTCTCACTAAAAGAATCTATACCCACTGTTCGCTCGATATATTTAAAGAAATTGAGAAGAATCTCATCATATCGCACCTCTCCATAGCATCGTTCCCGCTTGAATTCATCAATAGACATTCATATACACCTGGCCCCTCCAACCAACCTAAAATTTACAGATCATTATGTTTCCTTCCCTACTCCCCCTCCTCAGCCGACATAGCCAGAAGCCTTAAAGCATACGGTATCCGCACCTTATATAAAAACTCCTCCAACCTGCTCACATCCCTCCGTCACCCATATACTAAATCGCATGCCCCCCCTGATCCCCTCCATTCTGTTGGCGCGGTCTACTCTGTCTCGTGTGAGCAATGCTCTGCCACATACGTTGGCGAGACAGGTAGATCCGTCGCCATCAGAATGTCTGAGCATTCTAGAAACATCTCCAACCAAGACACCAGGTCCCTCCTTTACCAGCACACACTCAATACTGGCCATACATTCAACACCAACCACCCCACCATACATTACAGACGCATTCATAACCAGCACCAACGATTAGTTCTCGAATCCATAGAATCCCACAGACATAACAGCATCAACCGTAAAATAGATCTTCCTGATGCCTATCGTGCTCTCCTGGCCTTGCAGTAATAACCATAACACGATAGCCCGGTATCAACATTTCCTAAAATTCTTCGAAATATCGCATATCCTATAATTTACGTTAACATATTCCTCTATACACTCAAACTACAAATATACAAATGCCCTATTTGCCTACTATCTCTTTAATTACAATATTCATAACAAATGAAAAATCCCCATTTGCATAGCACATTCCGCTAATATGTAAATAATCATGTGTATATACTCTCTTTCTAGCCACATTACCTACGTTATAGTGTCACGTCTACCACGCCTGTAGAAGGGTATTTTGCCCGAAAGCTCGCACCGTTATAATTGTCTAATAAAGAAACTTTTCTTCTTTTATTCCCTTTTATCGCATAAATAAACCGAGAAGATTATAACTGTCTTTATTCGCTAAATAAGTAGCTTATTTGGACATGGAGTCAGAGGTACAATGCTCCCAGAATTCAATCAAAACATCCACAAGACAATGCATGAAGACAATGTACTCTCTTATTCTAGACAGAATGGGACTCTGGACTTTAGACAAAAGTTTTCATTGTTTCTTTTTTAGATGAGTAGCTGCAAGGTGAACAGGTATTCCATAGTAGCCAATCAGAGATGGCCGTTCTACAGGATGGTGATGAATGGTTCATCTGGCCATAGGAGGGTTCAATGCTCACAGAATGCTAACATCCACAACACAATGCATTGTTTCTTTTTTAGATGAGTAGCTGCAGGGTGAACTGGTATTCCATAGTGGCTGTTCTACAGGATGAAGATGAATGGTTTATCTGGCCATAGGAGGGTTCAATGCTCACAGAATGTTAACATCCACAACACAATGCATTCTTTTTCAGGATGAGTAGCTGCAGGGTGAACTGATATTCCATAGTGACTGTTCTACAGGATCAAGAAGAATGGTTTATCTGGCCATAGGGAGGGTTCAATGCTCACAGAATGCTAACATCCACAACACAATGCATTCTTTTTCAGGATGAGCAGCTGCAGGGTGAACTGGTATTCCATAGTGACTGTTCTACAGGATGAAGATGAATGGTTTATCTGGCCATAGGGAGGGTTCAATGCTCACAGAATGCTAACATCCACAACACAATGCATTCTTTTTCAGGATGAGCAGCTGCAGGGTGAACTGGTATTCCATAGTGCCTGTTCTACAGGATGAAGATGAATGGTTTATCTGGCCATAGGGAGGGTTCAATGCTCACAGAATGCTAACACCCACAACACAATGCATTGTTTCTTTTTTAGATGAGCAGCTGCAGGGTGAACTGGTATTCCATAGTGACTGTTCTACAGGATGAAGATGAATGGTTTATCTGGCCATAGGGAGGGTTCAATGCTCACAGAATGCTAACATCCACAACACAATGCATGCAGAGACAACATTTCTCTCCCGTTCTCACCAGGATGGGAACTTGGTTTCCAGGCAAAAAGGATCCAGCCCCTTGGCCACTCCGGAACTCTTCAAGTCAAAGGTGTAGGTGAGCCAACGGCCTGCTAAGTCAGCCTCCGTCAGAACAAGTCAGAGTTGGGGGGAGTGAAAGGGGGGGATATTTTGTTTTGAAGGGATTAGGGAGCGCACCTCTCTCATCCTGGAAATAGTGAACGGCACCAGAGGATGTGTCATCGTGGGAGTTGGCCAGATGGGTGCCTGGCACCGGGGGCTTCAGGAGGGAGTAGGGGGTCACGTTGGGGGGGCCCTTGTCATCCCTACACACCCCTCTCTCTTGGCAACTGAGGGGCAAGGGGGCACAGTGGAGAAAGAAAGTCAAAATTTGCCTCAAGGGGAAAAAAAGAGGGATGTCAAATGTTTCATTTTAGTACATTGCTTTTTATTGGAGGAAGTTCTACTGTGTATATGAGAGGAGTATGAAATTAATGAAGAAAAGAGAGAAAACACCTTTCTCTAAAAAAAAACTTATATTAGAAAACATTATCAGCTCTGAGTCAACAGACAAGAAGATCAGAAACAAAACAATTTTGGCCAATTTATACAACATGGTCTTAAACTGAAGGCGTGAAGGAAATCCCATACAATCCTCTTTGGAAAGTCCTTACCTGCCAGCTGTCAGAATGTGTATGACAATTCCCTAGAGTGCCAGGAGGGGCCAAGTAGAGACACGTCCCCAACTCCATCCTAATATGACACTTACTTTCCCTTCTTATTTCTAATCCCCTTGTGTAAAGATTAAACGAAATCCATGAGTTCATGCCCATTATCCCCTTGTGTAAAGATTAAACGAAATACATGAGTTCATGCCCATTATCCCCTTGTGTAAAGATTAAACGAAATCCATGAGTTCATGCCCATCAACCTACTTTCCTTAGTAAACAGCTAAGTTAAAGTAGTTATCTCGTGTGTCTTCAATAAAGGTCACTGTAATATCTTTCAGAGTTACTGTCTGAATTTGGATTATACACTCATTGACAAAACTTAAGGAAGTTGTACTTTTTAGCATGTATATCGGGATTCAGACAGTAACTCTAAAAGATATTACAGTGACCTTTATTGAAGACACACGAGATAACTAAGTGTGTATACACTCATGGACAAATCTTAAGGAAGTTGTACCTTTTAGCATGTATATCGAGATTCAGACAATAACTCTAAAAGATATTACAGTGACCTTTATTGAAGACACACGAGATGATCAAGTGTGAAAAAAATTGCCTGCTTCCTTCAAAAATTAGACAATATCAACATCAAAGACTTTTCACTTCCTTAAGTTTTGTCCATGAGTGTAGATTAAAATCAAAGGGTAACAAGACCAATTCTCCAAATTTTTGAAATGTTTATGATGTTTCAATAAAAGAATTGTCTATACCATTATCAGACAAAGTACTAAATGTAAACTTGTTTACAGTGGGTAGAAGATTTCTCTGTAAATGTTGTTGTTGTTTCTTATTCCTTTGTGTAAAGATTACATGAATTCCATGAGTCCATGCTCCTTGAGCTGTTTTATGATGAGCAGCAGCGTCTCCCGAAGGTTCTGTTTAGTGCATCTAATGCAAGCCAAAATGTGTTCTGGAGCTGCAGGTGCCAAGCTTGTTAGTGTTGTTTGATGCTGTCTGGGGTTCAGAGCTCCTCCTGGGTTCACTCCACTGAACCAACTGTGTGCTTAGGTGGGATCCTCCAGTTCTTGTTTATTTTTGTTTTGGCTACTATTTCTATTTCTTTAAAAGTAAGTTTATTTTTCTGTGGCAAGAGTTCTTTTGTGCCTTTTTTTTTCTAGTGCATCAGCAGCTTCATTGCCTTCAATGCCAACATGTGAGGGTATCCATTGAAGATGAATTTTTGAGTTTTTGGAGATAACCAATTATGTTCCTGCTTACTTTGTTACTAAGTTCCCCTGTGTGACTCAAGTATAGAGTAAACCTAATAGGTCTTAATTTGATAAACAATTGTATAAATGATGTGGCCCATGAAATAGAGATAGAAAAATATTTTGACATGTAGTGCTATCCATAATAAATAAGTGCTTATAACTAGAAACATAGCTTGGATTTTTGAAAGAAAAAAAAATTTAACAAAAAAAAATTGTGAGCAATTTTTTTCCATCTTTTTCAAGATTGTCTTGTCAATTTGTTTCCAAGGTTGCTGAGGATGTCATAAAAACTTCGCATAACTGGAACCTTTATAGAACCTTCATGAGAGGACAAATTCTGCTAGCAGGTAACTCTACAAAGGATAGTTTTCATCGCCTTTATTACCACTTTTACTAGATGCTCTTCCTGCCCAGAAGTCCAACCTCTCCTCTACGTGGTGCGTGGGAGAAGCAGCACAAGTAAGGGACTGCCCTGTAGTACGGTGTTGTGAGCCTTGAGCCACTATGGTAACCGTGAACAGGGAACTCTGAAATGAGGCTGACTATTGGGGCAATAGCACCCCCCTTTCCATGGAGCAACAAAATCTGGACAAGACACCACCACCACTAGCTTCTCTTGAGTAAGAAGACACCTCTCCCTATAGGACACACTTTGGTTCTGAATCTGGGTGTTGTCCTTTACAGAGAGGTAGTTCTACTGTATTGATATTATTGGAAATTATGAAAAAAAGGCATCTCCTTATCATGCAACTAACAGATACGTTTTTCTTAATTTATCCACCTTTTATCCCATTATAATTTCACATTTGTACTATTTTTTCACATTGTTTTGCGTTCTCATGCACTTCTGGCCTTAACTACCCATTTCATGAATTTTCAAGGGGGTCGGTGGAAGGCTGGTAAACCGTTTGGTTTTCGACCACTAGGACCCGGGTTCGAACCCGCATTGGACACTTTTTTCTGTTTAAAGAAAAAAAAATGCTCCAATGGCCCCCGATTCTTGCAAAAGTCCAACCCCACCAGCGAGTGCAAGTAACCAAACGGGGCTCTGGCATTAGTAAGTGCAAAGTCGAACTGCTTTCACATGTGTAGACATGTGGTGCACTTACAGTAAAAGCAGTCGCTAACTACCCACCATGATTATCATGGCCTGTACCACGTGTACTAGGGATAAGCAAAAAAAAAAAAAAAAGAATTTTCAGGATGCCTGAATGACCAGTTATTTGGTTGTTGAGGTACATCTTGTACCACACTGCTGAGGGTCAACAGCCCGAAATGCGTATGTGGTTAGCTTTTCTTGATTAATCAAGAATGAATATTTGGCCAATTCTGGAATAATTAAAAATCAACGAATAATTGATATTTATTCCGATGTGGCATAAGCTATCAGCAACTTTCAGTAGCACAATAAGATGTCCAGGGTAGCCTAGTGGACATGGCATCTGCCCGGTAAGCGGAACGTTGTGGGTTCGATTCCCGCCCCTGGACACTTTTATTTTTCCGTTCGCCATTACTCTTCATATTTTCACCCTTTCATACTTCATCCAAAATTACTTTGCCATTACTCTTCATATTTTCACCCTTACATACTTCATCCAAAAAAAGTTAGAAATAGTAAATATTTCTCTTTGAAATAAATATTGATTTTTCACAGAAAAGAAACTTATGCGGTGAAACTTTAAGTGTTGTTTTTTAAGATGTCTTTTTAAAAATTTATCCACTTTTATCCCAGTACAATTTCACATTTGTACTATAAGGTTATCCCAAAAGTTTGTGTTTTTCTTATTACTTGGTTAATAATATTATTACGGCAAATACATAATAATACATAATACAATTACTTTATACATTATACAAAGATATTATACATAAAGGCGAATAATATTGGTACAGTTAAACCTGTCTATAGCGCCCCTTCTTGGGACTCACCAAAATAGGGTGCTATAGACAGATCACTTTTAATGTAAATCGCATCGTACTACATATTTAAAATCGGGCGCTAAAGAGAGGGAAGCGCTATTTAGAGGGGGCACTATACTGAATTTCAATTTTTTGCAAGTGTTTACGAACTTTTGGGACAACCTTGTATTTGATGTAAATGTTGTTTCGAAGAGACGGGGGAACTCACCAGCTGTCTGTGGTGGTGGAAGATGAGGAGGGCAGAGTGGGGGGCAAACCAAGCTTCTCCCTGAGGGTGGGGGGTAGTCTCCTCCGTCTACGGCCAACTCCCTTGGTCCTTCGTACTGAGGGATTGGGATCTGTACACACTATCTAGCTGGCTTAGACAACATCTACCAAATCCTTTTCTTACAGAGGTTGAAGCACTGCTTTTGTATCTAGAGAACTTTGGTTCTGCAAATAAGTGTCCTTTATAGAGGAGTCTTCTACTGTATATTAACAAGATTTTGTTGTGGCTTCCGATTCTTGCAAAAATCCAACCCCACCAGCGAGTGCAAGTAACTAAATGGGGTTCGGGCACATTTGTAAGTGCAAAGTGGAACAGCTTTCCACATTGTGTAGACATGTGGTGCACTTACAGTAAAAGAAGTCGCCTTCTTCTACCCAACCATGATTATCATGGCCTGTACCACATGTACTAGAGATAAGCAAAAAAAAATATGTTGTTGACATGTCCAATGAAGAAGAATCTCAGATGTCTCCATGCATCTCTATCACAGCAATGTTCTCTATCTTGGGTGTTTAAAGCTGCTGTTCTGGGTCCATGTCAATTCTCTGTTGTTGTTGACAGGTCCAATGAAGAAGAACCTCAGATGTCTCCATGCATCTCTATCACAGCACAGTAGCAATTAAAAAATAAGATATTAAATTATTTATTACACTATGATATTTGTTAATCCTCTTATATTATGTTAAGTTTTAATTTGATCTCCAAGTTCATCATATATATGAATGCATTATTATTTTTACCACAGTGGTTGCAATTGAGCACAATAAATTCATGTCCACAAGCTCACGGCAAACCTAATGACCAGATGGACCCGTTCAAATAACATTCCTTTTTTTTTTTTTTTGCTTATCCCTAGTACACGTGGTACAAGTCATGATAATCATGGTGGGTAGTTAGCGACTGCTTTTACTGTAAGTGCACCACATGTCTACACATGTGAAAGTAGTTCGACTTTGCACTTACAAATGTGCTAGAGCCCCGTTTGGTTACTTGCACTCGCTGGTGGGGTTGGACTTTTGCAAGAATCGGGGGGCCATTGGAGCATTTTTTTTTTAACAGAAAAAAAAGTGTCCAATGCGGGGATCGAACCCGGGTCGTAGTGGTCGTAAACCAAACGGTTTAACCAGCCTTCCACCGACCCCCCAATAACATTCCTACAGTGAGACACTTGAAATTTGATTTCTCAGTACGGCTGTGAGAAAGCCCACCCAAAATCCAAGCAAAAAGACTTGACACAGCACAAGAGTAATGAAGAGGAAGAAATGACTTGTACATTTGGAGTTTCCGGGAGTGGCCATCTCACTCTTGAGCTTGAAGAGCTCCCTCTCGCAGGTCTCAGCATCGCAGTAGGTCAGGATATCCAGGATGCGGTTGTAGACCTCAGGACGGGTGCCGGCCTCTGAGGCCGTTAAGGGCCGGCAGGGCTGAACTCGGCCTGGACCACCCTTTTTCGTTAAAAAGAAACATTTGCAGTAAAATTTGTCAAACGTTGTTCTACAATCATAAGCCGCATTATATTATATCACATTGTATTATAAATATATATATTGAAATATTTATACTCACCGGTCCTCTGCTTGGGGATAGCCCCCTGGTTCTTGTCCAGAGGGGTGGTCTCATCAGGGGTGGAGGAGGTGCTGTCGGAGTTGTAGTCTGCGTTGACAATCCCTTCCTTCATCTCTGCTGTACACCCAGAGAGAAAATTGCTGAAATGTTAACCATACCTTTCTTCAATACATAGAAGCTTGTTTTCTGACAAGAGTTGTCCCCCCTTTCACAAGCCTAAATAAATGATAAAGTGATTTATTAGTGTGTAATGTTTCGGCAACAGCATTGTTACCATCATCAGACAAAAAGAATGAAAAGAATTCTTTTGTCTGATGATGGTGACAATGCTGTTGCCGAAACATCACACTATTAAATTATTTGGATTAAGTTTTATTTTCTTGTATTAAAAGCCTAAATAAAAACTATATATAAAAGTGAGAAAACACAAAGCAGCAGTAACAAGCTCACTAACATGATAAAGCACAATTTGGATTATAGATTATAGCTACAAGAAAATAAAGACCTAATCCAAATAATAGTGTGTGACGTTTCGGTAACAGCATTGTTACCATCATCACAGACAAAAGAATAAATGAAGAAAAAATAATAAATATTTAAGAACATCCTGTGATATTTTTTCTTGTTTATTCTTATGTCTGTGATGATGGTAACAAAACTGCTACTGAAACGTCACACACTATTAATTTATTTGGATTAGGTCTTATTTTCTTGAAGCTCACTAACAAAAACCACGGGCTCAGAGCTGACATAGACCCTATAAGATAACCTTCTTATCAGGAAACCTGTCTGTATCCAGGAAAAGCAGCTGTATCTGTTCCTCATGTCAGAAGAGCCATTTAATATTGGAGCTAAGTCGGCCTGCTACTGAGAGAAGTAATGTTTTCAGTTTTAACAACTAAAAAGCATAAGCATTTTACTTCTTTTAATCATTGCAAAAATCATAAGATGTCGCTTAATCATGATGGTACCATTAAAGATCTCAAGCTCCACAGACTTGACACCTGAAATATTCTGGAATGGAAATAAGCAAGAAGAAGAAAAGAAGGAGACAGGTCTTCAGAAGAGCTAAAGACTTGCGGTAGACCTACCAGGAGCTGGGGGAGGCAAGGGGATGGCATCAGAACCAAAGAGCCAGTCCAGACCAGAGGTGCTGTCAGACTCAGAGGGTGTGGTGGGCCGGTACACCAGGGTGAAGAGGCTGTCGTTACTGTCCGGCAGGGACTCGTTGGAGGAGTCCTTCTTCTTGGCAGTGGCCGTGGAGGCTGCTGCCTCTGGAGTGTCTTCCTTGGACTCTTCCTGAGGGTGTTCAGGCTTCTCAGTGGGGTCCTCGGAGATCCCTAGTGTACGGATGTTGCGCGCAGACATGGTGAATATGTTATTGTTTGTGTTATTGTTGTTGTTATTGTTGCGGAGTAGGGATCTCTGCGAGGTGTCCAGTGAGTGGTGCCGTATTAAGAGGAACTGAGAGGAAGTGGTGGGAGGGGCAGTCTGGGGGTCAGGGTTCTCTGTGGTCTGTTCGTCCCCGCTCTCAAAGATGGGCTTGATGGCCTCGCTGATACTTGGCCGGAGGAACTCTGTGCTCTGGCGGGCCTTGGCGATGCCAGAGCCACTGCTGCAGCTGCGGCCGATCACCTCCAGACTGACGGGGTGTGAGGGGGGCACAGAAGGAGAGGGCTTCTCTGGGCAGGTCTCCAGCTCACTGTGGGCCCGCCGCACCATCCTCTTGTCTCCCTTGCCCCTGGCCAGCTCCGCAGCCCTCAGACTGGGGTCCTGGAACCGGAAGCTGAGCTCCACGGAACAGGTCCCACCACTGCCAGCCCCAGAACTGGAGCTGGAGCTGAAGCTGAGGGTGCTGGTCTGAGGGTGCTCCTGGAGGAGGTACATGGAGGAGGCCCCGCTGGGCTCCCCTGCTGGACACACAGCTCCAGCTATACTGGGGTGGGATACACATATACGAATTGATAAAACCTTTAAATAAAAAAAGTCAAAGATGTTTCTTTTCATACATTTAATCTAATTTTCCATTTATTCATGTAAAATACACACTCATGGAGAAAACTTAAGGAAGTGGAAACTCTTTAATGTCGCCAGTATATATATATTTTTAAGAAAACAGAGGCAATTTTGTTCACACTTGGTTATATTCAATAAAGGTCCCTGTGTAACAAATATCTTTCAGAGTTAGTATCTGAATCCCAATATATATGCTAAAAGGTACAACTTCCTTAAGTTTTGTCCATGAGTATATATTCTTTTACTTTTCAAAAAATCTTAAATGTACAGTTAAACCTGTCTATAGTGCCGCTCTAAATAGCACCTTCCTCTCTTTAGTGCCCGATTTTAAACATTAGAATGTACACATTTTACATTAAAAGTGACCTGTCTATTGCACACCCTCTCTATAGCACCCTATTTTGGTGAGTCCCAAGAAGTGGCGCTATAGACAGGTTTAACTGTAAATAATTTTTTCAAAATATATATCCATTTTATATTTCTCATTTCTTATAAATGTGCCTGTTGTCAGAAAACTGGGGAGAAAAGTTGTTCAACTCAACTTTAAGGGGAAGAAGCAGCTTTTCCTTGGAGAGTGTGTTGAATTAAAGAGATTGTATTGTAACATGTGCCTCTAGGGACTACTGCTGTACGTAAGTAACATAATTGCTATGTTACAAAAATAATTTGATGCAAACATTCTAAAAGAATAGTTCCAAGCTGTGTGCCTGTGTGGGGTTTTTATGTCTGAGTGTGGTGTATATGCTGTATGTAATTTGTTTAAATGTCTTGTGTGTATTGTGTAAGTATTGTTGTCTATGTGTGTGCATCGTGTTATGTCTGAGTGTGGTGTTATATGTATGTTGTATATGTGTGTAGTGCTATGTATTGTGGGTGTTGTGTTGTATGTGCATTGTGTGTTTTGTGTTGTATGCATTGTGTGTGTTGCGTTGTGTGTGCTGTGGGTGCTGTGTTGTATGTGTGCATTGTATGTTTTGTTATGTATATGCATTGTGGGTGTTGTGTTATATATGTGTTTATGTTATGTTGTGTATTGTGTTTATATTTTGCTGTATGTTGTGTTTGTATTGTGCTATATGTAAGTTGACACCACCCATTTAAAAATTGAACACTATCCAAAGCAGGCATTTTCAACCAGTCAGTCATTACAAGAGAGTATGCAACAAAAGTACAGTATCATCAACCCAGTGTGACAGCTAGGTCTACAGACAATGGTGACAGATGTGGATCTACATACCTGCCGCAGGAGCTGCCCTGTCAGGATCCCCAGCACTGGCTGAACTCCACTTCCTGGCCTCTGACACTGGGGACAACAATATAGCTGTGGGCTCAGATGGGATAAAAACTAGCAGAAATAAGATTTTCATAAAGTTATAAACTTGAGCTACCTTCAGAGTTGTTGTTATTTCTTATCCCCTTGAACTACCTTCAAAGTGATCAACTATATTAGCCTGCATAATCTTTCAGAGTATGAGAGATGAGATTAG
>CP092878.1:32272654-32296234 GCA_030710605.1 Cordylochernes scorpioides
AAACAAAAGATCATAAAAGACAGAAGGCCAAGAACTTACCACACTTCATCACCTCTAGGCTCAGAAGGGAGTGAAACAAAAATATGGGTAGATAGGAGAGAAAGAGAAGTTAGATAAAAGACAGAACCTTCAAACAAAAGATCATAAAAGACAGAAGGCCAAGAACTTACCACACTTCATCACCTCTAGGCTCAGAAGTGAGTGAAACAAAAATATGGGTAGATAGGAGAGAAAGAGAAGTTAGATAAAAGACAGAACCTTCAAACAAAAGATCATAAAAGACAGAAGGCCAAGAACTTACCACACTTCATCACCTCTTGGCTCAGAAGGGAGTGAAACAAAAATATGGGTAGATAGGAGAGAAAGAGAAGTTAGATAAAAGACAGAACCTTCAAACAAAAGATCATAAAAGACAGAAGGCCAAGAACTTACCACACTTCATCACCTCTAGGCTCAGAAGTGAGTGAAACAAAAATATGGGTAGATAGGAGAGAAAGAGAAGTTAGATAAAAGACAGAACCTTCAAACAAAAGATCATAAAAGACAGAAGGCCAAGAACTTACCACACTTCATCACCTCTAGGCTCAGAAGTGAGTGAAACAAAAATATGGTAGATAGGAGAGAAAGAGAAGTTAGATAAAAGACAGAACCTTCAAACAAAAGATCATAAAAGACAGAAGGCCAAGAACTTACCACACTTCATCACCTCTAGGCTCAGAAGTGAGTGAAACAAAAATATGGGTAGATAGGAGAGAAAGAGAAGTTAGATAAAAGACAGAACCTTCAAACAAAAGATCATAAAAGACAGAAGGCCAAGAACTTACCACACTTCATCACCTCTAGGCTCAGAAGTGAGTGAAACAAAAATATGGGTAGATAGGAGAGAAAGAGAAGTTAGATAAAAGACAGAACCTTCAAACAAAAGATCATAAAAGACAGAAGGCCAAGAACTTACCACACTTCATCACCTCTAGGCTCAGAAGTGAGTGAAACAAAAATATGGGTAGATAGGAGAGAAAGAGAAGTTAGATAAAAGACAGAACCTTCAAACAAAAGATCATAAAAGACAGAAGGCCAAGAACTTACCACACTTCATCACCTCTAGGCTCAGAAGTGAGTGAAACAAAAATATGGGTAGATAGGAGAGAAAGAGAAGTTAGATAAAAGACAGAACCTTCAAACAAAAGATCATAAAAGACAGAAGGCCAAGAACTTACCACACTTCATCACCTCTAGGCTCAGAAGTGAGTGAAACAAAAATATGGGTAGATAGGAGAGAAAGAGAAGTTAGATAAAAGACAGAACCTTCAAACAAAAGATCATAAAAGACAGAAGGCCAAGAACTTACCACACTTCATCACCTCTAGGCTCAGAAGTGAGTGAAACAAAAATAAACAGGCAAACAGGAGAAAAAGAAGGTCAGAAGATACTCACCATGCTTCATCACCTCGGCCACCAGACTGGAGTCCTCCCCAGCCCCGGTCTCCTCCCCCGCAGGAGGCTTCTTGAGGGAGGCGGCCCCTGAACTGCCGGAGCTCTCTCTGTGGTGTACATCCACCTCCAGGTCTGCAGCAGGCCATCACTCACTACAGCTGCTTTACTTACAGAGTGTCAATAAGAGAAATGAATCTTATTTCAATAATCCAGCATGCTCTCACCTTCCTCAAGACAAATGATTGTATAGTGAAAAATCTGTAGGAGATATAGTCCCAACTTCTATAATTCCATATACAAACATATTTTTTCTGGTTGATTAAAGTCTGTGTCACTACTAGGCACACTAAAAGATAGTACAAAGTGTGTCGGTGGAAGAAGGGTCTAAATTGTTGGTTTTCAACCGCTACGACCTGGGTTTGATTCCCGCATTGGGCACTTTTTACAGTTTAAAAATAATAATAATAATGCTCCAATGGCCACCGATTCTTGCAAAAGTCCAACCCCACCAGCGAGTGCAAGTAACTAAACGAGGCTCTGGCACATTTGTAAGTGTAAAGTCAAACTGCTTTTCACATGTGTAGACATGTGGTGCACTTACAGTAAAAGCAGTCGCCCACTTCTACCCACCATGATTATCATGGCCTGTACCACGTGTACTAGGCATACTAAAAGATAGTACAATGTGTGCAGTAGTGTACTGCTAACACCAGTTTTGGAATAGGATCTAGTTACAAGATAAAGTTACAGTCTGCAAGTAACCAATGGAAACTCATGGGAGACAACATGAAGAAAAATGCTAGATAAAATCAAACAAAAAGATTCTATCAGTTTGATAGCTATTGTATTGTTCCAATGGATGGTTGTTCCAAATGGGCTGAAACCACAAAAACTCACAAAAATTATAAAAAAAAAAAAAAAAAGATCTGATAATTATATTTGATTGTTTATTGTTAAAGGCCTGTATTATCTATCAGAAAATGTTGTTTTTATTCCAGAATTTTGGCCAAAAAAATTCTATTCAAGGTAAAATAACATCTAGTTAAAAGATATCTATGCTCCAATGACCTCCGATTCTTACAAAAGTTCAACCCCACCAGCAAGTGCAAGTAACCAAATGGTACTCAGGCACATTTGTAAGTGCAAAGTTAAACTGCTTTTCACATATGTAGACATGTGGTGCACTTACGGCAAAAGCAGTTGCCTACTTCTACCCACCATGATTATCATGGCCTGTACCACGTGTACTAGGGATAAGCAAAAAAATAATAATAATGTGTGTAGTAGTGTACTGCTAACAACAGTTTTGGAATAGGATCTAGTTACAAGTTACAGTCTGCAAGTAACCAATGGAAACCCATGGAAAACAACATGGAGAGAAAAATGCTAGATAAAATCAAACAAAAAGATTCTATCAGTTTGATAGCTATTGTATTGTTCCAATGGATGGTTGTTCCAAAATGGGCTGAAACCACAAAAACTCACAAAAATTATTTAAAAAAAAAAAAAGATCTGATGATTATGTTTGATTGTTTATTGTTGATGACCTGCATCATCTATCAGAAAATGTTGATTTTTTTTATTCCAGAATATTGGCCAAAAAATTATATATATATATTCCAAGGTAAATCAATATTTACTTTAAAAATATCAATGCTCCAATGGCCACCAATTCTTGGAAAAGTTCAACCAACCAGCAAGTGCAAGTAACAAAACAGGGCTTTGGCACCCTTGTAAGTGCAAAGTCGAACTGCTTTTCACATGTGTAAAAGGAGTCGCCTATTTCTACCCACCATGATTATCATGGCCTGTACCACGTGTACTAGGGATAAGCAAAAAAAAACAAGATATAAGGAGATGCCTTTATCATCCTGATGTGTAAGGTTTTGTTTCTCTTTGTTCTTAATTTCTCTTCATAATGATAAGGCACAATTTGGATTATAGATTGTAAACACAAGGTAATAAGACCAAATCTCCAAATAAATAAAGTGTGTGATATTTTGGTGCAACAGCATTGTTACCATATTCAGACTAGTGAATGAGTGTTTGTTTTTATTATTTACTACTACTTTTTTGTAGTCTTGGCATAAAGCCATAGTTTCCGGCCAAAGTCAAGTCAATATCTTTAATTTTTTTTAAATGTAAAATGCAAAGATATTAATAGTTGCTGCTCATTCAGTATTTTTGTCTGAAGATGGCAACAAACACTGTTGTCGAAATGTCACACACTATTTATCTGGATTTGGTATTATTACTTTGTTTCACTTTGTTCTCTACATAATGATTCTGTGACAAAATCTCCATACCTAGGTGGCCATTTCTTTTGGAGCTAAGTCGGCCTGCCACTGAGTAGTGCTCCCAGTCTTAATGACAAAGGCATTCTACTTCACCCAGTCATGATGGTTGTCAAACAGACACCATCAAGGGTCACAACTTGATACCCTAATATGATTGAGTGGAGATAAGGAAGAAGAAAGAGAGCTCCATACCTATGGTGGAGCCACATGGCTTGTCAGACATGATAAGCCTATGGATGAGCTCCATAGAGTCCACATGAGAGAGACAAGGAGGGGCCGAGGGCTTGCAGGGGTCCACCAGGGAATTGCGGGAGCTGCACTGGACAGGAGGGGTGGTCCTCCGCCGCAGTGGTGACATCTCTAGGGACATTTCTAGCATCGCAGGCTCACTGTGACCACACACACACATGTCTCACATCATTGTGACTTTAAGGAAGAAAGGAGTGCTTGCAGGAATGGGAATCTACTCCTGCACATGACTGGTACAGAGCAGGAAGGACAAGCACTAGTTCTGTCCTCCCAAGAGAACAACAGTCTTTGATTTCCAACTTTAGTCTGATCATCCACGGACAATGACTTTCCAGAATGGTTGCAAGGTTTTCCCACTATGTACTAAGTGTCAACCTACAACCCCAAAACACATTATTGACTGTATTGACTCATCCATTGATGTACTCTACTCATCCCCGGCAGATACCATCAAAAGTCTCAAGCTTTACAAGCTTGATACCATAATATGATTGAGTGGAGATAAGAAAGAAGAAGGAAGAAAGGATTATCCTACATCCTTTCTCATTTTTTAAATGTCATGTTGAATTTGAAGCCAGTAAAATAAGGCTGGCTTGACAAAGACTTCATTGCAAGACTAAATATAGTCTTTAGAACAGGCTTGGCCAACCCGCGGCCCAAAATTTTGTGGCTCGCCATTTAACTTTATATTTCTTTTGTAACTTTCATTTCTCATCTGTATATTCAAAAACAGAAAATATATTGGAATAATTATAATAATTTTTTTATTTAAAATATGTCCCACAATTTTTAAAATACATATTTTTGATTCCATAAAAAGGAAGAAAAAAGTTAGGAATAATGGTAATTAATAGAGAAATATTTTTTTATTTTAAATTGTTATTATTATTTTTATTTAAAAAAAAACAGCCGAAAAATAATAAATAAAAACATTAAGCATCAAGGAAGTATTAAGTATTTTTTTAAATACATTTTAAAGTTAAAATTTCGATATAGTTAAAGTTTTTAGACCTTGTTTACGATTCTGTGCGGCCCGTGGCGTCATTTAGGTTGGTCAGGGCTGCTATAGAAGAATAGGTGGAGAACTTGTAGTGGTGGATGATTGAAAAGAGAAAATCCCAACTTTATTGAAGAAGAATTCTCTTCCTACAGTATGTAATGATAAGGCACAAATTGTTGTTGTTTCTTATCCCCTTGTGTAAAAATTACACAAATTCCATTAGTTCATACTCCTCGAGCTATTTTATGATAAGCAGCAGCCTTTCCCTGTTTAGTGCATCTAATGCAAGCCAAACAATTTGGAATATAGATTAGAACTACAAGGTAAAATAAGACCAAATCCAAATAAATTAATAGTATGTGATGTTTCCGGTCAAAGATGTTACTGAAACATCTATCAATGTATTTGGATTTGATCTTATTACCTTGTAGTTCTGTCCCTGCAGTATTTAGAATATCTTGATACGTTTTTTTCTTCAAAGATACTTTGGCCATTATTTGATGCATTAAGATTATTTTATATAGTATTGCCACAACTTGGGACCCAAGAGGAGCTCTGAACCTCAGACAGAATCAAACAACACTAACAAGATTTAGAACAGGCCATTTCAAGTCAATCAAGATAGAAAATAACAACAAAATGTACCCCACTTTCTCAAAATGTAGCTTGGCACATGCAGCTCCAGAACCCATTTTGGCTTGTATTAGATGCACTAAACAGAACTTTTGGGAGAGGTTGCTTTTGACCCAGTTGATGGACCTCAGCAATGGTCCCACTCCAGGGATACGGAGGAGCTGTGTCTGTGCTCATGTTAGAGTCAGCAGCAAAGGCTTCCATGTTAGGAACGGCCTCAAATTACAGGCAAAGTCAGACTTTGCCTGGATCATGGTGCCATGATCAAAGAAAACTGCACCCCTATACCCCATTCTATGAGATCATGAACTCATGGAATTCGTGTAATCTTTACACAAGGGAATAAGAAACAACAACAACAACACCTTATTTAGGGCTTCATCCCTTTCAAATAAATAACCTGAAAAAATAACTCTTGGAATAGAAAAAAATATATACAGTTAAACCTGTCTATAGCACCCCCTCTAAATAGCGCCTCCCTCTCTATAGTGCCCAATTTTAAATACGTAGTAAGATGCAATTTACATTAAAAGTGACCTGTCTATAGCACCCCCTCTCTATAACACCCTATTTTGGTGAGTCCCAAGAGGGGGCGACAGGTTTAACTGTATATAATGCTGTTGTGAGATGTTTGAAAGAAAAGTGGAATATGGAAGAGAATTGAAACTTTTGCTCTGCAAATGGAACAAACATTGATAATAAAAAAATTCACAAACACAGATGAACAAGGTGAAAAAAAAATTGATAAGCAACAAAATGGATTGAAGATTAAAACATAAGGTGAAAGGACCAAATCAAAAATAATAAATCGCCTATGAAGATTTCGGTAACAATGCAGTTGCCGAAAAATCACACACTATTTATTAATTTGGATTTAGTTTTATTACCTTGTGTTTCTAATGTTAAAAAAAGGAAAACATGGCCTATAGAAAAAAAACCTTTCATTCCAACTTATCATTATCTTATCAATTATGCCTGCCACAGATCTATTGTACCCGATCATTATAGAGGAGGCGTGATTGTAAACTCTCAATTTTGAAGGAACCAGAACCTAGTAAGTTAAAGCCTGCAACGAGAAGTTTCCAAGAAAAAAATTAATTATTTAATTAATTGCTTCAATGCCACCAGTAATGAGAATATTTAGCTAAACTAGGCTCTGAAGCTTATGAGCACAAAGTCCAACTGTTTCTAGATGTAGAGCACTTACAGTATTGGCATTTGTAGCCCCACCATGATTGCTATGGACAGTACTATGTGTACTTGTGTTGGGATAAGTAACTACATTAGTTTTTTATTACACAGTAGAAAACCTTTCTGTAAAGGACAACACCTAGTTGTAGAGCCAAAGTGTCCTTTAGGGAGAGGTGTCCTCTTAACAGAGAGCCGCTACAGTAGGAAACCTCTCTGTAAAGGACAACACCTAGTTGCAGAGCAAAAGTGTCCTTTAGAGAGAGGTTTCCTCTTACCAGAGAGCTGCTAATTAGTAAAAAATGGTACTATTGATGATGAAAATTGTCCTTTGTGTGTGTGTGTAGAGAGGTGTCCTCTTACCAGAGAGCTGTTACAGTAGAACTACCTCTCTGTAAAGGACAACACCTAGTTACAGACCCAAAGTGTCCTTTAGGGAGAGGTTTTCTCTTACCAGAGAGCTGCTAATTAGTAAAAAATGGTACTATTGATGATGAAAATTGTCCTTTGTGTGTGTGTGTAGAGAGGTGTCCTCTTACCAGAGAGCTGTTACAGTAGAACTACCTCTCTGTAAAGGACAACACCTAGTTACAGACCCAAAGTGTCCTTTAGGGAGAGGTTTTCTCTTACCAGAGAGCTGCTAATTAGTAAAAAATGGTACTATTGATGATGAAAATTGTCCTTAGTAGAGAGGTGTCCTCTTACCAGAGAGCTGTTACAGTAGAACTACCTCTCTGTAAAGGACAACACCTAGTTACAGACCCAAAGTGTCCTTTAGGGAGAGGTTTTCTCTTACCAGAGAGCTGCTAATTAGTAAAAAATGGTACTATTGATGATGAAAACTGTCCTTAGTAGAGAGGTGTTCTCTAGCGAAGTGTCCTCTCATGGAGGTTCTCTCTCTCTACTGTATATATAGATTTATTCACATTCTCTTTTCATTTATAAGTTACTGAGGGGTATAACTTTATTTAAAAAAAAAAGATTTTAGATATTTTTCTCTTAATACGATTCAAAATATCTTTCATACATTACTGCTAAGAGACGCCGAACCCCCGAAGATGAAAGTTGTAGGGAAGTATTGGAAAGTAACGTCGCACCCATAGCAACAACGGCCACTTCCCCCAGACATCACGTGACCTGGCGCCGACTGCCGGCGTTCCTGTATATAGGTTTCAGTTTTGCTTGTTGACTCACTGGGCTTACCTTCTTCTTTTAACTCTCTATGTTTGTCATCTTAATATAATCTTTTTGATAATTAAACATACTTTCTGAGATCCAACCTCTGTTTTATTCTTACATGGCAGCAGAGCTTGGTTGGTATCAAATATTTTTGTTTATCTAAGCTGAAATTCGTTTGCTTGCTCAAGATGACAACTGAACTTCCACAAATTCAAAAATTCAACGGCGATAATTTTCATCTATGGAAATTTCAAATGAAGATTATTCTAGAAGCAAAAGATCTTCTCAGTATAACTGATGGCTCTGAGGTAAAACCTGAAATAGAGGATATTGCAAAATTCTCTAACTGGAAAAAGAAAGATGCAAAATCCAAAATGCTGATCACTACTGCTCTAGAGTTTAAATATCTTCAACAGATTGTTAATTGCCAGACTTCAGCAGAAATGTGGAAGAAATTATCAACAATATATGAACTGAAATCTGAAACAAACAAATATTTGCTGCAACAAAGATTTTTCGAATATAAAATGAATCCAAATGATGACATTGCTACTCATATTTCCAAAGTTGAAACTCTGGCACAACAAATGAAAGATCTAGGTGAGCCAATCTCTGATGTTGCCCTAATTACAAAGATAATTTGCAGCTTGCCTGATAAATACAAGAATTTCATAACAGCATGGGATTCAGTTTCATCAGAAGAAAAGACACTAGAAAACTTGACGGCAAGATTACTGAAAGAAGAAAGCTTACAGGATCATTGGGATTCTTCAGGAAATTCTAAACCAGATAATGCCTTGATGACTTTTTCAAAGTTCAACAGAAATTCAACAGCTTCCAACAAACAACAGCAGCATCAACAATCCATTAAAGATAAAAAGAAGAACACACACTGTGGATATTGCAAGAAGAAAGGACATTGGTGGAAAGAATGCTATAAAAGAAAGGAAGAACAAAAAGGACAACAGCCAAGTTCTTCAGCCAGAGATGATAGCTGTGCTTTTTCAGCTGAGACAAGTGCCTTCCTCGCTGAAACAAAGGATTCCTGGATTGCAGATTCTGGAGCAACGGATCACATGACTTTCAGAAGAGAATGGTTCTCTACGTTCGAAGAAATACCAGAAGGCGTTCATCCTGTGTGCCTTGGAGATGGAAAGAAGATCTATGCAAAAGGTAAGGGAAATATTGATATTCTCTCTTATGTTGATAGTCAGAAAATTAATGCAACTCTTTTGGATGTTCTCTATGTACCTGAATTGGAGACTAATCTTTTCTCAATATCTACTGCAACAAAACATGGTTTGACGCTCATTTGTAAAGGAAATCAGATAAAATTGACTAAAAATTCGAAAGTACTAGTTACTGGAATAAAGGACAATTCAAATCTTTATAGAATTTTTATTAAAGCAAAGCAATCTTCACAAACTCATGTTGCTCAGTTAAGTCTAGATATATGGCATCAAAGAATGGGTCATGTAAATCCTATAAAATTAACCCAAATGTTTGAAAATAATGTTTTTGAAGACGACATTAAAATTAGAGAAAAGCCTGATTCTTTACTATGTGAAGCATGCATCTATGGAAAACAAAATAGAAAGGTTTTTCACGCGTCAACAAGTCCAAATTCAACCTATCCAGGAGAGCTGATCTATTCAGATGTTTGTGGACCAATGAGTAAAAGATCACCAGGTGGATCATTATATTTTGTATCATTCAAGGATGATTTTTCAAGATTTAGAGTGGCCTACTTCATTAGGCATAAATCAGATGTACTTGAGAAATTTAAAGAATTTGTAAAAAGGGTTAGGACTGAAACTGGAAATAAAATAAAAAGATTCAGAACAGATAATGGCACAGAATTCTTAAATAAGAATTTTTCTGATTATCTAAAATCTCTAGGAATTGTTCATGAACTCACTGCTCCATATACCCCAGAACAGAATGGAATTGCTGAAAGAGATAACAGAACAATAGTTGAATCAGCTAGATGCTTGTTACATGGAAGAAAAATGCCGCTTGAACTGTGGGCTGAAGCCGTAAACACAGCGTCTATCTCTTAAATAGATGTACTACTAAAGTATTGGGAAATTCTACACCTTATGAAATATGGTACAAGAGAAAACCCTCCATCTTACATTTGAAAACTTTTGGATGTAACGCTTATGTGCATATACCAAAAGATAACAGAAAGAAATTAGACAAAAAGAGTATTCGTACATTTTTTGTTGGATATACTGAAACTAACAAAAATTATAGAATGTGGGATCCTATTGCTAGAAAAATTATCATAAGCAGAGATGTAATATTTACTGAAGCTAATACATCAGAAAATATTCAGGATAACCAACAAGAGCAGGTAACTATATACAGTGAAGAAAGTGTTGATAACACAAATACCAGTTCCAAACCAGAAGAATCATGTCGATACCCTCTCAGGAATAGAATCAGAGAAAATGAACAAACATCAACCAGCTGTACAAGAGCTATTTCATATGCTTGTTATGTCCATGACCAAGAACCATTGAACTATGAAGATGCAATTGTAGGACAAAACTCAAAACAGTGGAAACTAGCTATGGACGATGAATTCAATTCCTTGATGAAAAATCAAACATGGACGTATGTGACACTACTATCAGACAGAAAAGCTATTGCATGCAAGTGGGTATACAAAATAAAGCAAAATGCAGATGGATCAAATAAAATGTTTAAGGCTAGACTAGTTGCTAAAGGTTATTCACAAAAACCAGGACTTGATTATGGTGAAACTTTTTCTCCAGTAGTAAAATTCGATTCAATTAGAACAATCTTATCACTTTGTGCATCACTTGATATGGAAATGATTCAGTTAGATGTAAAATCTGCCTTCTTGAATGGTGATTTGGAAGAAGAACTTTACATGGAACAACCCCAAGGTTATGAAAACCCAGATTTTCCAAATCATGTTTGCTCTCTTCAGAAAAGCATCTATGGTCTTAAGCAATCCCCCAGAATGTGGAACAAGAAATTTCATGAGTTTTTAATTAAGTTTGATCTCAAACCTAGCATATCAGATTCATGTGTCTATACAATGAAATGTAAACAGGCTTACATATTACTTGCAATATATGTAGATGATTGCTTAATCTGCAGTGTAAATAAACAACATTTAGATGATATAGTACAGTACTTAAATTCCAATTTTGAAATAAAAACTTTTACTGCCGATTATTTCCTTGGCCTACAAATATATCGAGATAGAACAACTAAAATGTTATTTCTGCATCAAGCCTCATACATTGAAAGAACACTTGAACATTACAACCTTCTTGATATTAAGTTACAATCTGTACCTTCTGATCCTTACTCAAAACTAACAAAAGAGATGTGCTCAAAGGATGATCAGGAAATTGAAGAAATGAACAAGATTCCATACAGACAGACAATTGGTAGTTTAATGTACCTCATGACTGGAACTAGACCTGATATTGCCTACGCAGTCAGCAGGGTTAGCCAATTTATGAACAACCCAGGACCTTCACATTGGACCGCAGTAAAGAAAATATTTGGATACTTAAAAGCTACGAAAAACATCGGTATTTGTTTTGGTGGGAGTTCCTGCACTTCAACCCTGATAGGTTTTTCCGATGCTGATTTTGGTGGAGACCTAGACACAAGAAAATCAACCACCGGATATGTGTTCATGTTGAATAATGGACCTATTTCTTGGTGCAGTCAAAAACAGAATTGTGTGTCTCTGTCAACAACAGAATCTGAATATATTGCGGCTTCCAAAGCAACGAAAGAAGCAATTTGGCTGAGACAACTTCTACGCGAGCTACATCAAGAACAAGTAAAGCCTACAACAATTTTTTGTGACAATCAAGGCTGCATAAGACTTGTTCACAACCCAGAATACCACAAAAGAACTAAACATATTGATATTTCGTATCACTTTATCAGAGATCATTTTCAAAACCATGCAATTGACCTTCTTTATGTCTGCTCCAATGATCAAGCTGCAGACATATTTACGAAAGCTCTACCTCCTGAAAGGTATAGAAGACTAAGAAGCCAACTTGGACTGTCTGAAACAACGGAGTGCACGTTAGGTGGGAGTATTGGAAAGTAACGTCGCACCCATAGCAACAACGGCCACTTCCCCCAGACATCACGTGACCTGGCGCCGACTGCTGGCGTTCCTGTATATAGGTTTCAGTTTTGCTTGTTGACTCACTGGGCTTACCTTCTTCTTTTAACTCTCTATGTTTGTCATCTTAATATAATCTTTTTGATAATTAAACATACTTTCTGAGATCCAACCTCTGTTTTATTCTTACAGGAAGAGGTATAAATTTTGTGTGAGAGAACACAATGTTGCTTTTCACGGACTCAAGTCCACGTGGTCCGTAAACACCGAGTTCTAGACAGGTAGCTGAGGTAAACTCATGATATGAACTTCAACCTTATTTTCAATTTTATTATTCAACATTGTTTTCAATGTTTTGGCAGCAAGCTTTGCCCTTTTCTATATTGCTATTAACTATATTGTTAATTAAGAATAAGGCATCTCCTTATCATGCAAATGAAAGTTGCTGATGAGTTTTATATGTGCTAATGTTTATTCAAATTCTGAATGATCTCTTCTTCTTTCTTATCTACACATGGTAATAAGACCAAATCCAAATAAATAAATAGTGTATGATGTTTCAGTAACAACATTGTTACCATCTTCAGACAAAAGTCCTGAATGAGTATTTTATTTTTTCAGTACTTTTGTCTGAAGATCGTAACAACGTTGTTACAGAAACGCCACACACTATTTATTTGAATTTGGTCTTATTAACATGTGTTTATAATTTATAATACAAATTGTGCCTTATCACTTTCTTATCTCCATTCAACAATCATATTAGGGTATCAAACCTGTAGTAGAGATTGAGATGGTATCTGCTGTGGGGATAAGTAAAGCATATCAATAGATGAGTCAATAGATTCAATGATGTAGTTTGGGGTTGTTGCAGGTTGAGAATTGTACTGAAGGATCTGATATTAGGCAATGTAATGTACAGCGATACCCCAAACACACAACAAAATTATAAACAAAGAAATTAAAATTAAAACAACAATGCGCAGATTTTAAAAATCTTAACAGCATTTATATGTTTCTATGTACTCCTGTAGAAGAACAAAGATGCCTGAATTCTTCAGATTACATTTAAGAAAGATACCCATCTCCAGAAACCTACAGCATTTGTTTGATTGTTAGATTTTTAAAACGTCATTTAAAACAATCTTTATATTGTATCACTGGAAATCAGCTCAATCAAAATGTTTAGCACAGATACCGGATCCAACTCGATAATTGGTCGAGGTAAATACCCAATATTTGTATATAACTATGATGCTAATTTGTTATTTATTTATTTTGTCCTACCGGGAGAATCCTGTATGGCACGTGTGCCCAATAAAGGCTATTGTTGTTGTTGTATATTGTATCCCCTTTTAATAGATATATTTTCACATTGTTTATTATTTAATTAAAAAGGCATATATTGGATCAAAATATCATTTATTTTGCCAATATATTTCAGTTGGCTGAATGCCAACCTTTATCAAGGTATTATAACATATTTAATGTGTGTCAACAACAAACTCAGTGCCACATAACATCCCGTTTAAAACTTAATTCTGTTGACGTTATGTGACGCTGAGTTTGTTGTTGACACACATTAAATATGTTATAATACCTTGATAAAGGTTGGCGTTCAGCCAACTGAAATATTGGTAAAATAAATTATATCTTGATCCAATATATGCCTATTTAAGATTTATTTATGGATTGCTCTATTTTCTCATTGTTTATTATAATTGTGATTTTTTCTTTATATTTCATTGTGTTTTTCGAGCATTGATGGGCTGCAGGCTGAACACTTTTTACTTCAACCAACACACGCAGTGACTTTTCAAAAATTGAGGCAATTGAGGCCAATAATATTTGAAAGAGGAGAAAGTAAGAGCCACTTTCAGGTTAAAATGTGTCAAAGATATGATAGAGCAAACTTTCACCCCTATAAAAGACCTAAAATGAATCCAAAACATTATATAATTAACTTACAGTAGAACCTCCCTGTAAAAGACAATTGCAGAGCCAAAGTGTCCTCTAGGGAGAGGTGTACTCTGTTGTTGTTGTTTCTTATTCCCTTGTATAAAGATTACACGAATTCCAGAGGTGTCCTCTAGCGGGAGAGACCTCTCAGAGGCTAGAGAGTGAAGTTTAGTCCCATTGGAATTTGTTATAACAAGGTTTCACTAGTGAACGAGTAGTATAAACCATCAGTTTCCGAAAGCCACGACCCAGGATTGAATCCCAAGCTGGGCACTTTTTTTTTTCTGAAAGAAAATTATCTGAAAATCATCTCAGTGAGTGCAAGTAACCAAATGGGGCTGGGGCTGCTTTCTACGTGTGTCGACATGTGGTGCAGTTGCAGTAAAATCAGTCACTAATAACTACTAACCCACCATAATTATCATGGCACATAGTACAATGTGTACTAGGAATAATAATAATAGCAAAAAAAAAGGATTAACAATTTTTTTAGGAATGTATTGGGTGTCTGAAAGAAAAAATAATTTATATTTTTTTCCTAAACAACCCACTATAGGAAGCCTTACAGAAAAATTTAAAATAGTCTCCACCTTTATGAACTGTTAGGAAAAAAAAAAAAAACACAGAAAAGTACCACCATTGCATAGTCAATCTGCACACATATGTTACATGTTCTAAGAATAAAAATCTGTCTTAGATGAGAGAAAATGATAGCTGAGGGCCATTCAAGATGGATTACATAACACATGTGGGTCACAAGCAAACAACCATGAAAAAAAAACTTCATCAAAAAGGCCTTTCTGTAAAACACTTTAGACAAGTGGCAACTGACCTGTCCTAGGATTGATTTCTAAATACAGTAGAACATACTCCATGAAAGGACACTCACGCTAGAGGACACTATTTCGTTTTCTTTATAAAATCATAATACGAAGATGAACAATTAATTATATTTATTTCAAGAGAGGGAACTTCCTGACTTATGGCCTATTTATCAACTATATATCTACAGTCTAACTCGAGTTGTCTCTATATAAACAATCATGATGATAACCTTTCTTTTTACATTCTATGAATTATCCACAGATTACATCAAAGACACCTCTCCACAAAGGACAGTTTTCATTTGCAAAATTACCATTTTTACTATTTAGCAACTCTAGTAAGAGGACACCTCTCCACAAAGGACAGTTTTCATTTGCAAAATTACCATTTTTACTATTTAGCAACTCTAGTAAGAGGACACCTCTCCACAAAGGACAGTTTTCATTTGCAAAATTACCATTTTTACTATTTAGCAACTCTAGTAAGAGGACACCTCTCCACAAAGGACAGTTTTCATTTGCAAAATTACCATTTTTACTATTTAGCAACTCTAGTAAGAGGACACCTCTCTACAAAGGACAGTTTTCATTTGCAAAATTACCATTTTTACTATTTATCACTCTCCAGTAAGAGGACACTTCTCCCTAAAGGACACTTTGGCTCTGCAATTAAGTGTTGTCCTTTACAGGGAGGTTCTACTGTACTTGTTTGGTCATCACTGGTCATTAAATACCACCTTTTTTTTTTTTTGTGCTTATCCCTAGTACACGTAGTACAGGCCATGATAATCATGGTGGGTAGAAGTAGGCGACTACTTTTACTGTAAGTACGCCACATGTCTACACATGTGAAAAGCAGTTCGACTTTGCACTTACAAATGTGTCAGAGCCAAAAAATACCAGAGTGGATTACCAAAGACAAATCCAACAACACCAGAATGTGAAAAGAAGTAAAAATGTTGTTTTCAAACTTTCTAAATGTGTCAAGTTAAATGGTATCTAGACAACTCACAACCCCTCTACCTGTATAAATATATATTTTCAAATAATGTATACTAAAATATACTACAGCTACAATATCTACCTCAGTATCTAGCTTTAGGTATTTTTTTATTGCCCATTATATGGAGTAGTAGTAAAATATATAGGTTTAGGCCGTAACATCTAGTTTTAGCCTTGTATATTGATAGCCTTGTATCCTCCATCTGGGCAGATTTCCCCCCTCCTCCCTCATAGACATAAGATATTCCTAGCTCTACTACATTCAATATCCATTATCATACATGTTAATTTCTTCTTTCCATAATTTACTATTATGCTAATTATTCCTCCCAACACACACACATTGCTTAGATATGCAAAATCCCAGTGGTTTCTAAATATGTAAATAGTCTCATCCCTATATAGTGCCCGATGTGCCATATGTTTTTCACTTGTCTCCTGTAGAAGGGCCGGTCAGCCCGAAAGCTTGAGCGATTTACAATAAATCTTCGTACAAAAGACACTCGTCCCGTGATTCTCGAATTTTTGCTTACATCTAGTTTTGTCTTCCTATTTGGTGTGTGTCTTTCCATAAAAGAGAAGGACTCTTTCAGACCAATGTAGAACTGAACCCTAGGCAAACATGAGATGTTCTTGGCCTTCTCTACACCAGCTTTTATTACAATCCAGCAAGACTTTCACCAAGTGTGCCTGGATCATGGTGCCATGATCAAAGAAAGCTGCACCCCTAAACCCCATTCAATGAGAGCTCGAAGAGCATGAACTCATGGAATTCGTATAATCTTTATACAAAGGAATAAGAGCCAACAACAACAAACAATCTCAGCAATGGTAGATCAATGTATAAACACTAGACTTACCATCCTGTAGAAACATAGGCAGGAGAATGAAAGATGGGTTACATGCAGTAGTTCCAAAGATAATGAAAAAGATAATGAAGTCATATTATGATTATGTTAAAGAAAATAAATGAAAATACAAAATATAATAGATACAGCCAAACCTCTTTAATTCAACACCTCAAGTGAAAGCTAATATTCCCAATGAAAACAGTCAGTTAAATAAAAGTAAGATACTTTGGTGTGTGGATTTGCAAAAAAGGGTTGCAATATAGTAAACGTTAAATTAGTCAGTTGAAATAAAAAGGTTATACTGCAGTTTGTCAGATATAAAATATACTACAGTAGAACCTCCCTGTAAAGGACACCTTAATTGCAAAACCAAAGTGTCCTTTAGGGAGAGTTGTCCTCTTACCGGAGAGTTGCACAAAAGTAAAAATGGTAATTTAGTAAATGAAAACTGTCCTTTGTAGAGAGATGTCCTCTAGCGGGAGTGTCCTCTCATGGAGATTCTACTGTATTATTAAGACCTCAAACCTGGGCTCAGCTGGCCGGACTGATAGTACCCTGTAAGGGCTCCTAATCCAGGGACACAGGATGAGCAGCGTTCGTACTCCATTTTAGGAGCGGCTGCACATGGCGTCTGTTCCTCATGTCAGAGGCGGCCATTTATTTTGGAGCTAAGTTGGTCTGCCACTGAGTAGTGCTCCCAGTCTTAATAACAAAGGTAGACGCATTCTACTTCACCCAGTGTGGAGATAAGAAAGAAGAAGATTAAGACCTCATTAACTTATGCGGTGAGCAAAGTACAAGCAAGCAACAATCCAGGCAAAGAGATTTCCAACTCACACGTTGGTGTGGCGCCGGTGGTGAAGCTGAGAAGCTGCTGCCTCCTCGGAGCCATCGTTGGATTCCTCGAAGCACTCCCCAGTGTCAAAGAGCCGATGTAGCCGCATGTTGGTGGTCTTGATGGCGACAAACAGAAGTCCCACCAGGATGCAGTACACCGACCAGACAGCCAAGGTGGAGGGGAACAGCTGTCACAACACTTTGTTGACACCAGCTCACAAGAGGATACTCTCAAAACCAATAACAAGAGATTTTGAAAAAGGAAAAATAAAAATCAGTTAAAAAGTTTCTTTTCATTTTTTGAATTTGCAAGTTTTCGAGCAAAATATACTGCTCTTCAACGTGCTAATACTCTATATACAATCTCTAAATAATCTTTATACAAAATAAATGAAAAACTTTTGTTATTGGCATGTGTTCTCGTGGGCATGCATCAGACTGCTCATAGCTAAAGTAATAGATATTATATATACATATACATTATATATACATACCCAAATAATTATTAATAATATTTAGATAATTAGTCAGGATATTGTTATATTGGGTTGGGAGGTCAATTTTTCTATTGATGCTATTTATTCTTGATTGATTCCAGGAATATTTTGCTCAAAAACTTGCAAATTCAAAATTAAAAGAAACTTTTTACCTGATTTTTCCTCTTTCAAATAATTTCTGGGTAAGTATTGCTCACAACAAGAGATATATCCACTCATGGACAAAACTTAAGGAAGCTGTACCTTTTAGTTGTTGTTGTTTCTTATCCCCTTGTGTAAAGATTACACGAATTCCATGAGTTCATGCTCCTCGAGTACCTTTTAGTAGCATGTATACAGTAGAACCTCCCTTTAGCAGACACCCCACTAGTGGACACCTCTCCACAAAGGACAGTTTTCATTTGCAAAATTATCATTTTTACGATTTAGAAACTCTCCGGTAAGAGGATACCTCTCCCTAAAGGACACTTTGGCTCTGCAATTAGGTGTCATTTACAGGGAGGTTCTACTGTATCAGGATTCAGACAATAACTTTGAAAGATATTACAGTGACCTTTACACACAAGAAGATACACTCAAAACCAACAACATGAGATATACACTCATGGACAAAAAAAAATCAGACAAAAGAATAAATGAGACTAAAATTTAGGTTGTCTTAAAAAACTATTTTTTTCTTATCTGCTATCTTATTTACAAACTTGATAACAGTACTATTTAAGAACACGCTGTCATATCTTTTCTCATTTATTCTTTTGTTTGATAATGGTAACAACGCTGTTACCGAAACATCACACACTATTAATTTATTTGTATTAGGTCTTATTTTCTTGTAGCTATAATCTATAATACAAATTGTGCTTTATCATTAAAATAGTTGTTATAAAAAAGATTGTTATAACAGGGTCTTGCTGCCAGTAGTTACAATAAACAAAAAAAAATTGAAGATCCACGAATGGGAATGGAAACATGTAGAGCCAAATACTCCACAAGAAGCTCATTCCTGAACAGCCACTTCTGTAAATTAATACAAAGCAATAACGCACCATCTATATATAACAAATGAAAACATTAAGACACGAATGTTTCTTTTCACAAATAAATCAAAGTTTTACATTCCTTACTGCGATGAAAAAATATTGGGAGGCTTGGCTCATCAATGGTGAACCCTCCCAGCTTTTTAGAGTTCTAATACTGTATTGGATCATTCTGCTTATATATGCTAATACTGAAGGGTGGAATCTTAGAAATGGTATTTAAGAAAACTATGAAGATATTTAAATGTAATTCTACTGCCCTTTAAGCTTATGTCTATAGTTTGCTTAAATACCAATTCTGAGATTCCATCCTTCATTGCAACATATATAAGCAGAATGATCCAATACAATATTAGAGCTCTAAAGAAGCGATCTGGTAGATTAAAAATTGACGAAACCGCTGGGAAGGTTCACCACTAATGAGCCAAGCCCTCCCAATATTTTTTCATCGCAGTAAGGACAGTAGAAGTTTGATTTTTGTGTGAAAAGAAAAATTCACTTCTGTATATAATAAATGAATATGTGTTCTACTTTATTTCAACTTCCATTAAAATAACTACCATCAAAAAACAAGAAAAATATCAAGTTTTTTTTTTTTTAGCTAGACTTTCCTGGAAGCTTCTACAATAAATTGCAATAAGGAAAAAGTATTGATTAAAAACCAATCTTGCTGTCAAATTTGGCCAAAGGAAATAAACGTAAACATCCTGCCAAGGTAATTCCATCTGTAAAAAAAACAAGGAATAACAAAACAAGGAACAATTGTTTCAAAGCTCAATATTATTGCCTGCCTATTTAAAATGACAATTGGATGGTTAAGATGAAAACATGACTATCATGTGATTTAACACATAGATTGCTCAGATGTAGAACATTCCCTCTTACAGTCAAACCTCACTATTGCAACATATCACTTAGTACCAAGATTTTATGCTGTCATAACCATTGATAAGATATACAATTTGGATTATAGATTAGAAACACAAGGTAATAAGACCCAATCCAAATAAATAAATAGTGTGCGACGTTTCGGTAACAGCATTGTTACCAAAACGTCACACAATATTTATTTGGATTTGGTCTTATTACCTTGTCAAGATATACAGTAAGAACCTCCCTTTAGCAGACACCCCGCTAGCAGACACTTCTCTACAAAGGACAGTTTTCATTGTCAAAATTACCATGTTTACTATTTAGCAACTCTCCAGTAAGAAGACACCTCTCCCTAAAGGACACTTTGGCTCTGCAATTAGGTGTTGTCCTTTACAGGGAGGTTCTACTGTATATATAATGAGGTTCTACTGAATCAAACTAAACTCCCAACTCACTTTTTTAAACCTTTTGAGGAAAAATATATTTGCCAGGAAATATTAATGACCTTTTTTTTTTCAGTATCTTTTTATATCCACTTTCATTTAATTACACAACCTACTCTTTTTTCTTACTGGTTCACAATCCAAGGTTTTTTTTTACGATCATCCCAAAAGATATGTAAAAATAAGTTATTTCAAGGTAATAAGACCAAATCCAAATAAATAAATAGTGTGTGACGTTTCGGTAACAGCGTTGTTATCATCTTCAGACAAAAGTACTGATTCATTACTGATACCATTCAGTACTTTTGTCTGAAGATGGTAACAACGCAGAAACGTCAAACACTATTTATTTATTTGGTCTTATTACCTTGTGTTTATAATCTATAATCCATTTTGTACCTTATTATTAGAAACTCTATTTATTTTATATTGTGACGGTGTTTTGATCCACTGCCAATTTTGAACCGCCCTTTCAACTGCCACCAACTCAGCCACGACCAGCTGCCGGGTAGGCGAGTCGCCGCGCATGCGCCCGCCACTGAACCACCACAATATACAGTAGAACCTCCCTTTAGCAGACACCTCTTCACAATGGACAGTTTTTGCTGCCAAAATTATCATTTTTACAATTTAGCAACTCTCCGGTAAGAGGACACTTCCCCCTAAAGAACACTTTGGCTCTGCAACTAGGTGTTGTCCTTTACAGGGAGGTTCTACTGTAGCAACTCTCTGGTAAGTAGACACCTCTCCCTAAAGAACATTTTGGCTCTGCAATTAGGTGTTGTTCTTTACAGGGAGGTTCTACTGTAGCAGCTCTCCGGTAAGAGGACACCTCTCTCTAAAGGACAGTTTGGCTCTGCAATTAGGTGTTGTTCTTTACAGGGAGGTAGTTCTACTGTATTTTTCTTTATATTGCCTCCTTAACAATTGATGGAAGTCAATAAAATTATTACAAATCAATCTCCCATAACACCGGTGTAGGTCAACTCTCTCACTACCTCCAGGTTCAAGTATTGGTTAAAAAACAGAAAGCAAAGTGATTGCTGCAAAAATCATGCTGATGAACATTGCCAAGATATCATCCATTCTCCAATGACCCAAATCATTGGTAAGCGTTTTCTACTTTCTTATCTCCACTCAATCATATTAGGGTATCAATCTTGTAAAGCTTGTTGATGGTGTCTGTCGGGGAAGAGTAGAGCTTTGGATTGATGAGGTAAGCCCTTTAATTAATGATTATCATTTATTCTCTCAGAGCTTAGTTGAATAATTTGATAAATACAGTAGAACCTCTCGCTATAACAGCCTATATTTATAACAGCAATGTAGTTAAATGATCAAGGTAATAAGACCAAATCCAAATTGCATTTGATTGATGTCCAAGAGATTTAAGTGAATTGATCTGAAATTAGGCATCAGGATTACAGAGATGTTCTGCTATGTTGGGTATTGGCCAAAAAGAGAACAATAAGTTAGGAAAGCATTATCATTTCAGGTGAGTCGGTGTTAAAACTGGTGTGTCATTGTAAGAAAGATTATTTTCTATTGGATATTTGGATACCAAAGTACAGACGTACAGTAGAACCTCCCTTTAGAGGACACTCCGCTAGCGGAAAAACTATATAAAGGACAGTTTTCATTTGCAAAATTACCATTTTTACTAATTAGCAACTCTCCAGTAAGAGGACACCTCTCCCTAAAGGACAGTTTGGCTCTACAATTAGGTGTTGTCCTTTACAGACAGGTTCTACTGTAATCGTTTTTTCTTTAGAATGCCTTTGTTAACTTTTTTCTTCATTTTGGAACCATTTGCATTTTTTTTTTTTTTTTTAATTTGATGGTTGTAAAGATATTCTATTTAAAAAAGGTTCTACAATACTAAAGATATTCATGATGATGGAAACAACACTGTTACTAAAATGTCACACATTATTTATTTATTTGTATTTGGTCTTGTTGCCTTATGATTATAAATTTTAATATCCTTGTAACTCCGCCTTTGCCGGTCCCAAGCCCGGATGAAAAAGGAGGAGAGGGAGCAGTAACAAGCTCACTAAAAAACCTGGGCTCAGCTGGCCCGGCTGATAGTACCCTGTAAGGGCTCCTAATCCAGGGATACAGAATGAGCAGCGTTTGTACTCCATATTAGGAGCAGCTGCAAATGGCGTCTATTCCTCATGTCAGAGGCGGCCATTTCTTTTAGAGCTAAGTCAGCCTGTCACTAAGTAGTGCTCCCCAGTCTTAATGACAAAGGCATTCTACTTCACCCAGTGTGGAGATAAGAAATAAGAAGAATCCTTGTATATTATAGTGTCACTTCTTCTATAATGTTATATCATACTGATGTAATAACTGATTGGTTTTACTATAAAGTCAAACTTGGATAATTCAAAGCCCTAGGAACCAAAAAAAATTTCAAATTATCCAAAAATTTGAATTAAAAACAGAAATTCTTCTTCTTTTTGATAAAGCACAATTTGGATTATAGATTATAAATACAAGGTAATAAGACCAAATCCAAATAAATAAATAGTGCATGACATTTCTGTAACAGCGTTGTTACCATCTTCAGACTAAAGAATATTTGATTTCATCAGAATAAATCATTCTTTTGTCTGATGATGATAACAATGTTGTTACCGAAACGTCACTCACTATTTATTTATTTGGATTTGTTCTTAATAACCTGTGTTTTTCTTCTTTTTTCTTATCTCCACCCAATAATATCAGGGCATCAAGCTCTCATCCATTGATGAGCTCTACTCTTCCCTGACAGACACCATCATTCAGCCTGCCACTGAGTGGTGCTCCCAGTCTTAATGACAAAGGCAGACGCATTCTACTTCACCCAGTCATGATCTCAAACTTTACAAGCTTGATACCTTAATATGTTTGAGTGGAGATAAGAAAGAAGAAGAAGAAGACACCATCAACAAGCTTTACAAGCTTGATACCTTAATATGTTTGAGTGGAGATAAGAAAGACGAAGAAGAAGACACCATCAAAAGTCTCAAGCTTTACAAGCTTGATACCTTAATATGTTTGAGTGGAGATAAGAAAGAAGAAGAAGAAGACACCATCAACAAGCTTTACAAGCTTGATACCTTAGTGTGATTGAGTGGAGATAAGAAAGAAGAAGAAGACACCA
>CP092878.1:32296334-32324534 GCA_030710605.1 Cordylochernes scorpioides
TACAGGCACACCTTAGTGACTTTGCCTGTACAATGTGTACTAGTAATAATAATAATAGAAAAAAAATGCTAACAATTTTTTTAGGAATGTATTGGGTGTCTGGAAGAAAGTAAATTTATATTTCTTCCTAAACAACCCCCAACAGGAAGCCTCACAGAAAAATTTAAAATAAGCTACACCTTTATGAACTGGTAGTGAGGGGAAAAAAAAAACACTGAAAAGTACCATCATTGCATAGTCAATCTGCACACATAATGTTACATGTTCTAAGAATAAAAATCTGTCTTAGATGAGAGAAAATGATAGCTGAGGCCATTCAAGATGGATTACATAACACATGTGGGTCACAAGCAAACAACCATGACAAAAAAACTTCATCAAAAAGGCCTTTCTGTAAGACACTTTAGACAAGTGGCAACTGACCTGGCCTAGGATTGATTTCTAAATACAGTAGAACATACTCCATGAGAGGACACTCACGCTAGAGGACACTGTTTCGTTTTATTTACAAATCAGAATACAAAGATGAACAATTAATTATATTTATTTCAAGAGAGGGAACTTCCTGACTTATGGCCTATCTATCAACTATATATCTACAGCCTAACTCAAGCTGTCTCTATATAAACAATCATGATGATAACCTTTCTTTTTGCATTCTATGAATTATTTACAGATTACATCATAGACACCTCTCTACAAAGGACAGTTTTCATTTGCAAAATTACCATTTTTACTATTTAGAAACTCTCCGGTATGAGGACACCTCTTCCTAAAGAACACTTTGGCTCTGCAATTGGGTGTCCTTTAGGGTTCTACTAGGTTCTACTATACTTGTTTGGTCATCACTGGTCATTAAATACCACCTTTTTTTTTGTGCTTATCCTTAAGTACACGTAGTACAGGCCATGATAATCATGGTGGGTAGAAGTAGGTGACTACTTTTACTGTAAGTGCACCACATGTCTATATATGTGAAAAGCAGTTCGACTTTGCACTTACAAATATGCCAGAACCAAAAAAAATACCAGAGTGGATTACCAAAGACAAATCCAACAACACCAGAATGTGAAAAGAAGTAAAAATGTTGTTTTCAAACTTTCTAAATGTGTCAAGTTAAATGGCTATCTAGACAACTCACAACCCCTCTACCTGTATAAATATATATTTTCAAATAATGTATACTAAAATATACTACAGCTACAATATCTACCTCAGTTTCTAGCTTTAGGTATTTTTTTATAGAAAATATTGCCCATTATATGGAGAAGTAGTAAAATATATAGGTTTAGGCTGTAACATCTAGTTTTGTCTTCCTATTTGGTGTGTGTCTTTCCAGAAGAGAGGAGAACTCTTTCAGACCAATGTAAAACTGTAGCCTAGACTAACATGAGATGTTCTTGGCCCTCTCTACACCAGCTCCTATTACAATCCAACAAGACTTTCACCAAAGTGTGCCTGGATCATGGTGCCATGATCAACGAAAGCTGCACCCCTACACTGAGAGCTCGAGGAGCATGAACTCATGGAATTCGTATAATCTTTACACAACGGAATAAGAAACAACAACAACAGTCCCAGTAATGGTAGACCAATGTATAAACATTAGACTGACCATCCAGTTGAAACATAAGCATGAGAATGAATGATGGGTTACATGCAGTAGTTCCAAAGATAATGAAAAAGATAAAGAATTAATATTATGATTATGTTAAAGAAAATACTAAATATAATAGATACAGTCAAACCTCTTTAATGCAACACCTCAAGTGAAAGCTAATATTCCCAATGAAAACAGTCAGTTAAAAAAAAGTAAGATACTTTGGTGTGTGGATTTGCAAAAAAGGTTTGCAATATAGTAAACGTAAAATTAGTCAGTTGAATTAAAAAGGTTATACTGCAGTTTGTCAGATATAAAATATACTACAGTAGAACCTCCCTGTAAAAGACACCTAATTGCAAAACCAAAGTGTTCTTTAGGGAGAGGTGCCCTCACTGATGAGTAAAACATGAGTAAAAATGATAATTTAGTAAATGAAAACTGTCCTTTGTAGAGAGATGTCCTCTAGCGGGAGTGTCCTCTCATGGAGGTTCTACTGTATTATTAAGACCTCAAACCTGGGCTCAACTGGCCCGGCTGATAGTACCCTGTAAGGGCTCTTAATCCAGGGATACAGGATGAGCAGCGTTCGTACTCCATTTTAGGAGCGGCTGCACATGACGTTTGTTCCTCATCTCAGAGGCGGCCATTTATTTTGGAGCTAGGTTGATCTGCCACTGAGTAGTGCTCCCAGTCCTAATGACAAAGGCAGACGCATTCTACTTCACCCAGTGTGGAGATAAGAAAGAAGAAGAAGACCTCATTAACTTACGCAGTGAGCAGAGTAGAAGCAAGCAACAATCCAGGCAAAGAGACCAACTCACACGTTGGTGTGGCGCCGGTGGTGAAGCTGAGAAGCTGCTGCCTCCTCGGAGCCATCGTTGGATTCCTCGAAGCACTCCCCAGTGTCAAAGAGCCGATGTAGCCGCATGTTGGTGGTCTTGATGGCGACAAACAGAAGTCCCACCAGGATGCAGTACACCGACCAGACTGCCAAGGTGGAGGGGAACAGCTGTCACAACTCTTTGTTGACACCAGCTCACAAGAGGATACTCTCAAAACCAACAAAAGATATTTGAAAGAGGAAAAATCAAAAATCAGTTTAAAAGTTTCTTTTAATTTTGAATTTTCAAGTTTTCAAGCAAATATACTGTTCTTCAACGGGCTAATACTCTATGTACAATCTCTTAATAATCTTTATACAAAATAATTGAAAAACTTTTGTTATTGGCATGTCGTGGGTGTGCATCAGATTGCTCACAGCTAAAGTAATAGATATTATACTGGGATTAAATATATATATATATATATACCCAAATAATTATTAATAATATTTAGATAATTAGTCAGGATATTGTTATATTGGGTTGGGAGGTCAATTTTTCTATAGATGCTATTTACTCTTGATTGATTCCAGGAATATTTTGCTCAAAAACTTGCAAATTCAAAATTAAAAGAAACTTTTTACCTGATTTTTCCTCTTTCAAATAATTTCTGAGTAACTATTGCTCACAACAAGAGATATATCCTCTCATAGACAAAACTTAAGGATGCTGTACCTTTTAGTTGTTGTTGTTTCTTATCCCCTTGTGTAAAGATTACACAAATAAATGAGTTCATGTTCCTCGAGTACCTTTTAGTAGAATGTATACAGTAGAACCTCCCTTTAGCAGACACCCCACTAGTGGACACCTCTCCACAAAGGACAGTTTTCATTTACAAAATTACCATTTTTACAATTTAGGAACTCTCCTGTAAGATGACACTTCTCCCTAAAGGACACTTTGGCTCTGCAATTAGGTGTCGTTTACAGGGAGGTTCTACTGTATCAGGATTCAGACAATAACTCTTAAAGATATTACAGTGACCTCTACACACAAGAAGACACACTCAAAACCAACAACTAGAGATATACACTCATGGACAAAAAAAAATCAGACAAAAGAATAAATGAAGAAAAAATTTAGGTTGTCTTAGAAAACTTTTTTTTTTCTTATCTGCTATCTTATTTACAAACTTGATAACTGTACTATTTAAGAACATGCTGTGATATTTTTCTCATTTATTATTTTGTTTGATGATGGTAACAACACTGTTACTGAAACGTCACACTTTTAATTTATTTGGATTTGGTCTTATTACCTTGTAGCTATAATCTATAATCCAAATTGTGCTTTATCATAAAAATAGTTGCTATAAAAGGTTATTATAACAGGGTCTTGCTGTCAGTAGTTACAATAAACAAAAACAAAAAAAAATTGAAGATGCACGCGTGGAAATGGAAACATGTAGATCAAAATACCCCACAAGAAGCTCTTTCCTGAACAACCACTTCTGTAAATTAATACAAAGCAATAACGTGCCATCTAGATATAACAAATGAAAACATTGAGACACGAATGTTTCTTTTCACAAATAAATCAAACTTCTACTGTCCTTACTGTGATGAAAAAATATTGGGAGGCTTGGCTCATCAGTGGTGAACCCTCCCAGCTTTTTAGAGCTCTAATACTGTATTGGATCATTCTGCTTATATATGCTAATACTGAAGGGTGGAATCTTAGAAATGGTATTTAAGAAAACTATGGACATATATAAATGTAATTCTACTGCCCTAAAAGCTTATGTCCATAGTTTGCTTAAATACCAATTCTGAGATTCCACCCTTCAGTACAGCATATATAAGTAGAATGATCCAATACAGTATTAGAGCTCTAAAGAAGCGGTCTGGTAGATTAAATTGCCGAAACCGCTGGGAGGGTACACCACTAATGAGCCAAGCCCTCCCAATATTTTTTCATCGCAGTAAGGACAGTAGAAGTTTGATTTTTGTGTGAAAAGAAAAATTCACTTCTTTATATAATAAAAGAATATGTGTTCTACTTTATTTCAATTTCCATTAAAATAACTACCATCAAAAAATAAGAAAAATAACAAGTTTTTTTTTTTAAGCTAGACTTTCCTGGAAGCTTCTACAATAAATTGCAATAAGGAAAAAGAATTGATTAAAAACCAATCTTGCTGTCAAATGTGGCCAAAGGAAACAAACAACCTGCCAAGGCAATTCCATCTGTAAAAAAACAAGGAATAACAAAACAAGGAACAATTGTTTCAAAGACAAGGTAATAAAATCAAATCTAAAATTTTTAAAAATAGTGTGCAACATTTCAGCAACAGCGTTGTTACAATCTTCAGACAAAAGTATTGAATCTACTAAATACATTCAGTACTTTTGTTTGAAGATGATAACAACGCTGTTACTGAAACGTCACACTTTTTATTTATTTAGATTTGGTCTTATAAGCTTGTGTTTATAATCTATCATAAATGGTTATAATCTTATCATAGATGGTTCAAAGCTCAATATTATTGCTTGTCTATTTAAAATGACAATTGGATGGTTAAGATGAAAACATGACTATCATGTGGTCTAACACATAGCTTTCAGATGTAGAACATTCCCTCTTACAGTCAAACCTTACTATTACAACATATCACTTAGTACCAAGATTATATGCTGTCATAACCATTGATAAGATATACAATTTGAATTATAGATTAGAAACACAAGGTAAAAAGACCCAATCCAAATAAATAGTGTGTGACGTTTCTGTAACAATTTTGATAAGGCACAATTTGGATTATAGATTAGAAACACAAGGTAAAAAGTCCAAATCCAAATAAATAAATAGTGTGACGCTTCTGTAACAATTTTGATAAGGCACAATTTGGATTATAGATTAGAAACACAAGGTAATAAGACCAAATCCAAATCCTCATTCAGTACTTTTGTCTGAAGATGGTAACAACGCTGTTACCGAAACATCACACAATATTTATTTATTTGAATTTGGTCTTATTACCTTGTGAAGATATACAGTAAGAACCTCCCTTTAGCAGACACCCCAGCTAGCAGACACTTCTCTACAAAGGACAGTTTTCATTTGCAAAATTACTATTTTGACAATTTAGCAACTCTCCAGTAAGAAGACACCTCTCCCTAAAGGACACTTTGGCTCTGCAATTAGGTGTTGTCCTTTACAGGGAGGTTCTACTGTATATATAATGAGGTTCTACTGAATCAAACTAAACTCCCAACTCACTTTTTTAAACCTTTTGAGGAAAAATATATTTGCCAGGAAATATTAATGACCTTTTTTTTTTCAGTATCTTTTTATATCCACTTTCATTTAATTACACAACCTACTCTTTTTTCTTACTGGTTCACAATTCAAGGTTTTTTTTTACGATCATCCCAAAAGATATGTAGAAATAAGTTATTTATAAATTCAAGGTAATAAGACCAAATCCAAATAAATAAATAGTGTGTGATGTTTCGGTAACAGCGTTGTTACCATCTTCAGACAAAAGTACTGATTCATTACTGATACCATTCAGTACTTTTGTCTGAAGATGGTAACAACGCAGAAACGTCAAACACTATTTATTTATTTGGTCTTATTACCTTGTGTTTATACTCTATAATCCATTTTGTACCTTATTATTAGAAACTCTATTTATTTTATATTGTGACGGTGTTTTGATCCATCGCCAATTTTGAACCGCCCTTTCAACTGCCACCAACTCAGCCACGACCAGCTGCCGGGTAGGCGAGTCGCCGCGCATGCGCCGCCACTGAACCACCATAATATACAGTAGAACCTTCCTTTAGCAGACACCTCTTCACAATGGACAGTTTTTGCCACCAAAATTAACATTTTCACAATTTAGCAACTCTCCAGTAAGAGGACATCTCTCCCTTAAGAACACTTTGGCTCTGCAACTAGGTGTTGTCCTTTACAGGGAGGTTCTACTGTAGCAACTCTCCAGTAAGAGGACAACTCTCCCTAAAAGACACTTTGGCTCTGCAACTAGGTGTTGTTCTTTACAGGGAGGTTCTACTGTAGCAACTCTCTGGTAAGAGGACACCTCTCCCTAAAGAACACTTTGGCTCTGCAACTAGGTGTTGTTCTTTACAGGGAGGTAGTTCTACTGTATTTTTCTTTATATTCCCCCCTTAACAAGTGATGGAAGTCAATAAAATTATTACAAATCAATCTCCCATTGTAACACCGGTGTAGGACAACTCTCTCGCTACCTCCAGGTTCAAGTATTGGAAAAAACAGAAAATAGAGTGATAAATCTTTGCTGTAAACATCATGCTGATAAACATTGCAAGATGGCATCCATTCTCCAATGACATCAATCATTGGTAAGCACTATAATTAATTATCATCCTTTTTTTTCTCTCAGAGAGCTTAGCTGAATAATTTAATAGATACATTTAACTCCGCCTTTGCCAGTCCCAAGCCCGAATGAAAAAGGAGGAGGGGGAGCAGTAACAAGCTCGCTAAAAAACCTGGGTTCAGCTGGCCCGGCTGATAGTACCCTGTAAGGGCTCCTAATCCAGGGATATAGGATGAGCAGCATTTGTACTCCATGTTAGGAGCGGCTGCACATGGCGTCTGTTCCTCATGTCAGAGGCGGCCATTTCTTTTGGAGCTAAGTTGGCCTGCCACTGAGTAGTGCTGCCAGTCTTAATGACAAAGGCATTCTACTTCACCCAGTCATGATGGTTGTCAAGCAGACACCATCAAGGGTCACAACCTGATACCCTAATATGATTGAGTGGAGATAAGAAAGAAGAAGAAGATAAATACATTTACAATTACAAATACAATTTCCCTGAAAAGAGTGACAGCAAGTCACTGAAACATCGGGAGTTGAAAGAAACTATTGGATGATGTGGCTGTGTTTTTTTTTTTCTCTTAATAAATACAGTAAAACCTCGCTATAAAAGCCTATATTTATACCCGCAATGTAGTTAAATGATCAAGGTAATAAAACCAAATCCAAATAAATAAATAATGTTTGACATTTCTGTAACAGCGTTGTTACCCAAACATCACACACTATTTATTTAATTGGATTTGGTCATATTACCTTGTGTTTATAATCTATAATCCAAATTGTGCCTTATCATGGTTATACCATCTTAATTCTAAGGTTTCATGTTTTAACATTGGTTATTACAACAACATCAAATCACGGTTTCGAGTGATGCTGTTGTAGTGAGAGTCGACTGTATATAGATTGGTGAATTTCTACATGAATGAATGTGCGGACATTGATGTACACATGCAAATACAGTTAAACCTGTCTATAGCGCTCCCTCTAAATAGCTCCTCCCTCTCTATAACACCCGATTTTAAATACGTAGTACGATGCGATTTACATTAAAAGTGACCTGTCTATAGCACCCCCTCTCTATAGCACCCTATTTTGGTGACTCCCAAGAGGGGGCGTTATAGACAGGTTTAACTGTATATGCAAATATGAATGGTAGTCCTCACATGTTAAGTGAGAACCATGATAAAGTACAATTCCTTCTACAGGAGATGTCTGAAAGCTCGAGATTATGTTTAATAAAAAGAAACTCCAGATATAAACACAAGGTAATAAGACCAAATCCAAATAAATAGTGTGTGACGTTTCAGCATTGTTACCATCTTCAGACAAAAGTACTGAATGAGAAATTTTACCACAGCATGGTTTAAATAGTTAATTAATAAATTAATGGTTTAAGGATCTGAGAAGAAGTTCTAACTATTTAAAAGCATGCTGTGGTAAAATTTCTCATTCAGTACTTTTGTCTGAAGATGGTAACAACGCTGTTACATCACACACTATTTATTTATTTGGATTTGGTCTTATTACCTTGTGTTTATAAATCTATAATCCAAATTGTGCCTTATCAAACTCCAGATATCTGTAGCATTTGAATGATGTCCAGGAGGTTTAAGTGAATTGATCTGAAATTAGGCGTCAGGATTACAGAGATGTTCTGCTATGTTGGGTATTGGCCAAAAAGAGAACAATAAGTTAGGAAAGCATTATCATTTCAGGTGAGTCGGTGTTAAAACTGGTGTGTCATTGTAAGAAAGATTATTTTCTATTGGATATTTGGATACCAAAGTACAGTAGAAAATCCCTTTAGAGGACACTCCGCTAGCGGAAAACTCTCTATAAAGGATAGTTTTCATTTGAAAAATTACCATTTTTACTATTTAGAAACTCTCCGGTAAGAGGACACCTCTCCCTAAAAGACACTTTGGCTCTACAATTAGGTGTTGTCCTTTACAGACAGGTTCTACTGTAATCGTTTTTTCTTTAGAATGCCTTTGTTAACTTTTTTCTTCATTTTGGAACCATTTGCATTTTTTTTATTTGAAATTTGATGGTTGTAGAGATATTCTATTTGATAAAGGTTCTTCTGTGCTAAAAAGTCATTCATGATGATGGAAACAACACTGTTACTAAAACGTCACACACTATTTATTTATTTGGATTTGGTCTTGTTGCCTTATGATGAACAACACTAACAAGAACAGGCCATCTCAAGCCATTGAAGATAGAAAATAACAAAATCTACCCCACTTGCCCAAAATATAACTTGGCACCTGTAGCTCCAGAACACATTTTGGCTTGCATTAAATGTACTAAATAGGACCTTTGGGAGAGGCCGCTGCTCATCATAAAACAGCTCGAGGAGCATGAACTCGTGGAATTCGTGTAATCTTTACACAAGGGGATAAGAAACAACAACAACAACATGATTATATAGTTGATATTCTTGTATTATAGCGTTACTTCTTCTATAATGTTATACTGATGTAATAACCGATTGGTTTTGTTATACAGTCAAACTTGGATAATTCAAAACCCCAAGAGACAAAAAGAAAATCCGAATTATCCAAAAATTTGAATTAAAAACAGAAATTCTTCTTCTTCTTGATAAAGCACACAATTTGGATTATAGATTAAAATTATCGGATTGAAGTTATAATAGTAAAAATGTTTTAAATTTCATAAATTTAACGTCCTTAGCACATATTTCTATTAATTAAAAAAGCATATATTGGATCAAAATATCATTTATTTTACCAATATTTCAGTTGGCTGAACGCCAACCTTTTTCAAGGTATTATAACCTTTTAATGTGTGTCAACAACAAATTCAGCACCACATAATGTCAACAGCATTAAGTTTATATATGCCTTTTTAATTAAAGATTTATCTATGTATTGCTCTATTTTCAAAACATATTTCTATATTTCTGTATATACAGAAATTTACGTTTTTCACTTTCATTTAAATTTATAAATATTTTATTTTTCTCATATGTAAAAATATCTTGTTCTATTAATACCCATCTCATATTTCTTTCTGTTTAGTCATTGTAAAGCCTGTAGAAGGACGTCTGAAAGCTTGATAATAAAGTTCGTATAAGATACTCCTCTTCAATCGTCGTTTTCTTTTGCTATAAACACAAGGTAATAAGAACAAATCCAAATAAATAAATAGTGTGTGACGTTTCGGTAACAGCGCTGTTACCATCTTCAGACTAAAGAATATTTGATTCATTCAGAATAAATCATTCTTTTGTCTGATGATGGTAACAACGTTGTTACCAAAACGTCACACACTATTTATTTATTTGGATTTGGTCTTATTACCTTGTGTTTTTCTTCTTCTTCTTTATTATCTCCACTCAATAATATCAGGGTATCAAGCCCTCATCCATTGATGAGCTCTACTCTTCCCCGGCAGACACCATCATTCGGCCTGCCACTGAGTGGTGCTCCCAGTCTTAATAACAAAGGCAAACACATTCTACTTCACCCAGTCATGATCTCAAACTTTAGAAGCTTGATAACCTAATATGTTTGAGTGGAGATAAGAAAGACGAAGAAGAAGACATCATCAAAAGTCTCAAGCTTTACAAGCTTGATACTTAAATATGATTGAGTGGAGATAAGAAAGTAGAAGACACCATCAAAAGTCTCAAGCTCTACAAGCTTGATACCTTAATATGATTGAGTGGAGATAAGAAAGAAGAAGAAGACACCATCAAAAGTCGCAAGCTTTACAAGCTTGATACCTTAATATGTTTGAGAGGAGATAAGAAAGAAGAAGAAGAAGACACCATCAACAAGCTTTACAAGCTTGATACCTTAATATGTTTGAGTGGAGATAAGAAAGAAGAAGAAGAAGACACCATCAACAAGCTTTACAAGCTTGATACCTTAGTGTGATTGAGTGGAGATAAGAAAGAAGAAGAAGAAGACACCATCAAAAGTCTCAAGCTTTACAAGCTTGATACCTTAATATGATTAAGTGGAGATAAGAAAGAAGAAGAAGAAGACACCATCAAAAGTCTCAAGCTTTACAAGCTTGATACCTTAATATGATTGAGTGGAGATAAGAAAGAAGAAGAGGGTATCAAGCTTGTAGAGCTTGTTGATGGTGTCTGCATGGAATGAGTAGAGCTTATCAATGATTGAGTCAATAACAGAAATTCTATTTATAGGAAATTCTAGGTACCAAGATAAATATTCAAATTAAAGACTTTCTCGAATTAAAGATATTTGAATTATTCAAATTTTACTGAATCAACCCATTTTGAGATTTCCAAACACAAGTATGATTGTCAAATGCTCTAGTAGAAAGCATTATAAGCAGAAATGTCAAATACTAAAGTTACCATTTACTCTGTGATTTTAAATTTTATTCTCTTTGTTATTGTTATTTTTATCCTTTTTTTTTAACACTAAAGTGTCAAAAAAACTTATATTTGAGAAAAAAAATGCATAAATATATTAACATCATTCAAAATTCATTTGAAAAACATCATTATATATTTATATATAATATTTCCGATCATAAGTAGTTGTAGTTGAACTTTTCTTTTGTTTGTTTATTTTTCCTTTGTTTACAAACATTCATATAAATGAATATTCTCAACTATTTTTATGCTTTCATAGCAAAAGAAAAACTAAAAATATTGCTCTCTTTGTGTATAATAAAAAAGAAAATATAGTTTTATATTTATATATTCATTGTGGGTCATTGTTCTTAAACACAATGAAAGTTCATAATATAACACAAACAAACATATTTATACATTTATTGGGTTCTTTGTATGATTATTTTAATTTTCTTCTTTTTTTTTTTATTAGAAAGTATAATTGATTTTCATTGTAAAAATAAAGGAATAAATTTATAATGTTGTTGTATTATATCTTACTATATATATATATATTTGATCTTTTTTTTAATTATGAGACTTATTTTTTAAATATATGTAAAGAGGCAAATAACTTTTTGTTACGAAACCAGTTATTGTAAACATTTATGCAACAATTTGTTAAAACGTTAATGAATGTCAATAAGAATTTGACTTACCATATAAAGTGCAAAAGGGAAACATAAGAAAAATAGCCATAAATATAGATGGAATATATTACAAAAATGTTCTTGACGGGGGTCATAAAACCAACCCCCAGTAAATGATGCCCAAACACCTTGACGTAATATTTCTAACGTTTGGGAACCCATTTCCTAAAAAAACAAAATAAAACTTATAACCCTAAGTTGAATCTTTATATATATCCATTTTTATTAAATAAATAAATCTCTATTAGGTTAAAATGTGGCATTAGCAGAAATTTATGAAGTATATGGCAGCGTTGTGTTTTGAAAACATTTAATTAAAATCAAGCTAGCAATGTTGTCAATGTAAATAAAAAAATAAATAAAATAGAGATGTTTTTATTTATTTATTTATTTACTATTATATTTTTATATATATATAGTATATATATACATGATTCGATTATTGTAATAACTTATAAAATATGTGAATTTTATGAAAATTATTTATCTGAAGATTATAAAAAAATTATATGTTTAAATTAAAAAAATGTATGTTTATATATAGAGAGAAAATCTAAATATTTATATAAGTCAACATATGTATTTATGTATTTGTTCCTTATACATTTTCTCAATATTTAATCAATCTGGATTAATTTTAAAAATAAAATGAGTTGATCCTGGAAGTGGTTTTAGTGCATTCAAACCAAGCAAATTAAAATTAGCAATGTACAGGGCAGGGCGCCTCAGCGCGGCATGGGGGGGGGGAGGATGTGTTCCTGGGGGGAGGGAGGCGAATTACGTCTGGATCTTAGGATCCTGGTAGGGCCATCCAAGGCGTGAAGGCTTCTCCCGAGAGTGACAATTTTTTGACAATTAAAAATCATTTATTGTCTTCTAGACAATATTACATCTCAAAGAGAGAGAGAGAAGAGAGAGGTATATACATGAAAATGAAAAATGAAATATATATATATGATACAATTTTACAAAGTGATGGAAGATGAAGGTAGAAGGAAACCTCGGCGCTGGAGGGTCCTGGACCAGGCGATGAGCGGGTCCTCCACTGCTTCTCCGAGCCCAACCTGGACAAAGTGGCGATATATTCGCAACTTTGCCGACGCCAGGATGGAAAGGGCGTCGTCCTCAAGGCCGGACCCGCCGAAGAGCCAGGCCTGCAGGTCAGGGGGCCGCCCAATGATGTTGAAGGCCTCTCTGATGAGAGGCCTGATGGATCGGCAGCACCAGTATCGGTGGCCGAGGGAGCGGTCGATGGACCCGCAGGCAGGACACGCGGGGCCGTCCGAGGCAGGATGGGCCGGATGGGGCAGGGCGTGGAGGGCCAACTTGAGGGCCGCGTCTGCTTCGTGGCCCGAGAAGGCGCAGCGCCGCAGCGAGGCCCAGTCGATCCTGGATGGTGGACTGATGGTGGGCGTCCATCTCGCCAGGAATCTGAAGATGGGCGTGGCGGCGAGGCGCGGACGATCCAGGGCCCTCTGGCCGAGCGGGTCGTGAGGCCGTTGAGGAACGGCGTGGCCGTTCTGCGCAGCACCACGGCCGCAGCTAATGATGATGAAGATGGAAGTAACTCCGCCCCGAAGCCCACGGCGTTCTCGGAGGTCAGCCTCTGGCAGAAGACGCCCAGGGCCGCGGCGTCAGCCAGGGCGGGTGATGATGTGGTCGGATGCCTTCCGGTGGAGGGCGGATCCAGGCCTCGCTGCTGTTAACGAGCAAGTCAAAACCGTTCCTGCCCCCGCGGAGCGCGGCCTGCACACCCTTGAGGCAGGCGAGCTGGGTAGCGAGGTCGAGGCCTCCGATGGTAACGGGCCTCGCCATGACGACGGCGGGAAGCCACGCCGTGTGGTCTGGCCCCCAGACGAACCTCGCCAGTCGGGCCTGCAGCTTGGCGATGGTCGGGGGTGATGGTAAGTAGCCATGCAGGTGATGCTGGATGGTGGACCCCACCAGCGAGTTCGCCGCTCTAGCTCGCCCGACGAGGGAGAGGCCGCGGGTAAAGGGCGTCCATCTGCGGCAGGCATTCTCCAGGAGGGCCAGGAGATGCTGCTCTCGGTGGGCGACGGTGCTCCTGGGGGCGATGTCGAGCCCGAGGACCCTGATGGAGGTGGTCGACCAGGAGGCGCCGAGAGGGGAGTCGCCGCGGTTACGCCAGGCGCCACACCAGAGGCCCGCGCTCTTCCGGAGGTTCATGCCGATTCCGGAGGCCTGCCTGTAGTCTTCGAGGACGGCTCCACCCGCTCGAAGTCTCCGTCGCGATGAAATAGGAGGACGATGTCGTCGGCGTAGGCGATGACGTTGCCCACGCCGAGGGTCAACTCCAGGCGACGTAGCAGCGGCCCCGTGGCGATACTGAAGAGTGCGGCGCTCACGGCGCAACCTTGCCTGAGGCCGTTGAGGAGGGGGAAGGCGGTGGTATAGAAGCCTCCGGCCCGGATCGTGGCGTCCGCCCCGGCGTAGAGGATGTTGATCCAGCTCATGAAGGCCGGCGGGAGGCGGAGGGACGTCAACAGGGACTCCAGGAAGCCGCGGTCTAGGGAGTCAAAGGCGGACTCTAGGTCGACGCCCTTGATGGCCAGCGGTGAGCCCAGGGCGGTGGACTCCTCGATAGCGTCCATCACCATGGCGATGTTCCAGGACGGGGACCTCCCGAGAGTGGGGTGAGTAGGCCACCCAGCTAAGTCCCAGCAGGTCTGTGGAAGGGACCCCACCATATAATTCCTTTTCCCATGAACTAATTCACTTATTAGAACAATAATGTTACGATGTACTAGAGCGCCATCTGTTATCAAATTATAAAACTATTTTAGAGGCGTAATATTCTTTTTAAAATAAAACAATTTCTACTGTCCTTGTTGCGATGGAAAAATTAAAGGGAGGGCCTGGCTCATCAGTGGTGAACTCTCCCAGCGGTTTCGCCAGTTTAATCTACCATACCGCTGTTATATTGCATTTTTGGAACTTCCTTTTATAGGTGACTGTTGTAAGACTCTTGGAATGGGTATTTTAGAAGAACTATGGACATAAGCTTTTAGGACAGCAGAATTAAGTATAATTATAAGAGAGTCTTACAACAGTCACCTATAAAAGGAAGTTCCAAAAATGCAATATAACAGCGGTATGGTAGATTAAACTGGCGAAACCGCTGGGAGGGTTCACCACTGATGAGCCAGGCCCTCCCTTTAATTTTTCCATCGCAGCAAGGACAGTAGAAATTGTTTTATTTTAAAAAGAATATTACGCCTCTAAAATAGTTTTATAATTTGATAACAGATGGCGCTCTAGTACATCGTAAGATGAAGTTTTGATCCTCGTGGTCACTATTTTTGCCGCCTTGGGGCTTCTGGCTCTAGGTGTGCTTGGTGCGTCCTTGGTTCCTTCGCAGGCGGCGCGCTGTACCAGATTCGGCGGGCTGTTTGCACGTGTCGTCTAGATGTTGTCCTGTCTAATTATGTGCCTTAAAAAGCTTACCTGAAAGCTTGTAGAAGGCGGAATAATAGTCCCAAAAATGCAATATAACTGAAAATATTTATTTTAGGATAAAAAAAAATGCAAGGCTAATTTTACCTCATTATGTTTGTTCATAGTAATTTTTATAATTATAACATTAGCCCTTGACAAACAATTCTAAAACGACTAACGAGCGGTTTTACCAAAGTAATATTTAAATAAGGCTTAAAACACACACTGCTTGTCTCGTTCTAGATTCTTTCATTGAATGGGTCATTGTCTATCTATCATTAGGAGTAACCATATGTGAATATATGATATTTAGCATCTTCCAATATCGATGAAAATTTTGCGCTGGAAGAAAATTGATCCCTCTGTGTATATAAAAATATAGATCATAACTCTCCAGTCAACATTTCCTGACAGTCTCTGAAAATTCGCAGGTCGATGGCAATACCGCATATTAGCATTTACAAATGTTAAATTACCATGGCCATGATACCTGTAAATCAAAAGAAATGATATGAAGAAAATTTATATGAAATGGAACTATTAAACACCATTTTCTTTTATAAATTAAAATTCCAAATGTCTTTACCTTGATAAAAATATTAGGAAGGCCTGTGTGTGTGAATCATTGGTAAAAAACTCTTCCAATGGTTACACTAGTTTTTAAAGTTCTACTATTATATCTATTGTATTGCGAAAGGAACATTGGTCAATTAAAAAAAATTACATATAAGTTTGATTGAAAACCATAACTTAAATTCACCCCTACAACGTGGATATATAAACAGAATCGCGTCTAATGCAATAGTGCAGCTCCAATAAGTGGGTTACCAATGATGCACAAGACCATCCCAATATTTTTTCATCGCAGTAACGACAATAGGAAGCTTTTTTAAAAATCGTCCTTAATAGTTTTATTTCGTATTTATTGATGCCGCGTTATAATATCGTGTCTCTAAAGTAAATATATTTGAGGATTTCTCTCTCTCTCTTGAGACGGACCACTGGGTTTTTCATTACGTCAGCCTGAGGTCCATGAGACTTTGAGGCGACAAAAGGTACCTATGGTTTCCAGACCTGCTGGCTCTCGACCGTCTGTGTGGCTTATCCAGCGCCCTGCCCTTGCGTGCTCAACGCGGGCCGCGCAGCAACTGAGAGCCTTCTGCCAGCGTCTCCTGCAGGAAAACGCCAGCTCCAGCTATCATGCGAAGTACCAGGTGGAGACCATCGTCCTGCGGGGATCGGCTACGCCTATTACCCGCCTCACCTGCCAGAGCGCGCTGGGCACTGGACTCGGCACGGCTGCAGGCTGTTGCCGAGCTAGCTGCGCGGTGGACCCCTACCGTGGATGTTCCCCGCTCCATCCCCTGGGCCGATCTGCGTCGCAACTGATTCTCAGGGCCCGACGCATATATCGCCCTACAGCTGGACCTCCACGCTCTACCCCATCCTACCTCGAGGCGTGACATCTGTGTCTCCAGCGACGGGTCGCTGGACCACAGATATAGGAGTTGCTGGGCTGTGAAAACCCTGTGAAGTGCCTTTGGATCTGCAGGCCTGGTTCTTCGGTGTCGGGCTCCATCCCTAAGCAATAAAATTGACTAGCATAGCGAAGACTACCATCTACAATCACTATCTTGGGCTTGAGTTGGGTAACATCAGCCAACACCTCGACATGACCACTCTGTGGGAAAGAACTTTTGCAATCCACCATCAATGAAGACTATATATGTACTATATACACTGCGTGACATTGAAAATGGAACACCAAGAAATAGTGGCCAGAAAGTGATGAAACTCGGCAGACAGAGAGAGACAGGGACGAACAATAAGTGAACTTTATTTCAAAATGATAGTCATAATACAGAGCGAGAACGGCGTCGGCTTAGTAGCAAGTAGGACCACCGCGGACGGCGATGCACGCAGCAACACGTCTAGGTAGAGAGTCAATCAGAGTACAGATGGCGTCCTGAGGGATGGCTCTCCATTCCCTCTCAACCATTTGCCACAGTTCGTCTTCTGAACGCGGCTGTGGCAAGGCATGCAAACGGCGTCCAATGATGTCCCAGACGTGCTCGATTGGTGAGAGATCAGGAGAGTACGGTGGCCAGGGAAGCATCTGTACATCTTGCAGAGCTTGTTGGCTAATGCGAGCAGTGTGCGGTCGGGCGTTATCCTGCTGATAAAGGGCATTGGGTACCCCCTGAAGGTAGGGGAGTGTTACCGGTCGCAGCACATCATCAACGTATCGTTGGGCCGTCATAGTGCCCTGAATACGAAGTAAAGGTGACCTGGAATCATACGCGATTGCGCCCCAAACCATGATTGCACGTTGTCGCACGGTGGGGCGTTCCACAATTGCTGCCGGATTGGACCTTTCTCCACGTCGACGCCACACGCGTACACGGCGACTATCACTGGACAAGCAGAAACGCGACTCATCTGAGAACACGACCATGTGTCATTCCGTCATCCACGTCGATCTAGCCCGGCACCATTCCAAACGTTGGCGCCTATTCGGTGGGGTCAATGGCAGTCTTCTTAGCGGACGGCATGAGTGCAAGCCATTAGCAACCAATCGACGGGAAATGGTTCTGGTCGAGATGGAATGATCTAGGGTGTCTTGCACATGTTGCAGGATGGCGGTACAAGTGGCTTGTGGGGCCGCCACTGCTTGTCGAAGGATACGCCGATCCACACGTGCTGACGTCACTCTGGTTGCACCGGCATTCCTATAAATTGCCACATTTCCTTGTTCCAACCATCTTCTCCACAGTCGGTGCACCGTGGACGCACCAAGGTGTGTATCAGCTGCGATTTGACGTATGGACCAACCTGCCCTTTACAGTCCAATCACCATGCCCCTCGTAAAAGCGTCTGTCTGCTTAAACTGCCTCCGTTTACGACGACCTGGCATTCTCTGTTATTACACGTGTCTTTTGACACAAGAACAAATTTTCTACAGTGATTTTCCTTGAAGAAATAACGACACGAATACTGTCCTTTCTGCAAGTTCCTTCCCTTATATCTTACTCCATGTGCGCACGAGAGCTGCGCATTTGACATTATTTGCATAACTCGGTTAGGCGCGTCTACCCTGAAATTTGCATAATTTTCTGGCCACTATTTCTTGGTGTTCCATTTTCAATGTCACGCAGTGTAGTACTATATGTACTATAATGTACTATATATATCTGGTAATTTAAAACCCCAGTCGTTCTACCATGTCCCTGCATATGTCCCACCACCTTGTACCCTGTACTAAACTTATAACTACTGTATAACATGATGTACTGTTAAGAGCCAAATAAAATACTGACTGTATGTCAGACAGACAGAGAAAAACTAGGTGATAATACGATTATAGATATTAATAAACGATTGCACTTAGGCCTAGAGTTAAGAGGAAAGATTTCTATCTCGCATCATTAGCGCTAGGTCAACGACACTTTTATTCCAGAGAACTCCAAGACAAAGCACCCCGAGTTGAATTAGCTGAAAACAACTTTATTTGGGTCAATGCTCCATCCTCACATTTTCTGCTATAACTATCAGAGATGGCTTCCCAGTCGTTTGGACCAATCAAGGCGATTCTTAATCTTCCATGGTGTAATGAATGACCAATCAGAATCTCAATAGAGGTCACGTGACACCACCTGACTGGGGAAGCCTCAGTAGCGTCTCATCTACTAGACGTGTCTCCTGATCTAGCGTAAATCGCGGGCGTAAGCTCTTTCCACCATGCTGTCTGTCAGCATCGATTCCCTTGACCAACCTATCCTGTGTCCTCAGTCCTGCCATCACGACTGCAAAATTCACCCCAATCCAAAAAACTTCCAGTTGACAGCACCTTCGCTGTCACAATTACCACAGAGTAAATAGAGAATCGGCAAGATTCTCCACATATATGTTATTTATCAATTTCATATTTTACACTGATTTAGTTATCCTTATATAATCTTATTTATTCATTATATATATATTTAACTTATATAAACATATATGAACAATGTGATAAAGAAGTTTCAATCTCAATCTCTCATAAAATCTCTCCTAAGAACAAAGTTTATAATTCAAAGGTATATAGATTGACATTTCTTAATTTAAGAAAAAGGCATCTCATTATCATGCAACTGAAAGTTGCTGTTGGCTTGCGCCATCTATCTCGTTGATTTTTAATTATTCCAGAATTGGCCAAATACCCATTCTTGATTAATAAATAAAAGCTAACCTTGTATGCATTTCGGGCTGTTGGCCCTCCTCAGCGTGGTGCAAGTTGTACCTCAAGGACCAAAAAACTATTCATTCAGGCATCCTAAAAAATAATGAAACGAGTAGTTAAGGCCAGAATTGCGTGAGAAACAATGGCCTTAACTACCAGTTTCATGATTTTTCAAGATGCCTGAATGACCAGTTTTTTGGTCGTTGAGGTACAGCTTGCACCAGGGCTGACAAGGGCCAACCAAGAAACACATATGTGGTTAGCTTTTCTTGATTAATCAAGAATGGGTATTTGGCCAATTCTGGAATAATTAAAACTCAACGAATAGTTGATATTTACTTTGATAGATGGGGCAAGTCATCAACAACTTTCAGTTGCACGATAAGGAGATGCCTTTTTCTTAATTTATGAACCTTATCCCAGTACAATCTCACATTTGTACTATTTTTTTTACATTTCTTAATTTTTTGATGGTTGGTGTTGAGAGGGAAAAAAAAATCCTTTCTTTAAAAAAAATGTTTGAGCTTTTATATTGAAATATATGTCATTGCAAAAAAAATTATTTTTATTAGAGAAATAAATAGATCCTGAAAATTTGAAATACACTGCGTGACATTGAAAATGGAACACCAAGAAATAGTGGCCAGAAAATTATGCAAATTTCAGGGTAGACGCGCCTAACCGAGTTATGCAAATGATGTAAAATGCGCAGCTCTCGTGCGCACATGGAGTAAGATATAAGGGAAGGAACTTGCAGAAAGGACAGTATTCGTGTCGTTATTTCTTCAAGGAAAATCATTGTAGAAATTTTGTTCTTGTGTCAAAAGACACGTGTAATAACAGAGAATGCCAGGTCGTCGTAAACGGAGGCAGTTTAAGCAGACAGACGCTTTTACGAGGGGCATGGTGATTGGACTGTAAAGGGCAGGTTAGTCCATACGTCAAATCGCAGCTGATACACACCTTGGTGCTTCCACGGTGCACCGACTGTGGAGAAGATGGATGGAACAAGGAAATGTGGCAATTTATAGGAATGTCGGTGCAACCAGAGTGACGTCAGCACATGTGGATCGGCGTATCCTTCGACAAGCAGTGGCGGCCCCACAAGCCACTTATACCGCCATCCTACAACATGTGCAAGACACTCTAGATCATTCCATCTCGACCAGAACCATTTCCCGTCGATTGGTTGCTAATGGCTTGCACTCATGCCATCCGCTAAGAAGACTGCCATTGACCCCACTGAATAGGCGCCAACGTTTGGAATGGTGCCGGGCTAGATCGACGTGGATGACGGAATGGCACAGGGTCGTGTTCTCAGATGAGTCACGTTTCTGCTTGTCCAGTGATAGTCGCCGTGTACGCGTGTGGCGTCGACGTGGAGAAAGGTCCAATCCGGCAGCAATTGTGGAACGCCCCACCGTGCGACAACGTGGAATCATGGTTTGGGGCGCAATCGCGTATGATTCCAGGTCACCTTTACTTCGTATTCAGGGCACTATGACGGCCCAATGATACGTTGATGATGTGCTGCGACCGGTGACACTCCCCTACCTTCAGGGTGTACCCAATGCCCTTTATCAGCAGGATAACGCCCGACCGCACACTGCTCGCATTAGCCAACAAGCTCTGCAAGATGTACAGATGCTTCCCTGGCCACCGTACTCTCCTGATCTCTCACCAATCGAGCACGTCTGGGACATCATTGGACACTGTTTGCATGCCTTGCCACAGCCGCGTTCAGAAGACGAACTGTGGCAAATGGTTGAGAGGGAATGGAGAGCCATCCCTCAGGACGCCATCCGTACTCTGATTGACTCTCTACCTAGACGTGTTGCTGCGTGCATCGCCGTCCGCGGTGGTCCTACTTGCTACTAAGCCGACGCCGTTTTCGCTCTGTATTATGGCTATCATTTTGAAATAAAGATCACTTATTGTTCGTCCCTGTCTCTCTCTGTCTGCCGAGTTTCATCACTTTCTGGCCACTATTTCTTGGTGTTCCATTTTCAATGTCACGCAGTGTATTTAATTCAAGAAAATTTTTGATGTGCAAGGACATCACACTTTTTAAATTTATTTGAATTAGGTCTTATTTTCTTGTAAAAGTATAATTAAAAAATGGCCACAATTTTCACCAATAGATGCCCTAAGTTAAAGATATTTTATAGGTTAGGTAGGAGTGATTAGAATAGACAAAGAAAACAAATACAAGCTTACATCAATTGATAATAACATACTTTATTGGCACAAAGAATACATTTATAGAAATGTGTATATTTATTTGTTTTAAAATATAAACAGTAAAACCCTGTCTTGGGATGTTTCCATTTGGCCTCTAAGCAAACAGACAGGTTGAATAAAATCAGTTAAAATAAACTATCCTTTCTTATGCAAATATCCTTATTACAGTAGGACCTCCATGAGAGGACACTCACACTAGAGGACACCACTCAACAGAGAACAGTTTTCATCTGCAAAATTACCATTTTCACTATTTAACTACTCTCCAGTAAGAGGACACCTCTTTCTAAAGGATACTTTGGCTCTGCTATTAGGTCTCTTTTACAGGGAGGTTCTACTGTATAAAGGATATTCAACACATTTATCCTTTAGGAGCATAAAAAATTTATAATTGAATAAATAAGATGGGGTCAGATACCCAAGAAAACTAAATTAATGGAAAAACAAAAAGGTTTTCCCACTAAAACTACCAAGACAGGTGTTACTGTACATTTATAAGTCTGGAAACAAAAAGCATTATTTTTCTGAATATATACAGTAGAACCTCCCTGTAAAGAACACCTAATTGCAGAGTAAAAGTGTCCTTTAGGGAGAGTTGTCCTTTTACTGGAGAGTTGCTAAATAGTAAAAATGTATATTTTGCCAATGAAAACTGTCCTTTATAGAGAGGTGTCCTCAAGCATGAGTGTCCTCTCATGGAGGTTCTACTGTATAACAATCAATAAAATATATTAAATTGGCGAAACCGCTGGGAGGGTTCACCACTGATGAGCCAAGCCCTCCCAATATATTTTTTCATCGCAGTAAGGACAGTAGAAGTTTGTTTTATGTATAAAAGAAACATTCGCGCTTTTTAATCCTTTTATTTTATATATAAATAAAATATATATATAATACTCAATAATTATATATCCATCCCTACCTACCTACATTCTGTGAGGAAAATTATAAAAATACAAATAGACAAATGACCCTGATAAGGAACTTTCTTTTTTTAATATGACTAGTTTAACCTCATTATAAAAGCCTCCTTTATAACAATAACTTGGTTATAATATCCTTCAAATATAATAAAATTACATTTTTTCAAAATGTCATTCAACCAGTACATAACATCCATCCACCATGCACGTATATTTTCAAAAAAATTTTGATTTTCAAACAGAGAAAATGTAGTTAACGTGATACTCCTGTTGAAGGACTGACAAGTCCGAAAGCTTGAAAATAAAAAGTTGAACAAGAAACTTAACCCTGGAAGCTTTATTTATTTTATAATATATTTTTTATAACATCTTTATTCTCATTGATAAGGCACAATTTGGATTATAGATTATAAAATAAGGTAATAAGACCAAATCCAAATAAATAAATAGTGTGTTATGTTTCGGTAACAGCATTGTTACCATCTTCAGACAAATGTACTGAGTTAAAGATATTAATTGTGCCTTATCATTCAATACTTTTGTCTGAAGATGGTAACAATGCGGTTACCAAAATGTCACACACTATTTATTTATTTGGATTTGGTCTTATTACCTTGTTTTTTCTTTATTCTCAAGTTCCAATAGTTTTACTTATATAACAACATGATTAAAACAACATAAAGTCTTTGTCCCAAGTGGTTCTGGTATAATGAAGGTCAACTTTATATTTAGTGGAACAAATATGTATTATAAAAAAATTAATTAAATATATACAGTAGAACCTCTCTGTATGGAATAACATCTGGTTGCTAAAACAAAGTGTCTTTTATAGAGAGGTACCCACTTACCAGAGTTTCTATGCTCATGGACAAAACTTAAGGAAGTTGTACCTTTTAGCATGTATATCGGGATACAGACAATAACTCTGAAAGATACACTCATGGACAAAACTTAAGGAAGTTTAACCTTTCAGCATATACAGGGTGTACCAGGTAAATTGGGACTAACTTTGACAGTCCATAAAACAAAACCTACTTGAGATTAAAAACTTGTTTTTTTTTCATTACGTAGCCATATTAATGTAAAATGCAACAGTACATGTGTGCGCAGTGTAGTGATGAACAGTAACCGAGAATTTGAAAATCGAGCTGCCATCATCGTTGCTCTGCGCGCCGGAAGGAGCCCCAAAGAGATAGTGGATTTTCTTAAGTTGCCCAAAACCACTATTTATCGTGTCAAGAAGCAGATTGATGAGGCCGACAGTAACAAAGAGGGGATAGCTACAAGGAAAAAGCACTCGCGTCGATCGAACAGGGTAAGAGGCGAAGAATTTGTCAAAAATGTCAAGGAGAAGATTGATGGAAACCCTGGGAAGAGCATGAGGGCCATAGCCAAGGAAATGGACGTTGGCTCTATGACAATTGTCAGAACTATCCATGAGGACCTTGGTCTCAAGTCTTATGCCCTTCGGAAAGGTCAGTTGCTGACTGAGAATATGAAGAATAACAGAAAAGGAAAGGCTGCTGCCCTCCTCAACAACCTGAAACACGACTCTTTTGGCATGCTAAGGTTCTTCTCTGACGAAAAGAACTTTTACGTGGACCAAAAGGTAAATCCCAGGAATGATCGCTGGATCTGTAAAGACCCCTCAGAGATACCTGTCGTGATGCACACGAAATTTCCTGCCTCCGTAATGGTCCTTGGCGTTTTCAGCAGTGAAGGTGATGTCATGCCTCCCCATTTCTTTGAGAAGGGCCTTAGGATGAACGCTGACACCTACATCAATGTTCTGGAGACCGTTGTGAAGCCTTGGATGGACATGGTGGCCGCAGGAAGGAAGTATGTCTTCCAACAGGACTCAGCTCCAGCCCATAAGGCAAAAAAGACACAATCGTGGCTGACACTTAACGTCCCTAGTCACTGGGGTCCTGATATTTGGCCCCCTAATTCTCCAGATTGCAATCCCCTCGACTACTATGTATGGGGCGTTGTTGAGAGAGATGTCAACAAAGCTCCTCATACCACCATCCAGTCTGTCAAGAAAGCAGTTCACACGGTGATGACCCAAATGGACAAGGTCATCGTCGCCAAGGCCTGTGCTTCATTCCGCACTCGCCTCGAGACTGTTGTAGCTAATAATGGAAACTACATTGAATAAATAAAAACTATATCCTTTTATCTACTACTGTGTCAAATTTCATTCGGATATTTTAATTTTTACTTGCAAAAAATTTCAGTTAAAATACCATTGTTTAAATTCCCAATTTACCTGGTACATCCTGTATATCGGGATTCAGATAATAACTCTGAAAGATATTACAGTGACCTTTATTGAAGACACACAAGATAATCAAGTGTGAATGAAATTGCTTTTGTCTCCTTCAAAACAAAACAGATGGCCATTGACATCATAGACTTTCCACTTTCTTAAGTTTTGTCCATGAATGCAAATAGTATTTGTAAAGTTGGTAAGTTTGGTGATGAAAATAGTCCTTTGTAGAGAGGTGTTATCTAGCGAAAGTATCCTCTCATGGAAGTTCTATCATATATATGAATGTATTTATTAAAATTGAGCAAACATTTTTATATTTTTGTGCATGGCGCAGATCCTAATAAAAAAAAGGATGCAAATAAGGTAATGGCAGATTTACACATGTGATTAGCAGAATCATCCCCTATAAAATCACTTAGTAATAAACATTTAATATGCAAATTGAAAAATTTTTGGTAAAAAAAAAACTGGCTACCAAAATTGGACTAGAATATATGTGCTATTCCTTTGAAATTTTTTTGATTTGTGAAAAACAATAAAAATTGCAATAGAATGGTGAGGCCCGTTCTTCCCGATTGTTAAACCAGCTCAAGAAATCCACTTTGCTCTAGTGTAAAGATGATAGAGTTTTAGAGCCATATATATATATATAACCAATAGAGATATGACATAAAAAAAAATATGTTACTAGACGAATGACCCGGCTTCGCCTGAGAATTCCCCAGAGTGAAATTTCCTTCATATTGAAAGTACATAAATAATAAATAGTAGAAGTTGTTACTTCACCTCGTATTAAAAAAAAAAGTTCTTCAAATGAAAAAAAAAAAAATAGCCAAAAATACTAATCAAAATGTAGCTGAGAATTTTCCTCAAGTTTATAAAAAGTGACATGCAAAATTTGGTACCAATTGGTTCAGTAGTTTTTGAGTTTATCGCGAAACAGACATTGACATTTATATATAAGAAGATATACCAAAAAAGAAGTATCTTCCCTTTTAAATGTGCATTAAAATAATGTTTATCAAATCTACACCAAAATATCTAATTTAACACCTTACTACGGTAGAATCTCTCTCTCTTTCATGTGTGTAGACATGTGGTGCATTTACAGTAAAAGCCTACTTCTACCCACCATGATTATTTTATCATACCCATATTACATGGCCTGTACCACGTGTACTAGGGATAAGCAAAAAAAAAAAATCTTTCTCTTCAAAGGACATCTATTTTCAGAGTCAAAGTGTCATTCAGAGAGAGAGAGATGTCTTCTTACTGGAGAACAGATAAATAGTAAAAATGAAAATTTTGGTGAAGAGAACTGTCCTTTGTAGAGAGGCATTCTCTAATGGGAGGAGTGTCCTCTCACTGGTACACTTCAACACACTGACTTTAATTCAACAGGAGTCACATTGAGTTGTTGAATTAAAGAGTGTGATGTAAGAGAGATTGGAAAGATGCCAAAAAGAAAGAATGCTGTAAGAAAATGATGAGTTAGGTGAGGGAAGAAGGAGCAGTGAAGTCAGGTCTGCGGGTGCCTCCAGTCTTGCTGAGAAGCCGGGTGTTGGAGATGACCATCTCCCGACTGAGAGCTTTGCACATGTCATAGATGGTGAGAGCGGCAACCGAGGCGGCAGTGAGAGCTTCCATCTCCACTCCTGTCCTCCCAGTAGTGACAGCCTCCGCTGTGATCACCACGTCCCAGTGTTGCGGACGTAGTTCAAACTGTACCGTTACCTTAGACAGAGGTAGGGGGTGACAAAGTGGAATTAGAGTGGAAGTCAACTTGGCAGCTTGGATGCCTGCAATCTGGGCTACAGTCAGGACATCCCCCTTGGCTACTGTGTTGTTCTGGATCTGTTCAAATACGGTGGGACCTAGGAGTATGGTGCTGGTGGCCACGGCTTTCCTAAGGGAAATTGGTTTGTCAGATACGTCAACCATGGAGGCTTTTCCCTGGCTGTCAACATGGGTGAGGGTAGAGGAGAACCTGACGTGTGGTGGGGCTGTGGGATAGAAACTGGGGAAATGGAATATGGGGGACCCACCTGCAGCACCACAGTGGGATCTCACACAACAGCTCATCTCACAGCTAACAAAGAGAAGCAAGATAACAAATATAAACATAAAGGGCAACAAGACAACATCCATAATGCTGTAAAAAAAATGATCCAATTGCCCCAATTCTTGCCAAAGTCCAACCCCACCAGCGAGTGCAAGTAACCAAACGGAGCTCTAGCAGATTTGAAAGTGCAAAAGTCAAACTGCTTTTCACATGTGTAGACATGTGGTGCACTTACAGCAAAAGCAGCCGCAAACTTCTACCCACCATGATTATCATGGCCTGTACCACGTGTACTAAGGATTAAAAAAAAATTCTCAAGACTGCTCTCTATTGTTCTGTGGATGATAATTCTTATATACTTTGCATTTACTAAAGAAGGCAGCTTAGAGCTGTTTAGGGAATCTATGGACATAGGCTTATAGGTCTGCAGAAATGCCTACAAAGACTATACAAGAAAGTTGTGCACATAAAAAGATTCAACTGTATATAATTATCAGTTTTCAATTATGTTTCAGCTAATAGCATCAATTCAGTCCTCTTAGGAGAACAGAAGTCCTTGATCATCTATGGGCAATGACTTTTCAGAATGGTTGCAAGGTTTTCCCACTATGTACTAATTTCAATTTTCAGCCTGTAACCGCAAACCATATCATGAATACATTGGCTTATCCATTGATGAGCTCTACTCATCCCCAGCAGACACCATCAAAAATTTCAAGCTTCACAGGCTTGATACCCTAATATGATTGAGTGGAGATAAAAGAAATAAAGAAGAATTATGTTTCAGAAGGGATTAGCCAGAGAGAGAGAGGACAAATTTTACTTTAAAAAACTAAAGATTTAAAGGGGGGAGGGGCAAAGTCTGACTGCCATGCAGTACCCCCTGGATAGCCAAACAACGACAGCGGCTCATCATGGAGACTTATGGAAGATTTAAAAGTTCTACTGTTGCTTTGGAGATTTTTAGCTACTCTACTTAGCTAGTATAAATGTTTAAAAAAAAAGAATACGTGCCCAAAAGTAGTCACCCACCAATGAGGATCATAGGTCTGTTCTTCATCTTGTTAATGTTGAACATCCCTGCAAGAAATATCCATGATGTGGTGAGAGAGTTTCCATACATCACAAAACAAAACTTACCGGCATGCTGCTTCTTCTTTTTAGAGACTGCAGTGGCTATGAGGGTTGTTA
>CP092878.1:32324634-32342983 GCA_030710605.1 Cordylochernes scorpioides
TTTCCCAAATCTTATCAACTGTTACATGAGCAGATAAGATTTGATTTTGTGGATGATATTTAGAACCCTACTTTGTAGGCTACAGTTTATCAACCTAGTCTTTTACTGGAAGATGGTATTCTAATACAGTCGAAATTGGATAATTCTAAGGTCCCAAGTTTCAAACCCCAATTAAATTTTAACAATTTTTTATAACAACATGAAATCTGAGTCTCCAGTGTATGTTGTTATAGCGAGGTTTGACTGTATATACCATGTGTGTAGTCCAAATTACCTGATACTATATTGCATACATTAGTGGAAATAGTAGGTGTTGCACCCAAAAATAACTGGTTTAATATCATGAAATGTATTATAAATGTACAGAGTATTTCATTGAACAAATGATTGAAAAGGAATGAGAGAATAAAGATTATTGCTGTACTGAGAGAAATGGGCCCACCATCAGCATCTCTATGCCATAAATTACTTGAAGGTTAGGAATAAGAAAATGTCAAAATGTGTGTAATCTCTTTGGGGTATTTCTCTCAATGCCTGGATTGTTGTACAGTTGGTGCTTGGCATCCCACACAATGACCAATTATGGGTAAATGAGAAAACTGGTTGTGACACCCTGCAAGTCTTGTGATCAGTATGAGGAAGAACATGTTCCTGTTATGGACATTGGCTGTACCACCCTGTCCATATGGCAGTTCCTTCAATGACAGCCAACTCTGTCCTGCTGATTATGTTTTTTATAGAGTAAGTTCATTATAACATGAATCATGAAAATTTCTCTTATAGAATTGTAAATAGTTATAAAACGAAGAGAAAAATTTTTTATTAATATGCATGGGCTACAAGCTTTCGGGCTTCACGCCCTTCGACTGGTGTACCAGTCGAAGGGCGTGAAGCCCGAAAGCTTGTAGCCCATGCATATTAATAAAAAAATTTTCTCTTCGTTTTATAACTATTTAAGTTCATTATATATTTTTAAAATCTGTAACAAATAAATTTACTGGCAATGTGTTTCTTTTCAATAATAGTATCAAGCATTATTGAAAAGAAACACACAAATTTGTTACAAAGTTTAACAATAGCTGGCAATTGAATTTATAAATACAGTTAAACCTGTCTATATCGCCCCCTCTTGGGACTCACCAAAATAGGGTGCTATAGAGAGGTCACTTTTAATGTAAATCTCACATCATACTACATATTTAAAATCTGGGGCTATGGAGAGGGAGTCGCTATTTAGAGGGGGCGCTATAGACAGATTTAAATGTATATTATTAAAATATCAATAACAATACTGTGGGACTGGAAATAACCATAAGTTCTTTATGATGGAAGGTTTGCTATATCCCTTGTTCATTTTAGCAGGGTTTTACTATATATAGGTATTTGACATATCAGTAAAAAAAACCATCATGGTTACCAAAACATCAGGTATAAATTACATATTTGAGATTTGTGTTGTTATATATATATACCTTGTGATTTTTATACAAGCTGTTTTGGTGTCTGGGACTAGCGGAAACTGTCTCTCTGTCTATGCTGGCGCCAAGCTGTCCTTCCTTTGTTTATTGGTCTCCCCAATCTGTTATTTCCTTCTGATGGTGCAATTTATACAATGTATTGATATACAGTAGAACATAACTCCATGAGAGGATACTTGCACTAGAGGACACCTCTCTATAAAGGTCAGTTTTCAGCTTTAAAATTTCCATTTTTACTAATTAGCAACTCTCAGGTAAGAAGACACCTATCCCCTAAGGACACTTTAGCTCTGCAAATAGGTGTTGTCCTTTACAGGGAGATTCTACTGTATATACAATTAAACCTGTCTATAGCGACTTCTCTTGGGACTCACCAAAATAGGGTGCTATAGAGAGGTTGCTTAATATTGAGGTAAATCGCATCATACTACGTATTTAAAATTGGGTGCTATAGAGAGGAAGGTGCTATATAGAGGGGGTGCTATAGACAGGTTTAACCGTATATCAATGTTGATACAATGCATTAGCATGCCATCTGTGATAAGAAATTAAAACTATTTTTGTGACTCGTATGATTCTTTTTTTGACAAAAAAATAATTTTCTACTGCGCTTACTGCAATGGTAATGCCCTCCCATTATTTTATATCATTATAGTAAGGGCAGTAGAAAATTATTCTATTTCAAAAGTCTCGTGTTTTTTTTTAATAATGCTGTCAGACCTCGCAATAACAACAGCACTTGGAACTAAGATCTTATGTTGCCATAATTACATTAGAATGATGATGTTATTACCAAGTGGCCATCTTATACGAGGCTGTTATATGATGTTTTACACTGAAATTATTTCAATTCCTATTTTTATACCAATTGATTTTATTTCTTTGGAAGCTGATTTAATTCATTCTGTGGATCAAATCCCGCATTGGCCACTTTTTTTTCTAATTAAAAACAAAAATGTTTCAATGGCCCCCGATTATTTCAAAAGTCCAACACCACCAGCGAGTGCAAATAACCAAACAGGGCTTTGGCAGATTTGTAAGTGTAAAAGTCGAACTGCTTTTAACATGGGAAGACATGTGGTGCACTTACAGTAAAACCAGTCGTTAACTACCCACCATGATTATCATGACCTGTACCATGATAATAAAAAAATTCTATGGATTCATTGTCAAAGGAAGATAAGAGTGAAGTTACTGATACATGATGTATTAATTATAACCTTTTAGGTCTCTTGTTTCCCTATGTATTCTTCTCACTGCTGTGGCTGAAGGTGTACCATGAGTCACCTAGAGGGAGGCAAGAGAATACCATGAACACCATGTATGCCTGCATAAAACCTTAACGCATAACCTCTTTAAATCAACAGTTTTCAAATCCCAACCAAGTTTCCTACTTTATTTCTTCAAATAAAAGACACTTCGGCCAGTAAATATTTTTATTGTCTCGACATTTCGACAAAAATCTTTTGTCCTCGTCAGGAGCGAACCAAAATTAAAACATTGAATGCCGGCCAGGCAGCCTCTATCTTTACGATTTCCTACTTTAATTCAACCGTCTATATAATTCAACTCTGACTTTGATTTGAGAGGAAGAACCTTTCCTTTGGGGTGTTGAATCAAAGATGCTGGACTGCTATTCTCTAGACTAGATAATTCATTTAATATTCCTCTCTGAAGATCTTGGTAACAAATCACAAGGTAGTGATAAAGCACAATTTGGAATATCTATTATAGCTACAATAAGACCTAATCCAAATAAATTAATAGTGTGTGATGTTTCGGTAACAGCCTTGTTACTGAAACATCACACACTATTTATTTATTTAGATTCATTTATTCTTTTGTCTGATGATGGTAACAATTCTGTTACCGAAATGCAACACACTATTAATTTATTTGGATTAGGTCTTATTTTCTTGTAGCTAAATCACAAGGTACTAAGACCAAATCCAAATAAATAAATAGTGTGTGACATTTCAGTAACAAAGCTGTTACCAAATAATCACACAATATTTAATTATTTGGTCTTATTACCTTGTGTTTATAATCTATAATCCAAATTGTGTGCCAATTGTTTTGTTTTCTTTAAAAAATCAGAATACAAAGATGAACAATTAATTATATTTATTTAAAGAGAGGGAACTTCCTAACTTATGGTCTTTCTATCAACTATATATCTACAGCCTAACTCGAGCTGTCTCTATATATAAAACATAAACAATCATGATGATACCTTTCTTTTTACATTCTATGAATTATTTACAGATTACATCACACCTATCATGTAGGTAACAATGTTGTAACTTAAAGATAGTACTACATCTTGTCCTGTTAGGTTTATAAGAGGTATGTGTGTGTGTCCCTACAAGTGTTCTCTAAGTGAGGGAGTGCAGGGTGCTGGCAGCAGAACTTCCACGAGAGGCCCCACTTCCCAGACATCCTGCACCAACTCCAGTCTGTGGATGTAGCGGCACACCGGGACTCCCTCTCCTCCCTCCAGAACTCCTGGAGAGTGGAGATTGAGGCTCTCTTCGCTGAGCTCCACTCTAAGGAGAAGGTCAGTGGGTGTGCTCTTCTTTCTTTTATTTCTGCCAACCTCAGATATCATGTCGAGTATTCTTCTTCACCCCTTCTCAAGTGTCCTACTCATTTGCTGCTTCTCCATTTCATTAATAAGTTTTTAGGGGGTCGGTGGAAGGATGGCCTAAACCGTTGGTTTTCGACCGCTACGACCCGGGTTCAATTCCAGCATTGGGCACTTTTTTATGTTTAAATAAAATGCTCCAATAGCCCCCGATTCTTGCAAAAGTTCAACCCCACCAGCGAGTGCAAGTAACCAAACGGGGCTCTGGCACATTTGTAAGTGCAAAGTCTAACTGCTTTTCACATGTGTAGTAGACATGTGGTGCACTTACAGTAAAAGCAGTCGCCTACTTCTACTCACCATGATTATCATGGCCTGTACCACGTGTACTAGGGATAAGCAAAAAAATTAATAAGTTTATCTTATTATTAAGGTAAAAATATCAGGCTTCCAAGAAAAAGTTTTTCCTGAAAACTTTTCCCTAGAAGCCTGATAATTGTCACCTTAATATTGATACAAAAGTTTATTTTATTGAACTTCTTCAGAGAATTGAAGTTCTATTTGTATAGTTGGTCTTATATCCAATTAACGGATTGCAACTGGGTCTTTACACATTTGCCTGAATGGGCAGGTATTGGATATGACGGTGATTCTATCATTAGAATGAATATTTGATAATGCTCTGTCTTGATGAAAGTCTCTTGGGTACTTTTCACAATATATAAAGACTAAGAAAAGGAAGGTCTGTCAATCGTATACTTCTACCTCTCCTTACATCTGAGTATGACTTATCATTCTTTTAATCATCTTCCTAAATCATCATTTCCAAACTATTGAAACGATAACATTGTGAGGATACACCTGCTTTATATCATGAAGGCATTGTAATCATATGGTGTATGTGTGTGTTCTCTCTCTCTATTTAAAATGTAAAACTCTACCTTAAAAATAAATATATTGCTAATATATTATATTGTGAAAAAATAGTACAAATGTGATATTGTACTGGGATAAGGTGCATAAATTAAGAAAAAGGCATCTCCTTATCGTGCAACTGAAAGTTGCTGATGGCTTGCACCATCTATCGGAATAAATATCAACTATTCTTGTTTATTTTTAATTATTCCAGAATTGGCCAAATACCCATTCTTGATTAATCAAGAAAAGCTAACAACGGACGTGTTTCGGGCTGTTGGCCCTCATCAGCATGGTGCAAGCATATAATATTATAATACAATATAATGCGGCTTATGATTGTAAAACAACATTACTAACCTTAGAGATGAGGTATAAAGGGATGAATTGTGAAGAGTAATGATAATTCCCATCCCTGGACACTTTTATTTTTCCGTTTATCATTACTCTTCACAATTCATCCTTTCATACCTCATCTCTAAGGTTAGAAATAGTCGTTATTTCTCTTTAAAATAAATTTCGATTTTTTCATTTAAAAGAAACTCATGCGGGATATTTTCCAATGTCATTTTATATAATATAATATTGTGTCCACAATATAAGGTTTGTGTGGGATGTCATGTTAAAAAAGAGCTATTTAAAGTAGAGAGAGAGAAAGTAACAAAAAAACTCCAATTGAGAAAAGAGTTGAAGCAACAGAAGCAGAGGAGAGGCCATCCATTTACTTGATAACATTTTGAGGTCAGGATGACTACATATCCTCTGGAGAGGAAGTGTCCGCTATCTCATTTCCTACTGCTGGCTTCTTACTCTTTTCTTCCTTCAATTGTGGAGGAATGGTAGATAACCTGAAGAACACCACCATGGAAATTTCTGGACATTTGGATGACTCTCTGTTACCGAGGGAATTATAGTTTAAATTCTAGGCTAGAGAGGATCCCACTCATATCTGAATTCTATTCTAATGAAATTAAGTACAGTAAAACCTTGCTCTATAGAGTGAATCCTAATGGAACAAAACTTTTAGTTCACTATAGCCATGGTTCACTTATATCTTTGTTACCAAGGGAATTGTAGTTTAAATTCTAGGCAAGGAACTGCCATTATTTTACCCTTGATAACCCCTTCAGGATGGATAATCTACACTTATCTGAATTCTATTCTAATTAAGTCAAGTACAGTAAAAACTTGCTCTATAGAGTGAATCCTAATGGAACTAAACTTTTAGTTTACTATAGCCATGCTTCACTTATATTGTGTTGCTAATATTGGGGATTATATTTTAGGTTTGTTATAACGGAAGGTTCACTATATATATACCAGGTTGGGTTTAGTGAAGGGGGTTTACACTATTTTACTGATTTTTTTTCATTACCAAAATGCTTCAAGTTTTTTATTATTTCTTAATAGTGATTGAATATCAATTGATTTAAATCTCCCTGGACATAAATTAAACAATAGGTTTTTCTGGAGATATGTTTCTTTTCATTTTATTAACGTAGTCTCAAGCTTTTGGACATCTCTGCCCTTCTACTGGAGAACATAAATAAACGAATAAAACGCTGCCTGATGTTAAACTTATGTTCTCCTGTAGTAGAGCAGAGATACCTGAAAGCTTGAGACAATGTTAATAAAATGGAAAGAAACACATCTCCACAAACCTGTGGTATATATCTTCTTCTTTCTTATCTCCACACTGGGTGAAGTAGAATATGTCTGCCTTTGTCATTAAGACTGGGAGCACTACTCAGTGGCAAACCGACTTAGCTCCAATATGAAATGGCCACTTCTTACATGAGGAACAGACACCATGTGCAGCCACTCCTAACATGGAGTACAGACACTGCTCATCCTGTATCCCTGGATTAGGAGCCCTTACAGGGTACTATCAGCCGGGCCAGCTGAGCCCAGGTTTTTTTAGCGAGCTTGTTACTGCTCTCCCTCTTCCTTTTTCATCCTGGCTTGAGACCGGCAAAGGCAGAGTTTGTGGTATTGTTTAAATTAGTGATTGAATATCTTTATAACCCTAGTGGTGTAGTCTTCTACTTGTCCAGTGGACAGTTGTTACCTGACAGAGAATAGTGATTTAAAATAACACCCTCTATCAATCACCAATGGAATTAGGTGTTGTATAATTGCCTTTAAAAAAGAAAGTAGCTTAAGTAAACATTTCATTGAAAACATGTGGTTCCTCTATTTTGACCTGTGGTGTGTTGTTTGTAGCTATCCCAGTTGACTCTGTAAGTCTATAGAGCATGTTGTGTCTTTGTTGTTTACTCTTGAATTACAAACTTTTGATTTATACTCTAACCCAAGTAATGCATGTGATGTATATTGACACTCAATGGTTAGGGAGCCCTCTATACTGAAATTATAAATCGCATGTTCAACCAGTTTGACTGTACTTACACCAATATCTTTTGAGCTACTGGCATTTTCTTCGAAGGGTTTGGATTTCTCCTGTCTTCACTAAGTATCCATCTACCTTATCTGCCATTTTAGTTATACAGTAAAACCTGTCTATAGCGCCCCCTCTAAATAGAGCCTCCCTCTCTATATCGCCCGATTTTAAATACGTAGTACAATGCGATTTACATTAAAAGTGACCTGTCTATAGCACCCCCTCTCTATAGCACTCTATTTTAGTGAGTCCCAAGAGGGGGTGCTATAGACAGGTTTAACTGTATATGGAACAAAACCTTGTTTGCTTCTGATACCTAAAGTTTTAAAACTTTTGACCCCAATTTCATTTGCCATTTCTTTTCAATACAGGTTTATATGTAACTTTAAAAAAATATACATGAAACTTTTATTAGCTTCAAACTTCTGGTTATGCAAATAATGGTCCAAATTTTAAGGAGTACTAATTAATTGAAAATTATATTTTAAAATTTGTTTCAACCTGATATATTTTGTAAACATCTGCCTAACAAACAAACATAGAGATTCATATTTTAAACTCTATTTACAATCTAAACTTTTAGTTCAGTATCCTCCGAGTGGGATTTTGAATTGTAGCCGGCATATAAAAAGTAGGAAGACCAAATATTTTAATAAAGTGCTTTAAGTCTGTCACCATCATCAAACACACATACATCATGAGGATCTACTTTTTGATATCTATCTGCACTCAAAATTTAATATCTTTAAATTTTGATTTTTTTATATATATATATATATATACAGTAGAACCTCCATGAGAGGACACTCGCGCTAGAGGATACCTCTCTACCAAGGACAGGTTTCATTTGCAAAATTACTAAAGAACACTTTGGCTCTGCAATTAGGTGTCCTTTACAGGGAGGTTCTAGTGTATATGTATGCATGTTGTTGTGATGTAGAGTCCTGCTATAATGGCTGTGTAGCCATTAAAGTGGTTGTTGACTGTGGGGCTGCTCCAGGAACTTCACAGCAGGGAGAAGGAAATCAGCCGAGCTTTTATGGAACAGAAGCAGAAGGAAGAAGCTCTACGGAGGAGAGAGGCTGAACTTCACCGCAGGGAGCTGGAAATTGTGGAGCGTGAGCTGAATATCCTCATCCAACAGGACCAGAACAAACCGGAGCCCTGCCAGCCCCGTAAGTCCCGCAGCCGGCTGAAGTTACACCGGGGCGGCCATACTGCAGCAGCCGGAGGTACCAGTCCGGAGATCAGCAGGCCTCTAGGTGAGTGTGTGTGTGTGTGCAGGACATCCAGTTACTGACGTGTGGTGGGGTAGATTTCAGGCATAGGATCACTGTCCAGTCTTCTCCCAACCTCAGCAATGGTCCGCCCATCAACCTGAGAGCCTTCGCAGGTAACTTATACCCTCACACTTCTTCCAAATACAGCAATAAAAACACAAGGTAATAAGACACATAAAAAAAAATGTGCTTCAATGGCCTCCGATTCTTGCAAAAGTCCAACCCCCCCAGCGAGTGCAAGTAACCAAACGGGGCTCTGGCACATTTGTAAGTGCAAAGTCGAACTGCTTTACACATGTGTAGACATTTAGTGCACTTACAGAAAAAAGCAGTCACCTACTTCTACCCACCATGATTATCATGGCCTGTACCACATGTATTAGGGATAAGCAAATAAAAAAGACCCATATAAATAAATAGTGTGTGACATTTCAGCGTTGTTACCATTTTCAGACAAAGTACTGAATGAGAAAGTATACGACAGCATGTTTTAAATAGTTATTGTTATCAAGTGTGTTATAAAAAGGTTTTGTCTGAAGATGGTAACAACGCTGTTACTGAAACGTTCACACTATTTTTTTTATTTGGATTTGGTCTTATATTACCTTGTGTTTATAATCTATAATCAAAATTGTGCCTTATCAGTTGGAGTACAGAGCGAGGGTATTACTGATGCCATCTTGTAAACCAAATTAATTCTACCTCATTTTTTCCCTTTATTCTACACCTCTTTGATAGAGGGTCACATTGTACTATAAAAACATTCCTACTTTGCAGCATTACAACTGACATTTGATATTTTTCACCAAGAAACCTGATATATCCTTGTGGTAATCTTGCTTGCCACATTCTCTACATAGTTACCTACCCACTACTAGATCCATGCAAAATAAACACACTCCAAGTGATAACTCTTCACTTTTTCTAAAACTAGTCAGGGGACCAGAAATTTCCACTTTCTGGTTGGCTATCTGGTTTTTAGAATTGTTCTTAGGTTGGAAAATCTCTCTTGGATTCAATTTGGTTCATTTGTTTATTAGTTTATATCACATTGTATATTGCTACTATAATTTATTTATGATAAATCACAATTTGGATTATAGATTATAATGCAAGAAAATAAGACCTAATCCAAATAATTTATTAGTGTGTGACATTTTGGCAACAAGAATAATGGTGACAATGCTGTTGCCGAAACGTCACACACTAATAAATTATTTGAATTAGGTCTTATTGTATTATAATTTATTTAGTTATTTACAGATATATCTTGGGTGATGTCATGCAGATTTAATTCTTGGAATATTTTCCAGGGAGGCTGAACTTAGATTGATGATATCTAGAAGGGTGGAACACCTGTGGTGTTGAAAGGCTGGGCAGATGAAAAGGAGGTGGTTGTTTGGTCTTCACTTTGTTAATGGGGCATTATCATCCCATAGAATTATATCTTAGGTTTTCAAATTGACTTTCTATCTTATTTTAATCACTAACAAAATTTAGAACAGGCCATCTCAAGCCATTGAATATAGAAAACAATAACAAAATCTACCCCACTTGCCTAAAATGTAGCTTGGCACCTGCAGCTCCAGAACACATTTTGGCTTGTATTAGATGTACTAAACAGGACCTTTGGGAGAGGCCGCTGCTTATCATAAAACAGCTCGAGGAGCATGAACTCATGGAATTCGTGTAATCTTTGCACAAGGGGATAAGAAACAACAACATTAAATAGAGGAGTTCTAATGTAGGTTTGTCAATCTTGTACAACCTGTGTCACACCCCCGTGACATTGTGAAGACAGAATTCTGACTCACTGCCATTCACTACTTCTAAAACTTGATACAGCTTAGTCAGGAGGTGTCTGTTTCCCTTAGTTCTCCTTTGTGGCCATTCACTACCTTGTTGTTTCTTATCCCCTTGTGCAAATTTCATCATGACTGGGTGAAGTAGAATGCCTTTGTCATTAAGACTGGGAGCACTACTCAGTGGCAGGCCTGGTCATCTACGGACAATGAGTTTCTAGAATGGTCGCAAGGTTTTCTCACCATGTACTAAGTGATATTCTCAACCTGCAACCCCAAACTACATTATTGACTATATTGGCTCATCCATTGTGAAATCTACTTAGCCCCAGCAGACACCATCTACAAGCTTGATACCCTAATTTGATTGAGTGAAGATAAGAAAGAAGAATAGACACAAATTCCATTCTCTCGAGCTGTTTGATGATAAGAAATGGCCTCTTCCAAAGGTCACCTTATAGAATTGAGGAATATTGCCTCATTAAACCCATGGTTCTACATTAAGGACATTTAGGGCAGTTTAAATAGCTATGTTTCTCCCTGCCAGCATTGTCTGGGTTGTTGGTATTTTGAATTTACTTCTTTGTTAGAGGAGTTTGTCCATTTCTTGATGTCATCAATACAGTTTGTTCTCGGCCTTATTCAGTGTCCTAAGGACCTGTGTGGTTTCTGTGGACCCACATTGATATTGTTTCCTTTAAATTGTTGTGTGTTTACCTCCATCAGATTTATCTTTCTTCATACTTCTTATCTCTTTGGGGATGTGGTCTGCATCTTCTGTACCACACCAACACAGATAGCAAGGTTTTATTTAGAATATAATTACTGGAAAACATGAACCCATTTGATTAGCAATCACACCTAGTAAAATCCCATATGGGATTTGACCAGACATAAACCTATTTCTGAGAGACCAGGTTTTTTATACAGTAGAACCTCCTTGAGAGGATACCTCTCTACAAAGGACAGTTTTCATCCCTAAAAGGAACCATTGAGGTTATGGTTTTATTTAAACTATAGACTATTTTATCACAATCATTTCTTTTTTTAAACAAAACACAATTTCCTGCTGCACAATATTGGGAGAACCTGCCTCATCAGTGGTGAACTGTTGAAACTGCTGGGAGGAGAGTTCACTACTAATGAGTCAGGGGTCCTCCCAATATATTTGTCTCTTTGCATAGCAGGAATCATTATCATTTTTAAATAAACCATCACACAGTAAACACAAGGTAATAAGACCAAATAAATAAATAGTGTGTGATGTTTCGGTGACAGCGTTGATGCCATCTTCAGTGTTCTTGTGCCTTATCATCACACAGTAAATTAAATACTTCATATTTTTAAATACAGCTGGAGTACTGTTGTTGCCTTTAGTTTATATAGAGTTGCTGGTCAGGTTGGTCTCCACTTGTTTTGCTATCTCTTGACCCATGTTAAACCACCACGGTGTGTGTGTGTGCAGTGAACCATCCCAGGAACAGCACCTGGGGTCCCAGCTCCCTCGCCAAGATCCCTCGACACCGGCGCTCCAAGAGCACCCCCAACCTGCAGAACAACAACCTGCTCCTCCCTGGGTGGCCTGGGGACCTTGGCCCAGGTATCTACCACTCTGTTTCTATAAATAGCTCTTTAAAATGGAAGACTCTTCAGAAAAGTCAAAATTAGATGTGTATTTAAATTACAGTCAATTCTCTATATAAGACGAGGAATTTAGCCTGCCTCTCTCTTTAAGTTGAGAATCGACTAGCGTCTCCCTCACACAAATTTGCACAAAACTCATCATAAATTCTGTTTTCTCTTCCCTTTGTATGTCAGTAGCACGCATAATTTTTTTTTTTTATTGCACCATTGTTACCTTTTAGAAGGATTTGGAGATTATAACTGGGCTATCAATATGGCCTTGATATTACCATGGGCATTAAGGTGTTTCCCTATGGATAAGACTATGTACCTGAAGTAATTGGAGAAGATGTGGAAATTTTGCTGGAAGGATAATCTATAAAATAAAGGTCGCCATATCGCATCAAAATAGATACTAAAACTAAGTGCCATCTATTGTCAGTCTCTGCAAACTCAGGTTTTCTGCTATGGCCTTGTCATCGACCTGAGTCCACTAGTTTGTGGAGATGGTCTTGGAATCTCTTATTACCTTTATTTTATAGACAGAGAAGTAGAGTTATTTTAAAAAGTGGGATGATTAGGTACAATCTCAGTACTTTTGTGTGATGATGGTAACAACACTGTTACCAAAACATTACACATTATTTATTTTATTTACTTTGTCTTTTCTCATGGAATGGGGTATAGGGTGCAGCTTTCGTTGATCATGGCACCATGATCCAGGCACACTTTGGTGAAAGTCTGACTTTGCCTGTAGTTTGAGGCCGTTCCTAACATGGAAGCAGACGCCTTTGCTGCCGACTCTAACATGAGTACAGACACAGCTCCTCCGTATCCCTGGAGTGGGACCCTTGCTGAGGTCCATCAACCGGGTCAGTTGAAGTCAGGATTTTTAAAGAGGTCTACTCCTCTTCTAACAATGCTGCTGTTGGTCCGCGACTGCTTATTTGTCAGAGTTATTCTGCTTGTTTCGCAGCTGGCCTTCATATCTGAAGGTCGTTCCCCTATCCGCCACCTGGGGACGCGCCCTATAGCAGTCAGCTCTGCCAAGGTAAAAGATGCACAAAACAGAAAACCAACTAACCACACAATAGCTGCTTTTTTAGACCTTACACAAGCTTTTGATAAGGGGTATGGAAAAACAAGTTAATTACAAAATTATACAAACATTTCAAAATTGATGGAAAAGCTATCACTTGGATAAATGATTTCCTTAAAAATAGATACATCAGGGTCAAATATAATGGCACTCTATCTAAAACCTTTAAATTGTACCAAGGATTACCACAAGGATCAGTCCTTAGCCCAACTCTCTTCACCCTATTTATTGCAGGCATAGAAGAAAAAATTTCACATAAAACCAATATTGGACTTTTCGCTGATGACATTATTCTATGGAGCAGCAATACTAACTGGAAAAAAGCTGAAAGAGATTTAAACAAGACTCTTTTCCACCTAGAAAAATTTGCTAATAAACATAAATTAGAATTTAACCCCCAAAAATCTGAAACCTGTCTTTTTACTACCGATAAGAAACTATACAAAATAAGACCAAAAATTATTCTGAAAGAACAACAATTGCAATATAATAAACATCCTAAATATCTTGGCTACACCCTGGATCCAGAAATTAACTCCAGTAAACATATTGAAGAAGTTATTAGAAAAGGAAGAGACCGACTAAAAATCCTGAAATATATTTCAGGAAGAGAGTGGGGAGCCGATGCAACCACACTAAAATTAACTTACACATCTCTAATTAGACCTATCCTGGAATATGGATATCAAATCTATGGTACAGCATCTGAAACAAATCTAAAATCACTGGAAAGGATACAACTAAGTGCAGCTAGAATTATTACAGGTCTTCGAAATACCTGCCCTAACGATATTGTACTTTACGAGGCAGACATTATGCCCTTAAAGGATAGAAGAAGCTACAATCTGCCAAAATATATAAACAAAATCAAGAGTTATGGAAACAAACACAGAACTTCCAAGTACATACTTAATTGGGAATCCAATTTAAGACTCAAAAAAGAAGGCCCTCTACACCTGGCCAAAAGAAATGAATTTTTAAAATATAAAGTGGAAAAAAATTATTTAGCAGAAAAAATTTCTCCATGCAAACCACTACAAAATGTTATTTTTAATGCCACTTTAAATGAACCCACCAACAAACAATACCAAAATCCAGAATACTTAAAACAATTATCATTAGAAATAATTAATAACATTCCTAAAAATGCAATAACTATCTATACCGATGGTAGCAGAGACGAGCTAGGACACACTGGCAGTGGCTGTCTCATCAAAACCACAAATGGCATTGAGAAAATGAACAGAAGAAACCCAGATTTTTGCTCAGTCTTCAGATCAGAACTTATAGCCATCTATGAAGCCTTAAAATCCATCAGAAATACTAATTATCAAGATATCTGGATTCTTACTGATAGTAGAAGTGCCATACAACACTTGAGTCACACAGGGGAACTTAGAGACAAAGTAAGCAGGAACATAATTGGTTATCTCCAAAAACTCTCAAAAACCTCAAAAATTCACCTTCAATGGATACCCTCACACGTTGGCATTGAAGGCAATGAAGCTGCTGATGTGCTAGCGAAAAAAGGCACAAAAGAACCCTTGCCACAGAAAAATAAACTTACTTTTAAAGAAATAGAAACAATAGCCAAAACAAAAATAAACAAGAACTGGAGGATCCCACCTAAGCACAGTTGGTACAGTGGAGAGAACCCAGGAGGAGCTCTGAACATCAGAAATAGACAACATCAAACAACACTAACAAGATTTAGAACAGGCCATCTCAAGCCATTGAAGATAGAAAATAATAACAAAATTTATCCCACTTGCCCAAAATGTAGTTTGGTACCTGCAGCTCCAGAACACATTTTGGCTTGCATTAGATGCACTAAACAGGACCTTTGGGAGAGGCCGCTGCTCATCATAAAACAGCTCGAGGAGCATGAACTCATGGAATTCGTGTAATCTTTACACAAGGGGATAAAAAACAACAACACTGTTACCAAAACATCACACATTATTTATTTGAATTACTTTGTGTTTTTTTAAAAGGTGGGGATATTGGTCTCTATGCTCCTGGAGTAATTGGCTTGGTCTCATTTATCAGAGATATCCTTGTTATGGGGAGCCGTCTTCTTTACCCTGTAGAGTTTGAAAAGCCTTTTAAGAAAACCTATGCACACTTTGTCCCAGTATTGTCTCTCTCTCTCTCTGTGTCTGTGTTTTTATAAATTATTTTATTTATTTTTTAAAAACTGTGCACATGTTTGTTGTATTGTCCTTGTAAAAACTTCAGCTACCATAAAATCCCAATATATATATATGTATGGTACCGCAAGAGCAAAGGTACCCAGTTTTTACCTGTGAAGACCTGTATGTAACATTTCACATCAAAGTTGCCTTTGTTAGACAAGTTACCAATCAAGGCTATGGAAAGAAAGCCCTTGGGTCTAGAAGAAGTGTCTGTAAAACTGGGAAGACATTGTCATCAATTGTCTTCCAAGTTGAGCATATTGAAATGTTACTTCACTGTATGAACTGCTAACAACTCAGTGCTCATTGTACTTGCATGGCTGGTATTGAGATTCCTGTACAGGTCTCCTTTGGTGCTGTGGATTGGTGCCCATGCTCTTTGCAGGTTGGGACCTTTTTTAACTTTCCTCCCTCCTTTCTTGTGACTTGTGTGTTTCTTCCCTTCTCTTCCTCACTGTGGATTGTCAACAATGTGTATCGTTTCTCTCTATATATGGAAAAATAGTAAAAAAGTGAAATTGTACTGGGATGTACAGGTGAATAATTTTAAAAAAGAGAATCTCCTGTTTGTGCAACTAAAAATTTGCACATTCCGACAGATGGTGCAAGCCATCAGCAACTTTTATTTGCACAATCAGGAGATGCCTCTTTTCTTAATACAGTAGAACCTCCATGAGAGGATACTCGCACTAGAGGAAACCTCTCTACAAAGGACAGTTTCAATTTGCAAAATTACCATTTTTGCTATTAAGCAACTCTCCGATAAGAGGACACTTCTCTGTAAAGGACACTTTGGCTCTGCGATAAAATGTCCTTTACAGGGAGGTTCTACTGTATATATATATTAGAGAATGTACATATCAAAAGAATTATCCTTTTCTTTATAATAAAGTAGAACATACAGTAGAGCTACACACCTTTTTCTATAACACCAAGTTGCAAAGCCTTTCTTTAGAGAGAGGTGTTCTCTTATAGAGGTTCTTCTTTATCTTGAATAATCTTGTAAAATTGTCACACTTTATCTTTAAATATATATCCGGGTAGTTGAGGACTTCTATATTCTCCAGGAGCCTAGGTTACCCAAATTAATAATATGCATCAAAAACAATGTCTTTTCTTGCTCTGCCATAAATGGCACAGTCACTACCTCCCTCAGCTTTGGGGAAAATGTAGTGATGCTGTGAAGATAGAAAAAATGTTTTGATACATTTGTAAACTTGGAAAATTTTATTTTTGCACTTGAATACACTTTTTTTAAGGCATAATTGTTATATTTATAAAGGGGGGGAGGGTAATCTTCTGTAATATACCTATTTGAATACTACTATGGTAAAACCTCATGAGTATCCCATTTGATGACCACCTCCTACTGTCTACTTGTCTACTTTTGTCATTAAGACTGGGAGCACTACTTAGTAGCAGGCCGACTTAGCCCCTCTATGAAATGGCCGCCTCTGACATGAAGAACAGACACAACCGCTCCTAACATGGAGTACAGACGCTGCTCATCATGTATCCCTGGATTGTACTACCTTACAGGGTACTATCAGCCAGGCCAGCTGAACCCAGGTTTTTTAGTGAGCTTATTACTGCTCCTCCTCCAGGCTTGGAACCGACAAAGGTGGAGTTGACAGTGGTTATTGGTGGTATATGCTTTAAAGAAAGATGTGTGGTTGCAGATGGCAAGGAGCAATGTAAGCATCTGTCCCTGCCGAGGCACGGCATGAAGCCAGCTCTGTACAACATGGCCCACCTACTGGCCAGTCTGGCCTTGGGTCGCGACCTGCACCAGGCCCTGACATGGCAGGATGGCTGTGAGTAATAGTTATTTATACTGCACCTGTTGTTGTTCAACTTAGGATGCCAGGGGGCTTGCAATTCACTAGTAGGTTGTGTAAGTGTGTCACTTTGGAGCATTACATATATTTAAAACTTCAAATTTGGGGGGGTCGGTGGAAGGATGGTCTAAACCGTTGGTTTTCGACTGCTACGACCCGGTTTCGATTCCTGCATTGGGCACTTTTTTATGTTTAAAAAAAAAATTCTCCAATGGAGCATCTAATTCTTGCAAAAGTCCAACCCCACCAGCAAGTGCAAGTAACCAAACGGGGCTCTGGCACATTTGTAAGTGCAAAGTCGAACTGCTTTTCACATGTGTAGACATGTGGTGCACTTACAGTAAAAGCCGTCGCCTACTTCTACCCACCATGATTATCATGGCCTGTACCACGTGTACTGGGGATAAGCAAAAAAACAAAAACTTCCTATTTGATTTTTGCACTTAAAGTTGGCCAAATTTCCATTTAGTTTCTTGAACTTGTAGATGGACTATTGCAAGAACTGAAGGGGTGGGGGACATTATAGAGTGGCAATCCCAGGTTCTTGTTGTCCTAAAATCAACAGTTTATACAGCACAATCATCCCAGTTTCAAACCAAGATTAGCTGTATGGGCTTCAAGTCTGTAGGCTTGAACAAAACCTCTAATCAAGTCATAGAATTGACATAGCCACCTAGCATTCCACAACTCTGAAATGACAAGGGTCATAAGCCTGAAATCACTGTCTTTGTGTGAGCAATCCAAATTTACTAAAGCTGGTGGCTTTGTCTGCGAGATTACAGAAGCAGATGGCATACAGTTTTTGTCCACCTTGGAGTCTTTTTGAGATAGATTTCCTTCTAGCAAAACCTATGGGAGAGAATAATAGAGACAAGCCCCAGCGTAGGAACAGTTTCCTAATATGTATAGTCACTGAACTTATAAAACATTCAATGTTCTTTGACTTCAATCTATTCTCTCTCTCTCCATACCCACACATGCAAATAGAATCTAAAGAAGAAATTGTAACAACACACAATGAGAACCAAAAATACAATCCTGTGGGTTAATCTGCCACCACATTAGATAACTCTTCCATTTATTGATACAATCAAAGAGGAATATTGTGTAAGATATCCATCTGTGTGTGACAGG
>CP092878.1:32343083-32373684 GCA_030710605.1 Cordylochernes scorpioides
ACTATTTAAAATTTGTAAAATAATAATTAATTAATTAATTAATTTTAAACTAATAATTTACTTAACACTATCAACATTTATCAATAGTATGACATAACCTATAAACTCAGTTTCTCAACTTTTGTGTCAATCTAACAATTAATCAATCAATCATAGTTTACGATAATGAAATATCAGTGTACAATTATTTACCTTTATTGTTGTAGTTGTTGTAAATGACGAATCTAAGCACTCCACATTTTCACTACAGACACAGCTGACGATACTTTAACCACACGTGTGAACTTGTATTATGACGCTTTCTTGTTTTTCCAACGCCAAGAACGTTCGAGAAAGACAAAGACAGAGACAAGTATGCGCCGATTCAATGCGCCTAATTCTCTAGCGCTGCGCGCGCAGCACTCTCGTTCGGTGACTCATCGTAACGTTACCGGGCATTACACTTTTTCATAAGTGACTCCCAGCCGCAACCTAATTTAAGACATTTTACGTCAAAAGTGGGATGATTAGGTACAATCTCAGTACTTTTGTTTGATGATGGTAACAACATGGATACCCTCACATGTTGGAATTGAAGGCAATGAAGCTGCTGATGTGCTAGCGAAAAAAGGCACAAAAGAACCCTTGCCACAGAAAAATAAACTTACTTTTAAAGAAATAGAAACAGTAGCCAAAACAAAAATAAACAAGAACTGGAGGATCCCACCTAAGCACAGTTGGTACAGTGGAGTGAACCCAGGAGGAGCTCTAAACATCAGAAATAGACAGCATCAAACAACACTAACAAGATTTAGAACAGGCCATCTCAAGCCATTGAAGATAGAAAATAATAACAAAATCTACCCCACTTGCCCAAAATGTAGCTTGTCACCTGCAGCTCCAGAACACATTTTGGCTTGCATTAGATGCACTAAACAGGACCTTTGGGAGAGGCCGCTGCTCATCATAAAACAGCTCGAGGAGCATGAACTCATGGAATTTGTGTAATCTTTACACAAGGGGATAAGAAACAACAACAACAACACACTGTTACCAAAACATCACACATTATTTATTTGATTTACTTTGTGTTTTTTTAAAAGGTGAGGATTTTGGTCTCTATGCTCATGGAATTTGTGTAATCTTTACACAAGGGGATAAGAAACAACAACAACAACACACTGTTACCAAAACATCACACATTATTTATTTGATTTACTTTGTGTTTTTTTAAAAGGTGAGGATTTTGGTCTCTATGCTCCTGGAGTAATTTACTTGGTCTCATTTATCAGAGATATCCTTGTTATGGGGAGCCGTCTTCTTTACCCCCTAGAGTTTGAAAAGCCTTTTAAGAAAACCTATGCACACTTTGTCCCAGTATTGTCTCTCTCTGTGTCTGTGTTTTTATAAATTGTTTTATTTATTTTTTAAAAAAACTGTGCACATGTGTGTTTGTTGTATTGTCCTTGTAAAAACTTGAGCTACCAATAAAATCCCAATTTATATATATATATGTATGATACTGCAAGAGCAAAGATACCCAGTGTTTTCCTAGAAAGACCTGTATGTAGCATTTCACATCAAAGTTGCCTCTGTTAGACAAGTTTCCAATCAAGGCTATGGAATGCTCTTGTTTCTAGAACTATTCTGTCTGTAAAACTGGGAAAACATTGTCATCAATTGTATTCCAAGTTGAGCATATTGAAATGTTACTTCACTTTGTGAACTGCTAACAACTCAGTGCTCGTTGTACTTGCATGGCTGGTATTGAGATTCCTGTACAGGTCTCCTTTGGTGCTGTGGATTGGTGCCCATGCTCTTTGCAGGTTGGGACCTTTTTTTTACCTCCCTCCCTCCCTTGTGTGTTTCTTCCCTTCTCTTCCTCACTGTGGATTGTCAACAATGTGTATTGTTTCTCTCTATATATGGAAAAATAGTACAAAAGTGAGATTGTACTGGGATCAGGTGCATAATTAAGAAAAAAAGGCATCTCCTGTTTGTGCAACTAAAAGTTGCACATTCCGACAAATGGTGCAAGCCATCAGCAACTTTTAGTTGCACGATCAGATGCTTCTTTACTTAATACAGTAGAACCTCCATGAGAGGACACTCGCACTAAAGGACACCTCTCTACAAAAGACAGTTTTCATTTGCAAAATTACCATTTTTGCTATCTAGCAACTCTCCGATAAGAGGACACTTCTCTGTAAAAGACACCTTTGGCTCTGCAATTAAATTTCTTTTACAGGGAGGTTCCCTGGGTTACTCAAATAAATAATATGTCTTTTCTTGCTCTCCTCTGTCATAAATGGCATAGATTACAGTCACTACTCCAGCTTTTGGAAAAAGTAGTGATGCTGTGAAGATAGAGGAAAAAGGTTTTAATACATTTGTAAACTGTAAAATTCCCTTTTTGCACTTGAATACACTTTCAAAATACATTTTTTTTCTATTGCAGTAAGGGCAGTAGAAATTGTTTTATTTCTAAAAGAATCTTACATGTCTATAATAGTTTCATATTTTGATAACAGATGGCGCGCTAGTGCTTCATAATATATATTAGAGAATGTACATATCAAAAGAATTATCCTTTTCTTTATAATAAAGTAGAATTTACAGTAGAGCTACACCTCTTTCTACAACACTTAGTTGCAAAGCCTTTCTTTAGAGAGAGGTGTTCTCTTATAAAGATTCTTCTTTATCTTGAATAATCTTGTAAAATTGTCACACTTTATCTTTAAATATATATCCGGGTAGTTGAGGACTTCTCTGTATTCTTCAGGAGCCTAGGTTACCCAAATAAATAATATGCATCAAAAACAATGTCATTTCTTGCTCTGCCGTAAATGGCACAGTCACTACCTCCCTCAGCTTTGGGGAAATGTAGTGATGCTGTGAAGATAGAAAAAAATCAACACTTAAAGTTTCACCGCATAAGTTTCTTTTCTGTGAAAAATCAATATTTATTTCAAAGAGAAATATTTACTATTTCTAACCTTTTTCCGTTCGCCATTACTCTTCATATTTTCACCCTTTCATACTTCGCCATTACTCTTCATATTTTCACCCTTTCATACTTCATCCAAAAAAGTTAGAAATAGTAAATATTTCTCTTTGAAATAAATATTGATTTTTCACAGAAAAGAAACTTATGCGGTGAAACTTTAAGTGTTGATTTATAATCATACGCCGCAGTCCTTTATAATGTATAGAAAAAAAAAGGTTTTGATACATTTGTAAACTGGAAAATTTCATTTTTGCACTTGAATACACTTTCTTTAAGGCGTAATTGTGATATTAATAAAGAATCTGTATTATACCTATTTGAATACTACTATGGTAAAACCTCATGAGTATCCCATTTGATGACCACCTCCTGAAGTACCATCTTTTATCAAAGCAAAGAGTTGACATAAAACAACCTCTAAGGAGAGAGAGATATGGGACGTTTGAGCAAATTCAGATATGAAATGAGTGTATATTGTTTTGATAGCTGCAATGTTATAGTGTTTAGAACTGCTAACTGTGGTGCAGTGGGCATTGTTGGGAGGTACAGTAAACCCTCTACACGATTGTATCAAGTCTTGTTCTGTTAGACTTGATTCTGTAACCAGGAGGGACACTCCCTCTTTAAAAATCCTGAGTTCAACTGACCCGGTTGATGGACCTCAGCAATGGTCCCACTCCAGGGATACAGAGGAGCTGTGTCTGTACTCATGTTAGAGTCGGCAGCAAAGGCTTCCATGTTAGGAATGCCCTCAAATTACAGGCAAAGTCAGACTTTCACCAAAGTGTGCCTGGATCATGGTGCCATGATCAACGAAAGCTGCACCCCTATACCTCATTCCATGAACTCATGGAATTCATGTAATCTTTACACAAGGGGATAAGAAATAACAACAACAGAACTGCTAACAATGGTCTTCTTCTTTCTTATCTCCACTCAATCATAATTAGGGTATCAAGCTTGTAGAATTAACATCCATCATGACTGGGTGAAGTGAAATGCGGCTACTTTTGTCATTAAGACTGAGAGCACTACTTAGCAGCAGGCCGACTTAGCTCCAATATGAAATGGCCGCCTCTAATATGAGGAACAGATGCCGTGTACAGCCTATCCTAACATGGAGTACAGACTCATCCTATATCCCTGGATCAGGAGCACTTACAGGGTACTATCAGCCGGGCCAGCTGAGCTCAGGTTTTTTAGCGAGCTTGTTACTGTTCCCCCTCCTCCTTTTACATCCGGGCTTGGGACTGGCAAAGGTGGAGTTGAGTGGTTATTTATGGATATGATTTAAAGAAAGGTGTGTGGTTGCAGATGGCAAGGAGCAATGTAAGCATCTGTCCTTGCCGAGGCACGGCATGAAGCCAGCTCTGTACAACATGGCCCACCTACTGGCCAGTTTGGCTCTGGGCCGCGACCTGCACCAGGCCCTGACATGGCAGGATGGCTGTGAGTACCCTGTTATAGTTTATACTTCACTCTGTTGTTAGGATGCCAGGGGGCTTGCATTCACTGGTAGGTAGTGTAAGTGTGTCATTTTAGGGGGGGTCGGTGGAAGGCTGGTTAAACCATTTGGTTTTCGACCACTAGGACCCGGGTTCGAACCCGCATTGGACACTTTTTTCTGTTTAAAGAAAAAAAAATGCTCCAATGGCCCCCGATTCTTGCAAAAGTCCAACCCCACCAGCGAGTGCAAGTAACCAAACGGGGCTCTGGCATTAGTAAGTGCAAAGTCGAACTGCTTTTCACATGTGTAGACATGTGGTGCACTTACAGTAAAAGCAGTCGCTAACTACCCACCATGATTATCATGGCCTGTACCACGTGTACTAGGGATAAGCAAAAAAAAAAAACATATATTTATAACTTCAAATTTCATTTTTGCACTTTAAAAGGTGGCAAAATTTCCATTTGGTTTCATGAACTCGCGGGTGGACAAGAACTGAAGGGGGTGGGGCATTAGAGTGTCCATCCCAGGTTCTTGATATCCTAAAATTAACAGTTTATACAGCACAATCATCCTAGTTTCAAACCAAGATTAGCTGTATGGGCTTCAAGTCTGTAGGCTTGAACAAAATCTCTAATCAAGTCATAGAATTGACATAGCCACCTAGCCTGAAATCACTGTCTTTGTGTGAGCAATCCAAATTTACTAAAGCTGGTGGCTTTATCTGCGAGATTACAGAAGCAGATGGCATACAGTTTTTGGGGGCTGTCTACCCTGGAGTCTTTTTAAGATAGATTTCCTTCCGGAAAAATCTATAGGAGAGAAGAATAGAGACAAGCCTCAGTGTAAGAACAGTTTCCTAATATGTTTAGTCACTGAACTTATAAAACATTCAATGTTCTTTGACTTCAATCTATTCTGTAACAACACACAATGAGAACCAAAAATATAATCCTGTGGGTTAATCTGCCACCACATTAGATAACTCTTCCATTTATTGATCCAACCAAAGAAGATTATTGTGTAAGATATCTGTGTGTGACAGGTCCTCTGTAACACCACGGCTACTTACCCAGTTGTGATCTCCCACCACAACATTCCATGTAACATAACTTGTGATCCTTCCTTGTACATCAAGTCAATAAAATTTATTCCAACTTTTCTATATACCTACCAACCTTCTTATTCAAATTAAACATATAGCAATATTACTTGGAACCAAGATTTAAAACAAATGGGACTTTAGAATATTATAATGTGTGTTTATTGACTGTATTGTCTCATCCATTGATGAGCTCTACTCTTCCCCGGCAGACACCATCAAAAATCTCAAGCTTTACAAGCTTGATACCTTAGTGTGATTGAGTGGAGATAAGAAAGAAGAAGAAGATTATAATGTGTGTTGTTTTTATAATAAGGGGGGATCACCATTACTTGGAAAGAAAGAAACAATCATGAAAGATAACTTACTTACAGTGATGGTAGGTGCACTAAATTCCTTATATACAGCGGAACCTTAATATAACAACCTCCTTTATGGTCCCAAGTTTTAAGCATCAATTGTTCGAACTATCATGGTTCTAACAACCTAAAATCTTTGTTTAAAATTATCAATAAATAGGTTCAACTGTAACTTTGCTGTCAACAGTGAGCACTTGAAGTGTTTGTGGACAAACAAAGAAGAATAAATAAGTAAGTAAGAAAAAAGAGATAAAGTTTGGAAAATAATTTATTGATCTACAAGTAGAGAAGCCTGCTCTAAAGGAGTGACACTTCATCCAACATATAATATGTCTGTGCTTCCAGTTAAAGTTGCAGAAAGTGCCTGAAAAGCTTTGCATATTTTTTTGACATATTTGCAGACTAGTTTCAACTTAAACATCATTCAAGAGTGTTTGTGATATACAAAAAGTATGAAACCCACAAGTGAGAGAAATAGTGATTCAACCCTTATCATAAAAGATGGAATACTATAAAAAAGGAATATGATTTAACAGTATAAAGATTTGTATTATAAATAGATAAAAGCTTTATATTTGTTAATTATTTTTTTTAAGGAAATAAATAAGAAAAAAAAAAGTAAGAGCCTACATTTCAATTATTATATATATAAATTATATAAAAGGATATGCTAACTTTATAATTCGTATAGTTGAACAAGAACAAAAAAAAAAGAGTCGCATCTTTTCTCCCTCAAACAATATTGAAAAAAAAAAAAAAAATTTAAATAAAGCGGGATAAATCTGTTTCCAGAGTTATAATATATACAAGAGGAAGAAATAAAAAAAGGATGATCATAGAACCTCCCATGAGAGACTGTACAAAGTCCTGGAGAAGAGGGTCTCTTATTGGAGGTAGGTTCAGTTTATAAAGTTCACACAGAATAGCCTCTCTCATAGAAGATTCTACTCTTACCATTTGTATTAGGTTTTCAATAACAATATCTCCTATGTTTATTTATATATATATTTTCTTCAATAAACCTGTAGTTTTACAAAACATTATATATATATATAACATATAACTGAGGGGATAACAAACTGCACAATTTGAATGGTAAAATTGTGGAAAAGCTAAAACCCAACACCAAAATATAAATTTAAAACTTATTATGTGATGTTTCAATTACAGCACTAGAAACACAGAAGTAATAAGACAAAATCCAAATAAATAAAGAGCATTGTCATTACAGTAACAGCATTGTTACCATCATCAGATAAAAAAGATTCAGTACTTTTGTCTGATGATAGTAACGCTGTTACAAAAACATCACACACTACTTATTTGGATTTGGTCTTATGACCTTGTATTTCTAATCTATATAAAACCAAATGGTGCCTCATCATTTACAGTACTGTTACCATCTTCAGACAAAGGAGAACTTCAATTACTCTAAATAAGCTTTTATAGAAAGATCAATGACTGAAACGAAAACCATTATTTCTAAAATTCCTTTTTTTTTTAAATTTAGTTCAGAGGGGTAGTAGATCTGTGTCTTAAGACCAGCGGTGCCTCCTCAATCAAGTTTCTTGAAGGCTATTGTAGATTGTTGCTTTGGACATCAAGAAAAAAAATTTAAAATTGAATCGGAAAAAAAAAAAAGCTGATATTTTTTATGGAATTTGCTTAGTCTAATCATGGTAGCGATGTTATTACTTTACATAAAAAGGTAGGAGAGATACTCTTTTTATTAAAAAGTAAATTTAAGTAAATTTCAGGTAAATGTCTTCTTCTTTAGCTGGAAAAAAAGGGCTTGTACTGAAAGCTTCTAATATTTCCATTTTGAATAAAAGAAGTTTACAACCACACACAAACCTAGTCCTTTCTGTAAATTGCCCATCAAATTTCATGTGAATGCGCTGTTTTACTGAAACATCACATAGAGAAAGTATTTGGTACTCTGTGTTTAAAATATTTGGACCATAAATATTGTCAGGTCCCATTTGGTTTACAAACTGACAATGGAAGTAAAAATGTTGTTTATACAACTTACTTCTTATCCCATACACTTTTCCTCAGCTTAAAAATTGTGCTGCTTTATTTACCCCACATTTTTGAAATAATAAATTTTTTTTGGTCAAAAAATAAAAATGGGCCGCACCTTGAGTTGTGTATAAAAAAAAACATTATAAATAAGATCAAATTTGGGTAAATATCACAAAAGATAAACAAGACCAAAAAGGTAGATCTATATTTGATGTTTCAGTGACACATTGAGATGTTACCAGGCAGTTTGAGTAACACAATGGTGTTACTGAAACATCATATAAATAATACTTTTTAGGTCTTGTTACCTTGTGCTACATTGTGTGGTTTTCAGATTAACAAAAAAAAGGAACATATCTTTAAAAAGAAAACAAGAATAAATCCCAATTTTTTTTTTCATAAAACCAAATACAGTAAAATTCCTCTATAACGAACCCCAATGGGACTGAACATGTGATTCACTATAGCCATAGTTCACTGTAATTATAAAATTTAAAAAAAAAGGTACAGTTAAACCTCTTTATAGCGCCCTCTCTTGGGACTCACCAAAATAGGGTGTTATTGAGAGGGGGTGCTATAGACAGGTCATTTTTAATGTAAATCGCATCGTACTACGTATTTAAAATCGGGTGCTATAGAGAAGGAGGCGCTATTTAGAGGGGGTGCTATAGACAGATTTAACTGTATATAAACATGTTGAATTATAAAGTAAATTGATATAATGAAGGGTGTATATATATACTGTAGAGTATAAATGTAAGAAAACATAGGTAGCAGGGGGTCAAAACAACAGACCCTTAAATAAAGAGATAGAATACTAAACAACAATTCATAATAGGGGCAGCAGGCCAACAATGAAGTTAACAAGCTCAATAACAAGTGATATCTGGGAGAGATAGAGAGAGAGGAAGGAATGTAAAGGAATAAGGGCTATAACTGACTATTTAAAAGAACATTCCGTGGTGCTGTAAAAATGGAAAAAAAAATCATAGAAGAATTGACAATTGACTAGAGTTTACCATAACCTACATCAAACATAATAGCTCTCTTACCTATATGCAGAAAATTATACAGTTAAACCTGTCTATAAGGCCCCCTCTTGGGAATCACCAAAATAGGGTGCTATAGAGAGGGGGGGCTAGAGACAAGTCACTTTTAATGTAAATCACATCGTACTATGTATTTAAAATCGGGTGCTATAGAGAGGGAGGTGCTATAGAGAGAGAGAGAGACAGGTTTAACTGTATATATCTTGAAATTAAAAAAAAAAAAGTGGTTCGGACCAAGAGAAATTAAATATTGCAAACATACACAAAAAAAAAAGATAAAACTAGCATTGAACTTGCTAAAAAAATGTATATAAATATTCTTTATAATCCTATCTATCTTAAATAACACAGAACAGTGTTATAAGGAAGTTTATGTTGACTAGGAGAGAGGGATCTCAAAAATAAAAGTTTTGAGTTTTTTTAACGGCGCATTCTTTGTACCAAAGTCATATCTCATTGTCATTTATCAGCAGAAAGATTAAGCATTATTTTGTTAGATAAGCAGTATAGATACCAAATGATTCTGATCAATTATCCTTTTCTATACAAACATAGGGAAGAGTGGCCACAATTGTTCTTTGTTTAGAAATAAACTCTTTGCTTTTAAAATCAAAGACATTGAAAAAAAATATCTACTGCGCAAGAAATGGTTAACTGAGGGGGGGAAAAAAAAACTTATTCTTCATTTAAAAAAAAAATCTTATCAAAACTGAAAAAAAAAAAAATCAAATTACTAAGAACTTAGAAAAAAGCAAGCCAAAACATTTTATTGAAATATATATATATTTTTAGAGTATGTAATAAAATATATCAAATCAAATATGAAACAAATAAAACTTTATTCATTGAAAAAAATTGTCACTTTTTTTTTTCTTCTAACAAAATTAATATATTAATAAGAGTGAAATTTAAAAAACCTAACAAAAAAGTATTAAAATTTTCAATGGAATAAAAACAAACATACAATAACTTAACCAAAAATAAAGTAGGAAATAAGGGGAAAAAAAATGGAAAAATATATATAAAAGAAAGCCAAGGGGAAAACAGGCTAAATTTATTTTAAACTTAAAAATAAACAAGCTTTTAGAATTTAAAAAACAACAAAGGGAATGTTGGAGCTAGAAAAAAGATAACGACAAAAAAAAAATAACATCAAGAAAAAAAAAAAGGAAGGCAAAAAAAAAAAGATAACAGCAATAGCCTTTGCTAACAATATGGTCAAAAAGTTAACTTTTTTTTTTTTAAATAGCTTGTAACCAGAACAGCAAAACAAACAACAGAGAGAGAAGCCCAATAATAATAACAAAAAATTTCAAATAACTCTGTAGTCAAATCTTTTTTTTTTTCTCTCTCATTGATTTACATGAAACATTTCAATAAATGGAATCTTTTTTTTTTAGACAATAATAACACATTCCTTATATATTCCTTTTTTTCATAAATTAAAATAAAAAAACCTTGACAAAAATAAAGAGAAATTGTGGAATAAAGGGAGAAATACAAAAGTATAAATATAAGAGGTGCACAATTTTGGATTATAGATTAGAAACTAAAGGTAACACAACCAAATCCAAATGGATGAAATGCTTATGATTTTTAAGTAACAGCATTGTTACCATCATCAGACAAAAAAAAAAATAGTATTGATAATGGTAACAATGCTATTACCAAGGTAATAAAGGTAACACAACCAAATCCAAATGGATGAAATGCTTATGATTTTTAAGTAACAGCATTGTTACCATCATCAGACAAAAAAAAATAGTATTGATAATGGTAACAATGCTATTACCAAGATGTCCCAAACATTTTATTAATATGGATTCGGTCTTGTTACCTTTAGTTTCCAAAGGGAAACAAAAAAATAAAGTCAATACAGTAGAACCTCCATGAGAGGACACTCACACTAAAGGACACCTCTCTACAAAGGACAGTTTTCATTCGTAAAATTACCATTTTTTACTATTTAGCTACTCTCAGGTAAGAGGACACCTCTCTCTAAAGGACACTTTAGCTCTGTAACTAGATGTCTTTCACAGGGAGATAGTTCTACTGTATAAAGAAAGAAGACAATTCAAGATACCAAAAAAATCTCTCCTGTTCAGGACACAGATTGCCTTGCACCATCTACCATGAACAAGAGAATGGTGCAAGCCATCCGCAACAATCAAATTTCACTATCAGGAGAAAGAGAAATTTCAACAAAACTGTAAAAAGAAGAAAAAAAAGTGCTTTTGGAGGAAGTTGGAATAAAACTAAAGTACATATATAAGAAGAAGAAAAACAACAAAAAAATAAGAAGAACAAATTCCAAAACTTTGTTATTATTTTTTCAAAGTGAGAAATACACCCAAAAACCCCAATAGGATTAGAAAGAGGGAGAAAAATACAAAAAAAAGATAATAATTGCGATACAAAAAAAAATAATAATAATAATAAAAGGAAGAAAAATAAATAAAATTAAGTACTGTTAACAGATATAAAAGCTAAATTTATATAAAAAAAAAAAAAAAAAAGATATAGGAAAAAAAAAGTAAGATAAAAAGAGAAAAAAAAAATGGAAAAAAAAGAATATATACTTGAATTATTAACTAGGACAAATTCCCTTCACCAAAGAGTTAACAATTCCTTATATAGAGATATACTACCAAAGGTAGTTCCAATAATAATAATTAGATATAACACACTGTAATAGAGCCGATATACATATGCAAATAAATAAGATTTTAAAATATGTATTGAACTCTTACAATGCTAATTCTTTCATATCTTCAAAAAAAAATTCACAAAAAAAAAATGTAAAAAGATTAGTCTTCACAAAGGTTGATGAAAAATTCAAAGGAAAGAAAAATAAGTGAAAAAAAAAAGTGAACTTTGTGCTAAGTAAGAATCGCTACAGAAACACCTGGATAATAATAATATATAAATATTAAAATGTATATCCAGCTCTTACAATGCTATCTTTCCATATCTTCAAGGAAATTTATTTTAACCACTAAAAAAGATCAGTCAACAAAGGTGAATTACAACAAAGGCGGATGAAAAATTCAGGGAAAGAAAAATAAGTGAAAAAAAAAAAGAAAGAAAGTGAAATTTGTGCTAAGTTAGTAAGAATCGCTACAGAAAAACCTGGATAATAATAATGTATAAATAATAAAATGTATATCCAGCTCTTACAATGCTAATTCTTTCGTAACTTCAAAGAAAAAAAAATTTTTTCACAAAAAAATATTTAAAAAGATCAGTCTTCACAACAAAGGTGGATGAAAAATTCAGGGAAAGAAAAATAAGTGAAAAAAAAAAAAGTGAACTTTGTGCTAAGTTCATAAGAATCGCTACAGAAACACCTGGATATTAATAATGTATAAATATTAAAATGTATATCCAGCTCTTTTACAATGCTATCTTTCCATATCTTCAGAACAAAGGTGGATGAAAATTTCAGGGAAAGAAAAATAAGTGAAAAAAGAAGAGTGAACTTTTTGCTGCCTTGTTTAAATAGAATCACTATAGAAACATCTGGATGCAAGCTTCTGTTCCATCCATTCAAGATGTAATCCCATTAACTCTAAAAAAGTTGATTGGATAATATTTCAGCACAACCCACCTTTCTATCTTTAAAAGAACAGTCAGTTGGGTTACCGTAACATCGAACAATTAACTTCTAAAGGTTTGATGATGTTTACTTCTTGAACTGATCATTATTTAACCTACAATTACTGGATTCTCTATAATAATGGTAAAGCTATAAATATATGAAAAATAAAAATCAATATCAGGTAAAAAATTTCTTTTAATTTAAATTTACAAGCTTTCGAGCAAATATACTGTTCTTCAACGGGCTGATACTCTATGTACAATCTCTAAATAATATTTATACAGAATATTTGAAAACTTTTGTTATTGACATGTGTGGGCGTGCATCAGACTGTTACCAGCTATTGGAATGCATATATATTTAATCCCAGTATAATATCTATTACTTTAGCTGGTAACAGTCTGATGCACGCCCACACATGCCAATAACAAAAGTTTTCAATTATTTTATATAAATATTATTTAGAGATTGTACATAGAATATCAGCCCGTTAAAGAACAGTATATTTGCTTGAAAGCTTGCAAATTTAAATTAAAAGAAACTACCTGATTTTTACTTTTTCAAATAATTTCTGGGTAACTATTGCTCACATAAAAGCTATAATATACCAAATTTGTGGAGAGCTAAAACTATAAAAAATAAATAAATAAAAGAATTGTGAGAAAAGGATCTAAAGTGAAGAAGAGAGTGATGGTAATGGTATAGAAAAGTTAAACCACATTGCTAAACTAAAATAGCTGATACAATGGGCCATTGATAAAAAAAATTGACAACCAAATAAGGAAAAACTTTTAGAGCATTGTGATGTGTGAATCCAAAATTTTTTCCTTAAAAAAATATAAAAAGGGCAGCTTAACTTTTTGTATACTTTTGGAATGAAAGCGGAATTAGTGGTACTGATTGCGACTATGTGGTAGAAAAAAATGAAAAACCTACTTGATAAAGATGTGAATTGGAAAAGGAAATTCTGTATTGTGTGTGAATAAATGTTTCTCCTCTAAGAATGGTGAGAAGAGCAGATTGAAGGGTGTCAAATAACTCTCAACACCACAAATACATCTAAAACTGTTACAATTTATTTTTTTCTGATGAAAAGATAATAAACATGTCATTTTATATTTGAAGTAAATGGAAAGAACAACAGAGAGAAGAAAAAAAGGGAACCAAAAATATATTCTCATAATCTAAATGAAAGTTTAAAAAAAAAAGGATTGGAAACTGGAAAATTATTCTCCATCAAAGTTGAACCAGAGTGGTAATGTTCTGCCAAAAGGAAGGAAGGAAGGAAGAGAATATATATATATATTAAAAACAAAACCATAAATATATATAAATTATAATATTATCTAAATATCTCGGCTATATAAAAATAGAAATTCTTTTATACTTACTCTTATAAATATACCTTGGTCCAAAAATCTTTTGCTTTTTGGTAAAATCACAAAAAAAAAATAATTAAAAACACAAAGAGTGGAAACAACTCATTTGGAAAGATGTAACGCTCACACCCAGTGTTTCTACACATGTTTGGCTATAAATAAAAAAAAACACAACATGGGGTGGGTATGGAAATAAGGTCGCAACTTAGGAACTGGTATGCAAATATAGAGAAAGGGGGGGGGGGGTTCAATTTTGGCACAAGGAACTGTGCAGAGATTATTGCTAGGAGAGCGTGGGATGGGGGGATTAAAACCAATTGCTAGGGTTGGAATGAGGTGGTAATAAATAGGTGGGTGGGAGCCTAGATCTGAAGGACCAGGCCGGCAGAAGAGACATTGTCCCCGCCGCCGCCAGTCTGCAGCACGTCCGTACACACCAGAACTGGGGCCAGACAGAACCCCAGGTCCTGATCTTCCTCCCAGCAGGTAACAGGATCCTCCTGGGAGAAGGGGATCTTACGTGCCAGCTTGGGGTCAAGACTGGTGGTGAAGGAGTCGTCTAGAAGGATGCGCGACCGCGAGGGGTCTACATGCCGGGTGCCGCAGGTGTGCCTGTTGGCAGTGAGAGCAGCCTTGGCTGCGGCGTTCTTGGTGTTGCGCCATGGTGAATCCTTGCTGGTCAGGATGGCCTGGAAGGCCAGAGTGTGGACATGCAGGCGAGTGAGCCGCTTGCTGCCTGATACTGACGCTGTCCTTTTGTTGAGGGCCCTGGACACAACCCCCACCTAGGTACATCCCCTCGCCAACACATATCCTGGGATGTCTAGGACAAAAAAATCGACATACCAAGAATAGCTGTCGAATTGAGACAAAAACTGTTGTATGTGAAGAACATTCTGTGCCAAATAGTGAGTCTAGAATACTCGTGCTGGATACGCAGTTCAGATGCACTGCTCTTATTTTTCATAAATTCGCCCCTCAAAAAACATTTGCATGTTTGGTCAAAATGTCTTTGTATACGTATTTTCATATAATTTGGACAACTTGGTGCGTCAATTTTCTTGTTATAAAATGCATTATTATTTTATATTAGAACCCCCTATTATACACATGATAATCATGGTGGGTAGTTAGGGACTGCTTTTTCTGCGCCATTTTTGCCATGATTATTTGCACTCACTGGTGTTGGACTTTTGCAAGAATTGGAAACCATTGAAGCAATTTTTGTTTAATTCTAGCCTGGAAAGTAAAAAAACTGTAAAGTAAATAGGAATTAAAAAAAAAAAAAAGAGAAACAGTTGAATATAAGTGTCAAAAAGGTTAAACTGCCTTTCTAAACATTAGTCAAAAAACAAATTTTCTTATTATATAAATCTTGAAACATATACAATGTCTGTGTTTTGAGGTATTTAGCCCTGGTTAGCCATGCTGTTGTTAGTGCCCATCAACGTTCAACTTTGGGTTGACTATATGGCCAAATATTCTCCAATTTGCATACCAGTCAGCCTTCTGTACTTCAATGACACACCAAAGTGGTCCTAAAACAGTAAATTGCTCTAATTACAAGTTAGAGAATGCCTAGTTGAGTAACAGTGAATGGCGAACAACTAAAAATATTCCAATGAGAAAACTAAACATCTTGAATGCTGGTGTAAGAACAAAGTGAGAGACAATGCTGGGAGACACAATTGAGGGGATAAAAATAAATAAAGACAGGTGTGACATGAAGGCCAGTCTTTATATATCTGGTCTCAGCCACCATTCTGTCCTTCTGGACAGTCATGGATGAGAGAGCCCTCTATATTCTATACATAGAGAATTGGTTCAATGTGGAAAAGTAAGATTTTTAGAAACCTCTCTCTCAGAATTGTGAATGTTATCACAAAGATGTTATGCTAACTTCAAGATCTTTGAACTGTGATGAAGTTGTCAGAGCAAGGGCCATGCTAACCTTTTGGAACAGAGGGAGGGCCAACTTACACAAGTGGTCCCCAAGTTAACTTATTGGATCAGAGAGACTTACGCAAAGAGCTCCCTCATCTGGTCCAGTACAGGAGCCACTCTAGGGGTAGACTCGGCCACCAGGCTGACATTGCCGTACACCACCAGGTTGTGGAGGTTGGGCAGCTCCTGCTCATTCATGCCCAGGGAGTCTGTGTGGGGCAGGAGGGAGTCCGTAATGGCTTGCATCAAGCTGACATCCGTGAAGGAAGCCATCTCAAAGTGAACAGGGGCATGCTGCTGGACCAGCATGTGCCGCAGCCTGTCCAGACGGTCCTTGCGCACCGCAGGCGGCAGCGGGAAGTTGTCCAGCATCTGTAAGCCCCCCACCACCACCAGATGGGGCTCCCAGCCCGACAGCCTCTCTGCAAAGTTCTCCAGGGAGATGAGCAGCGGGTTCTGGTGGTCACTATGGATGATGAATCTGCACCACAATTCCACCGTGATCAATACTACAAATAGATATTGCGGTGGAGAAATAAAGAGCCACAGTGTAATTTTTTAAGTATGGCAATGGAGAGTGTGAAATAAAAATATAAGGGAAAAAATGTATCATATCCAAAGGAAAATCATTTTTTAAATGGATCTCCTGATTATGCAACTGAAAGTTAATGAGCCAATTATAAGAATATAATTTTTTTAATTAATTTAACTCGCGTATAAAACTTAAGGAAGTGGAAAGTCTTTGATGTTGCCAGGCATCTGTTCTTTTGAAGAAGACAGAGGCAGTTTTGTTCACACTTGGTTATCTCGTGTGTCTTCTATAAAGGTCACTGTAATATCTTTCAGAGTTATTGTCTGAATCCCGATATACATGCTGAAAGGTATAACTTCCTTAAGTTTTGTTCATGAGTGTATATTCTCTTCACATATCCATACCTACTGTGGGAGTTCTCTGGCTAGATTACAGTGTCCATTGCTCTTTTAAAAACCTTTAAAATGTTAATATAGTCTTTATATATGAAGGTGCCCAAAAAAAATACCAATTACCTCTTTGATCTCCATCTGAAATGAAAGGTAAAATAAAGTTAAAATTATTTGATTATACAGTAGAACTACCTCCCTGTAAAGGACAACTAATTGCAGAGCCAAAGTGTCCTTTAGGGAGAGGAGTCCTTTTACCAGAGAGTTACTAAATTGTAAGAATGGTAATTTTGCAAATGAAAACTGTCCTTTGTGGAGAGGTGTCTGTTAAAGGGAGGTTCTATTGTATTGCATTATTTTAATCACATGGATCAAATCATCTAGTTTTTTGGTTATATATATATATAGTAGAACATTAGGATCCTGCCGCACCTCTATTGTCTTTCTTCAAAAAGGCAACTTACAACAAGACCAAATGGAGTAAACCAACAACTTAAGAAATTATAGGTTGAGCTATCCTGCCAAGTACTCTGATCAGCCAGAGTTTACTTTTTTTTTTTTACTTATCCTTTTAGTCTAAATTAGACAAGATCTTGGAGGTCGTGCTCGTAAAGAAGCTCAAGAACTCTTCTTGGTTCTCTGTACAGGGATCTTTTGTCCTTTCCAATGCAATTTAGTAAATGTTGGGGAGTGGCCTCTTCGGTTTTGCACCTAGTGCACATGGGGAAGCTTTTGGCTCCCTCTTTATAGACTAGAGGGCGCAGGTGACCAGATTGAGAGAGTTTACTTCTAAACCTTGAAACTGTATATGGTGTGCAGCATTTACTGAGAGAGTTGTGATAGGAATTAAAGGGACACTGAGACAATCTACTACTCTACTAGATACTGTACCATTTAGACTCCATATCATCTAGAATATGCCACAACACACGGCTGGTACAGAGGAGAAGGAATAAAGTCTGTCCTACAGACCTTCTCTCTAGAGCGGGTACAAGGTGTTCCCACACCAAGTGCAAATCTCAACCTGCATCAGTAATAAGCTCTAATCATTCTCAGCAGACACTATAGTAAAAGCTCAAGATTCACAAACCTATACCCCATTATATGAATGTGTAGTGATAATCAGTAAGAAAAAAAAAAATGTTTGAGGAGAGATGTGCTAGAAAAAAATGATATGAATGAGTAGAGATCAGCAAGAAAAAGATATGATGGGTGGTGATGGGCAAGAAAAAAGATATGTTAATGGAGATAGGAAAGAAGAAGAGGCATCAAAGAGGCCTCACCTATTGGCGCGGGGAGCAGAGAAAGGTCCCCAGGAGGCCCCCGAAGGATATTCCAATAGGAGATGGACATCATCCCGTGCCACCTGAGGCCCTGAGAGATGCACCCGCGGGGGCACCATAGATTGCAGTTGAGGGGACACCTGGGATCCCAGTAATGGCTGCCAGCCCTCCTTGGCGAACCTGGAGGCCATCACAGCAGCATTGCCTCCCAGCTCCCACCTCACCCCGGGGGCTCTGGCGGCCGTCAGCACCAGATCTTGGAACAGGCTGGTGTTGGCCACATAACGTCTGTGTCCCACACACACTACCTCAGTACACAATAGCACACAGTAGTACACTATATTCTTTGTGATATAAACAGCACAAAATAGTTTACCTTTCAATCAATAGATGGCACACCGAGATGATGCATTTTTATTCTTGTCATCAGGGGTCTATTTGTGATTTATTTGCAAAAGATCATTTCTCTTCTTTTTCTTCTTCATTCTTATCTCCACTCAATCGTATTAGGGTGTCAAACTTGTAAAGTTTGACAACCATCATGATTGGGTGAAGTAGAATATGTCTGCCTTTGTCATTAAGACTGGGAGCACTACTCAGTAGCAGGCCGACTTAGCTCCAAAAGAAATGGCCGCCTCTGACATGAGGAACAGATGTCATTTGCAGCCGCTCCTAACATGGAGTACAAACGTTGCTTATCCTGTATCCCTGGATTAGGAGCCCTTACAGGGTACTATCAGCCGGGCCAGCTGAGCCCAGGTTTTTTAGCGAGCTTGTTACTGCTCCCCCTCCTCCTTTTTCATCCGGGCTTGGGACCAGCAAAGGCGGAGTTTCTTTTCTAAATGCAGTCATTTATATGTATGTGTGTATTTGTACAGAGAGGCTATAATTTCTCTAAATACCATCACTATGAATTCCTCAAAATTGCTTCTTTATAAAGCTGATCACAACCTCAATACAATGCGGTCTGGTAGATTAAACTGGTGAAACTGCTGGAAAGCTATATAATGGTGTTGTGTCACCTTGCTGTGGTTTTACATTAATTTAGCTTCCCAGGTATCTGACCTTGTCTAATTTCTTCACTTCAACATTTTTCAAGCTCCATGAAGACTAAATGAACATCCTATATTAGGAGAGCATCCTTGAATTTGCATAAGAAAGGATAGGTTTATTGTAACCAATTTTATTCAACCTGTCTTAGAAGTCAATGTGTCTTGCCAATGCATTTTTGCTTGGAACCAAACAGAAACTTCCAAGATACTGTTTGAGTTAGGCAGTCTATAGGATGATTAAAAGTTGGATAAATAGTGATAAGGTACAGTTGGGATCTAGTGCTTCCATCTAAGATTATATGGTAGCAATGGTATCATGCCTAAATTACATATTTATACCCATCATGAACCATCCCATGACTAGGTGAAGTAGAATGTGTCTTCCTTTGTCATTAAGACTGGGAGCACTACTCAGTGACAGGCCGACTTAACTCCAAAAGAAATGGCTTCTTCTGACATGAGGAACAGACGCCATGTGCAGCCGCTCCTAACATGGAGTACAAACGCTTCTCATCCTGAATCCCTGGATTAGGAGCCCTTACAGGGTACTATCAGCCGGGCCAGCTGAGCCCAGGTTTTTTAGTGAGCTCCTTTTTCATCCGGGCTTGGGATCGGCAAAGTGGAGTTCAATTGACTCATCCATTTATGAGTTCTACTCATCCCTGAAGCTTTACAAGCTTGATACCCTAATATGATTGAGTGGAAATAAGAAAGAAGAAGAAGATAAACCATCCTCTTCAAGAAGCAGCCTAATTTTTAAGCTTTGAAATTAGAAAGAAGATAGGTTTTTTTTTTTTTTCTTTTCTATTATCCCAATGTATAATTATACAAGGTCATGGAGACAGAGAGAGAGAGAGAGAGAATTCGTGGATTAAATTTATTATCTTGGTAGGGTTGGAATATAGGTCCTGTCATGAAGGTTATAGAAGGTACAGAAAAACATTCACGGAGGATACTTTTGCTAAAAGACAATTCTATACAAAGAGGACAGTTTTCATCTCCATAATTAACATGTTTACTAATTAGCAAATCTCCGGCAAAATGACACCTATCTCACTAAAGGACAGTTTTGTGAAAAAAAAAATGGGGATAAAGTATTTTTTTTTAATGTTTGAGAAGAAACGTGTAAGAGTAATATGCAAAGAAGGCAGTGCAGCAATTACTTTACATTCAACAAAGATGGTGATAAATGTGATTCTTTATTCAAGGCATCAGTGAATGGCAGCTGGGATTTGTCATTGCTCAACTATTCCACTTCTTTTCTGCCTCCATTCTCCACAAAATATTATGTAAAACAGATTTTATAATATTGTCACCTACAAAATTAGAAAAGACAAACTTCAGAATGACACAACAATTTATTTAAGGCAAGCACAAAATCTACATTTATAAGATACAAGATGAGCAACGAGGGAAGTCTCCAGAGTATCTAAAAATATAAAAATTAAATAATCTGAACATAAAATATAATAAATACTTTGCTACTTCTCTTCTTCTTTCTTATCTCCACACTGGGTGAAGTAGAATGCCTTTGTCATTATGACTGGGAGCACTACTCAGTGGCAGGCCGACTTAGCTTTAAAAGAAATGGCCACCTCTGACATGAGGAACAGACGCCATGTGCAGCCGCTCCATGGAGTACAATGCTGCTCATCCTGTATCCCTGGATTAGGAGCCCTAACAGGGTACTATCAGCGGGGCCAGCTGAGCCCAGGTTTTTTAGTGAGCTTGTTACTGCTCCCCCTCCTCTTTTTTCATTCGATACTTTGCTACAATATAAAGGAATGAAAAGGCATCTGTTTAAATAGGTGAAATTGGGGGAAAAAATGGTAAATGTTGACCAAAATGCAAATAGTCAGAATACATGCCTTTTAGAATGCATCAATCAACCATGAATAGGCAAAATAAGGTTGATGGAAGCAAATATTGATACAGTAGAACTACCTCTCTCTTTAAAGGACAACACCTAGTTGTAGAGCCAAAGTGTCCTTTAGAGAGAGATGTCCTCTTACTGGAGAGTTACTAATTGGTAAAAATAGGAAATTTTGGCAATGAAAATTGTCCCTTGTAGGAAGATGTCATCTAGCAAGAGTGTCCTCTCATGGAGGTTCTACTGTATTTGGCTAAAATAGACTTGAAACCTGGGCATTTTAGCAATTCAATCACTTAATGCTATAGATGTTTAACAAAAAATGGTGTTGATAAGGCACAATTTGGATTATAGATTATAAACACAAGGTAATAAGATTAAATCCAAATAAATGAATAGTGTGTGACGTTTCGGTAACAGCGTTGTTACCATCTTCAGACAAAAGTACTGAAACATTTCAGAAGCCATTCAGTACTTTTGTCTGAAGATGGTAACAACGCTGTTACCGAAACGTCACACACTATTTATTTATTTGGATTTGGTCTTATTACCTTGTGTTTATAAAAAATGGTGTTTTTTTCAATAAAATGTTAATATTCTTTTCTTATCCCAGGGCTTAAAAATGAGTCAACACTTCATGAAGGCGATGGGTGTTGTCTTCATGGTGAGTAAATGTAAGTCTGGTGTTGATTCAAAGAAACACCTACTGTGGCAGTTAGCTACAGATGAGATTGCTCCTAAAATGGAGGTCACACTCCTCTCAATGTGGATTGATGCACAGCTGTTGATTGAGAGGGCCTACTTATATAATGGCATAACTTATCCAATCACCCAGCAGAACATACTCCATGAGAGGACACTTCTCTCTACAAAGGACAGTTTTCATTGTCAAAATCACCATTTTTACCAATCATCTTTCTATCTGGTAAGAAAAAAATGAGGATACCTTCTTTCCCTAAAGGAAACTTAGGTTTTGTCTTTTACAGGAAGTTTCTACTGTATGATTGTCACACCTAGACTGGTCCATTGTTGATGACTGGGGGTCTAGGACTGCTTCAAAGATATTGTCAACTAATTGATGAAATCTATCCCTAATGTCAGACAAGGTCGTAGATTAAAACAAACAGAGAGAATTCCTTCTAGCCTAATTCAATAAAGAGAGGTCAGTTGTTACATTTGATCCTGTTGGGTGAAATTCTCGTCTTTGTAGCTTCCAATTCAAGGACCATCCTATTAGATTAGCCAACCTCAGGTCCGGTGTTGTATCTGTTGAAATATCCAGGGTGTAACAAATGGATACTCAACAATAATTTCTTTCAGCAAGATCTTGTATAGAACACCAAAGTACTTTACACAATGGAAAACCAAAAAACAATACAGGATTATTGCCCCAAATAAGAAAAATTAGACCATAAAATCATAACAAAAATGAATGTACTTTTCTTCTGGAGATGGTACCAAAGGATCAGTATACACACAGTTTACTTATGGCCAGGGGTGAAGATCTTCCCAACCTGTATCATCTACAAGAGGCAGCCCCAAAACATCTCTCATGTATGGGGAGCCACTAGAGAAGCCTTGTACCATGATCCTCAACAAATACACTACATTTAATCTATGTATATTGTTGCATCATGATTTATGCACGTATTTTTTAAATTATTTGTAATATTATTTTCCATATATTTAAAATTTAAATTGTATACTTATTTATTTTTTATAAAACAGAATATTATTATGAAATATTATGTACTATAAAATCAATTGTATTTTGATACACTGAATACACCACCTGCTTTAAACTTTGATGTGATAAATAAAGATATATTCTAGGTGTGACCTAAAAATATAGTTGTCTTATTATAGACTGGTTTAACCTTGTAGGATGGTTGAGACACGTTCTGGAAAGATGTAAGACGCGTTTGAGGAGAGAATCAAGACTGAAGAATCTGCCAAACCGCAGCCTAGTGCAACAATATAGTCTCCATGACCTTGGGATAATAAAAAACTTGTGGTCAGAATGCTCTGTGACTTTTAACTCAAATTATAGCTAATCAACAACCTGACAACAACAGTATGGCAAAGATGGCCTTGGTTGCCACCAGAGAGAGGAGATAGCTCCTGATATCACATCTGTGTGGACGCCAGCTGTCAGAGATGTTGAGGTCCAACCTTTGGTTCTCCTCTGGTTGACAGACAAAGCTGACAAAATGATGTGACGATAAGAAATCCAAAAGATTACGAGACTGAATCCAAATAAGTAAATTACATGCAATATTTCTGTAACACCCTATTATCTTCTTAAAGCAAAAAGTGCTGAATGCATGATAAGGTACAATTTGGATTATAGATTAGAAACACAAATTAATAAGACTTAAATCCAAATAAACAAATAGTGTGTGACGTTTCAGTAACAATACTGTTAGTGACACATCACACACTATTATTTATTTGGTCTTATGAGTACTGAATGCAATTTGTCTGAAGATGGTAACAATGCTGTTACTGAAACATCACATCTTTATTTTGTGTTGTTACCTTGTGTCAAGTTCTAGGGAGAAGAGTCGACAACTGCCAGGATTGGCTATAAGAGTAAGGTACCATTTGGACTACATAGTAAAGAAAAAATCCTAAGGTAACAAAAACCAATCAACTACAAGTATAAATAAGTAAAACATGACGGCAATTCGGCCCCACAATTGGAAAACTGAATGCTAACCAAAGTTTTTTTTAACCAAACAATCTCAAAATAAGAACAAATCAAAATGTGTGAAAGATGAAACTTGAACAAAAAAACAACAAAAGGTAGTAAGACCAAATCCAAATAAACAAATAGTGTGTGACGTTTAGAAATTATTTCTCATTCAGTACTTTTGTCTGAAGATGGTAACAACGGTGTTACAGAAACGTCACACACTATTTATTTATTTGGATTTGGTCTTGTTACCTTGTGTTTAGAAGGCTGTTATAACATATATGGGAGATCCAATCTAGCTAAATTTGAATAACATGGGAGGAACCAGTGATTAAATGGAAAACAAGTTTAGAAACCAGTCAGCCCAGTAGGATGGAATGTCAGCATCAGCCCTCAATGTAAACCATCCATCAACAACCAAGGTAGAACTATCAGTGGAACTATTTTAGTATAGAGCAACAGTTTTTAAACCTACACACACACAAAGGTCTTTTATTAAGACATAGAGTATTATATATGGATTTAACACAGAGTTTACAAATAAAAAAAAATATTTTAAAAAATTAAAGCTAATTACATTTAGTGGTAAACACAAGGTAATAAGACCAAATACACATAAATAGTGTGTGACGTTATGGTAACAGCGTTGTTACCATCTTCAGACAAAAGTACTGAATGAGAAATTTTACCACAGCATGTTTTAAATAGTTACTGTTATCAAGTGTGTAAACAAGATAGCAGATAAGAAGAAGATCTGCTATCTTCACAAGGTAATAAGACCAAATCCAAATAAATAAATAGTGTGCGACGTTTCGGTAACAACGCTGTTACCGAAATGTCACACACTATGTACATATTTATTTGGATTTGGTCTTATTACCTTGTGTTTATAATCTATAATCCAAATTGTGCCTTATCACATCTGCTATCTTGTTTACACACTTGATAACAGTAACTATTTAAAACATGCTGTGTAAAATTTCTCATTCAGTACTTTTGTCTGAAGATGGTAACAACGCTGTTACCAAAACGTCACATACTATTTATTTATTTGGATTTGGTCTTATTACATTGTGTTTATAATCTATAATTCAAATTGTGCCTTATCATTACATTTAATGGTAATAATGAAATTTGTATACAGGAAAACTTAGTTACGACAATTAAGTTCATATACAGATTGGTCTAGGTAAATCTGAGGAAAAGAAATTTCTTATAAATGGATTTAAAACAGTCTGCAAATGAAAAAAAAAAGTATTAGCTATTCACATTTGATTGTAATAAAATTAAATTTATAAAACTTTTAACCATATACTATATTTAGATGTCTTGTAAAGCACAATTTGGATTATAGATTATAGCTATAAGAAAATAAAACCTAATCCAAATAATTTAATAGTGTGTGACATTTCGGTAACAGTGTTGTTACTATCATCAGACAAAAGAATAAATGAGAAAAATATCACAGCATGTTCTTAAATAGTACATTTATTCTTTTGTCTCTGATGATGGTAACAATGCTGTTACTGAAACGTCACACACTATTTGGATTAGAACTTATTTTCATGTATCTATATTTTGTCTTGTTACCATGTGTACAAAGTTGGCTAACCTAGATTTGAAATGTGGAACTTTCCAAGAAAACAAAGCTCCTAGAAATCTATAAATGGCGACTAGATGGAACCAAATTTCAGTGAATTTTGATGCTGACATTCCACCTAATACAATTTATATTATTTTTATTTTTTGTATTTTTTTTTCAATTCATAGGTTAAAAACAAAGACCTGATTTCAAACAGGTTCTACTGTGTTTGAGCAGTCAAGTTGCCTTCCTCAAAGATATAGGAACAGGATTCTTGAGTCCTATGTAAGATCTTTCAGGACTGTCATTTGGTTCATTTTTCTAGATGATAAAGCTCATCCACATGGGACACTGGTCATCAATGATTCCTCAAGAGTGAGAGGATATGTGACCTTTATTGAAGATATGCAAGATAACCAAGTGTGAACAGTCTCAGTCCCAATGATAAAGCACAATTTGGATTATAGATTATAATACAAGAAAATAAGACCTAATCTAAATAATTTATTAGTGTGTGACATTTCGGCAACAGCATTGTCACCATCATCAGACAAAAGAATAAATGGTAGCATAATAGCATTTATTCTTTTGTCTGATGATGGTAACAATGCTGTTGCCGAAATGTCACACACTAATTGATTATTTGGATTAAGTCTTATTTTCTTGTATTAGTCTCTGTCCCCTAAAAAAAAAAAAAAGCAGAGGCGACTGGCGATATCAAAGACTTTCCCAAGAGTGAGAGGATATTCAGTGGAAGAATTGGCCAGCCAGATCTTTTGACCAAATCCAATAGAACAGGTCTGGGATTCCTAAGGAGGACACATTGGAGCTTGCTAGCTGCCTCCAAGATGCTTTCTTGAACTGGGATTTTCTGCCTCTCAAGACCTCCTCACCAAAGTTTGTTGTGAGAGAAAAAAACACAAGGTAATAAGACCAAATCCAAATAAATAATGTGTAACACTTCAGTAACAGCGTTGTTACAATCATCAGACAAAAGTACTGAATGGTATGATGGTAACAATGCTGTCCCTAAAACATCACACACTATTTATTTGGATTTATTTGTTGGGATATCGCGTCTGATTTGATAATAAATAAATGAATTTATTTGGATTTTTGGTCTTATTACCTTGTGTTTATAATCTAGAATCCAAATTGTGTGCCTTAATAATCTTGTTATGAGAACTGTATAGCTGTTAGAAGTGTAACCATACCCTCTAATACGGCCGCTATTCTTGTAAAAATACTATTTTTCAATGTATATTTTAAATATTTCATATTGACAATTATATATATTTTTTATAAATCCATAAGGCTAGTAGATTAATTAACCATAGAGAATAAACTATTTCTATACTAAAATTTTGTTGGGAAAATGATAGATTCATAGAAGAAGAGAAAGATTAATTATTACTTAAAGGTATGAAACAATAAAGAAGGACAAATTATATTTACATCAGCAGTTCACGCCGACCTGTCCTATCAATTAACCGCTAGCCAACTAATAATCCAACAAAGCTGCGCTATATAGACAGATATGTCAATTTGCATAGACAATACTAAAACTCTATGCAATATCTGCATATCAAATATTGTAGAAATATCCACAATTGTCAATTTCAACAAATTTCATCATTTTTAAGTGAGTATTTGCTTTAAAAAAACATTTTATGTTTAATTTTGAAAGTTGAATAAATCCGTGCCACAACTACCAAGGGGAAAAGATTACAATAAATACAGATTGTAGATTTGGTGAACGTCATGGTCTAATAGTTTAAGTTGCATCAGTGACCCTATAAAGTACCGCATAGAAACAACCAGGAATCAGTGCATTAAGATGGGGGTTTGAGATAAAATTGTTTAAGGCATTATAAAAAATTATGATCTTCTTTCTTATCTCCACTCAATCATATTAGGGTGTCAAGCTTGTAGAGCTTGAGACTTTTGAAAAAGAGATTTGACAACCATCATCTTCTTCTTCTTCTTTCTTATCTCAAAGCCATGATAATCATGGTGGGTAGTTAGCGACTGCTTTTACTGTAAGTGCACCACATGTCTACACATGTGAAAAGCAGTTCGACTTTGCACTTACAAATGCACCAGAACCCCGTTTGGTCACTTGCACTCGCTGGTGGGGTTGGACTTTTGCAAGAATCGGGGGCCATTGGAGCATTTTTTTTTTTTTTAAACAGAAAAAAGTGTCCAATGCGGGAATCGAACCCGGTTCGTAGTGGTCGAAAACCAAACAGTTTAACCAGCCTTCCACCGACCCCCACAACCATCATGATTGGGTGAAGTAGAATGCGTCTGCCTTTGTCATTAAGACAGGGAGCACTACTCAGTGACAGGCCGACTTAGCTCCAAAAGAAATGGCTGCCTCTGACATGAGGAACAGACGCCATGTGCAGCCACTCCTAACATGGAGTACAAATGTTGCTCATCCTGTATCCCTGGATTAGGAGCCCTTACAGGGTACTATCAGCCGGGCCAGCTGGACCCGGTACATTAAGATGGGGGTTTGATATAAAATTGTTAAAGGTATTAAAAAATTATAATGAATGTCTGAAGATGGTAACAATGGTGTCATTGAAATGTCACACACTATTTATTTAGATTTGGTCTTATTACCTTGTGTTTATCATCAATAATCCAAATTGTGACTTAGCGATAATAAAGCCACAAAACATCAGTTTTGTCAAATTCAGAGTAGCAAATTCTAGTGAAATTTTTTTTACTAGGGTAAAGTGACATCATCTTCTTCTTCTTCTTTCTTATCTCCATTCAATGATATTAAGGTATCAAGCTTGTAAAGCTTGACAACCATCATGACTGAGTGAAGTAGAATGCGTCTGCCTCTGACATGAGGAACAGATGCCATGTGCAGCAGCTCCTAACACGGAGTAGAAACGCTGCTCATCCTGTATCCCTGGATCAGGAGCCCTTACAGGGTACTATTAGCAGGGCTAGCTGAGCCCAGGTTTTTTAGTGAGCTTGTTACTGCTTCCCCTCCTCCTTTTTCATCCGGGCTTGGGACTGGCAAAGACGAAGTTCCAGGGGTTTGAGATAAAATTGTTAAAGGAATTTAAAAATTATAATGAATGTCTGAAGATGGTAACAACGCTGTCACTGAAATGTCACACACTATTTATTTACGATGCACTAGCACGCCATCTGTTATCAAATTACAAAACTATTTTAGAGGCGTAATATTCTTTTTAAAATAAAACAATTTCTACTGTCCTTACTGCAATGGAAAAATTAAAGGGAGGGCCTGGCTCATCAGTGGTGAACCCTCCCAGCGGTTTCGCCAGTTTATTTATTTGGATTTGGTTGTTACGACTACTAGAGTAGTCAACTTTATGCAAATATATTTGTAACTTAAAAACTAAGAGAAAAAGTATGTAAATTTCTTTTAATGTATAAATTAGTATGTAATTTCTTTAATGTATAAATTGACCGTGTTTTTCAATAAAAATGAGTTTCTTGATAAGTTTTGGATATTTGGTAGTCGTCCTTAGAGCCTCTTCCTTGGAGTTACCGAGCTGGTCAAGTAACTGGAATAAACACTAGGTTGTCTCTCAAGGTAAAGAGAGACAGCATCTATATTGAGAACCCTCAATATTGGTCTTATTACCTTGTGTTTATCATCAATAATCCAAATTGCGACTTAGTGATAATAAAGCCACAAAACATCAGTTTTGTCAAATTCAGAGTAACAAATTCTAGTAAAGTTTCTAACTAGGGTGATGGGACATTGTTCTGATGTACAATTAAAGGGAGAGATGCTTCTTTTGGTACATGGATATCTTCCTTCCACAAGCCCGGATGGAGGAGGTGGAGCAGTAACAAGCTCACTAAAAAACCTGGGTTCAGCTGGTCTGGCTGATAGTATCCTGTAAGGGCTCCTAATCAAGGGATACAGGATGAGCAGCGTTTGTACTCCATGTTAGGAGTGGCTGCACATGGTATCTGTTCCTCATGTCAGAGGCGGCCATTTCTTTTAGAGATAAGACGGCCTGCCACTTAGTAGTACTCCCAGTCTTAATGACAAAGGCAGACGCATTCTACTTCACCCAGTCATGATGGTTGTCAAACAGACACCATCAAGGGTCACAACTTGATATCCTAATATGATTGAGTGGAGATAAGAAAGAAGAAGAAGAAGAAGAAGATCCATCCGCAACTCAATAAGTTCCTTTGTACTGAAAGTTTGGCTTTCACTTACTAGAACAGTTTGGAATGGCATTCCATGATGAGAGACATCTATAAAAGAGATGGTACTATACAATTAGAGTAATTAATACCTATTTTAGAAAATTGTCTTACCCTAACATTATTCTAACTGCAAATGTTTCATTTAACCAATAAGAAACAACTAGTTGGTAAGCTACTCTCATATGTAAATATGCAAATGATTTTATTACTCTGTGATAGGCCTATTAACCTTCTTCAAAAATATTCTCTATTTTTAAACAACCTAACCTAGTAGATTTAAACACTCAGTAGCATACCACCCTAACTGCTAAAATGGGAAGATTATAGATCATATGAAAAATTAACTCTTTGATGTATAAAATATATATTGATATCTGCACACTCTTTTTGCCACATTTCTGGTACTTAAACAGATATGTCTATTTTTAAAGGTACAAATTTAAAAGCGATTAATATAAATTTTAAAATACTTACTCTGCGGCTGCACCATGTTGAAAAAAATAAGCAAAAACTTTTAGAAGTGCTTCTTTTGATTTTATAGTATCAAAATGCTCTGGGTGTTCCGGAGGTTCTTCAGTTAAAATTACATGAGATGATTGAACAATTAAATCCTGACAAGAACCAAAACCTATGGCAACTCTTCGATTTTTAGGAATAACAACTGCTCTCTCTGTCTTGAGAAGTGCCTTAAGGGTTGCATCAATTCTTGCATATTCCCGTCTCGAATCGTTATAGTTGACTGCTACCAAATATGCAATTAAAACAAATAAAATCGAAACTAGAGTACCTATCGATAGTTTTACTGTAAGAGGATTCATTAAGAATATTTAAACCTATACTCGCCCAAACAACATAAACATTGAAAAACAAAATATATAAAAAATAAAAGAAAATAAACAGATTCGAAAAGAGAATTCATATTTTTAAATATTTGACCTAAATTTATCTTTTTTTTTTTTTTTTTATCCTAAAATATATTATTTTATGTTTAGAATAGTATTGAAAAAAATAACTTAATACCGTGAGGAAGATATCAAAAAATACTTTCCAAACATATTAAACATTATTCCTAACTTTCTAAAGTATATTAAGAT